>CM068317.1:6802500-6932500 GCA_034766995.1 Acanthacorydalis orientalis | reverse complement strand
TTTTCTCAATATCATACATTATCTGATTATAAAAAATAACAAATCAAATACCCAATGAACAATTATTAACTATTTATATAAAAATGTGTTGTTTTCTATTGAAATTTATAATAATAGTAACAAATGTTAAAAAAAAATTAAACTGTTAAAAAAGCTCAGACCTAGCAGAATTTTTTTTGTAAAAATAAACCGATCAAAGTTAATGAGAAGTAAATTTTATAGAACTTGTAATTAAAATTTAGATTTTTATAATATATTCTTGAAAGGAGATGATTTAAATATTTTTTCAAGTAAAACATTCGAAACAAACTTTTCAATTAACTCAGTGTTAAAATACCGACTACGTTTTCAAACAACGCATCAATTTAAAATCGAAAGGTTTTCGCAAATGATCATTTTAAAATCCATTCGTTTTCTCATCGACATTCCGTACAGCATTCAATATGCATTTTCGTTATCTTAAAAATTGACTCAGACAATTTTTGAATACATCGTCGAACGTTATCTGCATCAATTGTTTACACTTCAAGATACAAATGGCGATTTTAGTGCCGCATCATAAAAATAAACTGTCCGGTTAACAGTAGGTCAATATAAACAGACAAATCGTTATATCGACTTTTTATGACAGACTCAAGCAAAAGTTAAATGGTCGATTCGAGCTAAAGGGGTTATATCTGATGTTTTGCAAATGTATGGTGATAAAGCAAAAAAAAAAGGTACGCTTTAATATGTTTATAAATTGAGCAATATAGTCGTTTCGATTGATTTCGATTGGTGGCAAAGAAGAGAAAAAAAAGAACCCGTTCGGTCAGAGCGGATGAATATTTTTATTGGTATGGATTTTTTAACGGTCGTGAAATCGGTTTCATAAAATATATAATACTGGAAAATGGAAAAAATGATAGTTTCGGGTTTTTGTTAGAAATATATGTTAGTTTCTTTTCGAATCCATTTACGATTCAATATTTTCTATATGAAAATGTCTGCTGATCGTTTTCGAATATTAAATCACCGAAAAAAAACAGCTATTTTATACTTAAATGATTATCACTTCAAATAAATTATTAAACAATGGATATTTTTTATCTCTCGGCCATTTATGTAGTTCAATCTTTTTTTTATCTGACCATTCAATTTAATTATTTTTAATAAATTCCTCTAATAATATATATAATCGATATTGTCATAACTAGAACAATGATTTATATTCTATAAACAATCGATAAACATTAATTTAAATAGTTGAATATCATATAAATATAATAGTTATGAGATTGGTGCAAAAATAATTGCGGTTTTTACGTATTGAGTGTAAAGACACATACATCTGTTAAAAATTATATTTATTAATCAAAATCAAGGCCAAGGCGTGCACATATTTCTCCCAACAGGAAAAAAGTTTGTTTATTCCTACAAGATAGAATTGTGAAGTCCTGGAATTAGTGAATTTATCGAAAGCGCTTTGAGCTGATGTTGTATCTTTGAAAACCTTCTTTCCTAGGAAATTACTCAAATGTTTAAAAAAATGACAATCAGTCGGAGACAGGTCCGGAAAATAAGACGGGTGAGGTAAGTTTTCATAACCTAGTTCATTTATTTTTTTTAAAGTCATTTGTGGGATGTGTGATCGAGTATTGTCATGAAGAAGAATTGGTCCTCTTCGAATAACTAATGCTGGTCGTAAATAATATAATTTCTCATGCAATATTTCAATTTCCGGACAATATTTTTCTGCTGCTATTATTTCACCAGGATTTAAGAAGTTGTAGTGAATGATGCCACTTGCTAATCACTAAACAGTGACCATAATTTTTTTTCATAAAGATTCGGTATAGGAAACTGTTTTGGTGCTTCTCCTCGATCTAGCCACTGTGATGAAAGTTTCCGATTGATGTAGAGGATTGATCCACTTTTCATCACATGTGACAATGCGATCAAGAAAAGGATCATTTTTGTTACACAAAAGAAGCGCAGAGAAGACTTAATATCGCCGAATTGCTTGATGTTCATTTAGTTCATACGGCACCCATTTACCCAATTTTTTTGTTTTTCCAATCGGGCTCATATGTCGAACAACTGTTAAATGAACAACACTGAGTTATTCTTCCATCTCTCGAGTTTTGTTACACGGCTCCGCTTCAATAAAGTTTCTTAAATCATTATTGCTTACAGCTGAAGGATGTCCACGAACCTCTTCCTCATCCAGGCTTTTATTTCTATTAAGAATTTTTCGGAACCAATGTTGAGCTGTACGTTCAATAAATGACTCCTTACCAAAATCCTTACCAAATTTGATATTTTGAGCAGCTTCTGTTGCTTTACGTCCCAATTTAAAATCATACAACAAAATGGCGCAAATTTGCTTTTTTCCGCGACTAATTTAAAAGATTTTATCCAACAATACTTATGAATGACAAAAATAGACATAAGCTCAAATCAGTATTGCTAATTTTATTGTTGACAATGATGTAACACATAACTATAACAAAAGATAACTGTCACTAGAAACATCTGTGCCAAATTTAAAATGATAAAAACCACAATTATTTTTACCCCAACCTAATATTTAAACTACAGAACAGCGAATATGAAAAAAATAAAATCGTCTGTAAATTCTAAAATGAAAAAGCTTTTTGTTACATTAACTTTATATTAACATAGCGTACAAAATTAATGATTGTGTCTTACATATACATATATATATATATATATATATATATATATATATATACAAACATATATAATTTTAATTTACTAGATATTTCTATAGGATGATTAAATTTAGGCTTCCGCATGAAAGTATTAAAAAGAAGCGCAGTGGTTAAGAAAAATTATATTATTTTTTAATTAGTATTTTAGTTCAATTCAATACTAAAATGCTATTGAACTAAAATACTAAATGAGAGAATTTTTTTTAAATTTTTGCCTTTTTTCAATACTTTCGTGTGAAAGCTTAAGGTTAATTACTCTATAGATACAAAAAAATGATATTTGGACATTTTCCATGACTAATTTAAGAGATTATATCGAAAAATACTTATGAATGACAACAATAGACATAATCTGAAATCGCTGAATGACTATAACAAAAGGTAACTGTAACTAGAAAAATCGGTGCCATAGTAAAAATGATAAAAACCATAAGTAATTTTCCCCAACCTAATATTTAAACTATAGATCAGCGTACATGAAAAAAAATATAATCATCTGTAAATTCTAAAATGAAAAGCTTTTTGTTACATTAACTTTATATTAACATAGCGTACATAATTAATGCTTGTGTCTTTTGCGGGTTAACGAAAAGGACTGCATTCGATTAATTTAAAATGAACGCGAAAATTCGCCGTATGACGCAGTTTCGCTTAAAATTGGAGTAAAATTAATCAATCATTTATATATTTGCGGTGTGCGCTGTTAGAAATTGAAATCTACCATAGCGCACACTGAATGTAGTTAATTTATAAATTGATTCGTATAATATGCATTGAAACCGTTTGATATGGGTTGAATTGTAAGAGATGTGTATATATACATATATGATTTTGAAAGGAATTAAGGTTACTGACGAATTAATTTTGTATACGCTCTACGACGAATGTAATTTGCGTTGAGAATAATATTCAAGAAATGTGCCAGGTTGACTACGCTCTTTCGTTTTATAGAACTGAATTCGATTTAGAACCTAATGAAACCTAAAAACTAATACGATTACAATTTTGTAATTATTTCAGTATGTTCCTTAAATATATCACATTCAAAAATTCGAAGAAATGAGAAAAGTTTTATTTTCAATTTATAATTATAATTCGAATAAATACACCTGTTTAAAGTAAAAAACCAAGATGCAGTTCTAATTACAATAAAGTCTTTAATTTTAACTGACACAATTTTAAACATATTATTACAAACTTTCACTAAAGACAATAATAGTTTTAACATAGAAGTACAAGTCGATTCAAACACAAGCGTCTTTGTGAAGGAATTGATATTCTTCTATCAGATTTTTATAATTTTCTAATTTAATTCTTAAAATTTTATCATGTTTTTCGTAAAAACGAA
This sequence comes from Acanthacorydalis orientalis, assembly GCA_034766995.1. NCBI lineage: Eukaryota > Metazoa > Arthropoda > Insecta > Megaloptera > Corydalidae > Acanthacorydalis > Acanthacorydalis orientalis. Next base: position 6,928,438 of record CM068317.1, on the reverse strand, counting down.
GTTATTTTTCGTTAAATTTCTTTTATATTTTATTCTTTCTCTAAAGATGTTTCGACATTTTTACTTGTTTCAAAAATATTGTTTTGAGTAATTTTATCATTTCAATTGGATTTTGATTCATTTTTAAAATCTATTTTAGTGTAAAATATTTTTCTTGTGTAAAAATCAAATACTTTAAAACCAATAAACTAGTAGAATAAAGATGTTATTTTTTTCATTTTATATTTTGAAGTTGAACTTTCCTATTTAAATTTCTACTTATCAGTAAAGAGTAAGAAACAATAGCATACATATATATATATATATATATATATATATATATATATATATATTTATATACGAAGATAAATGAAAATGTACAGATTTTTAGAATTTTTAATCCACTCATTTTATTAATTTAGAGTAACACTAACTGATGTTCTTCTTCGATAGTGCTACAGCCCAAATCGAACATTGGCCTCTTCAATGTTCTGCGTCCAGACATCTCTTTGCCTTGCCATTAAATCTATCCAGTGTCTGAGGCTTATTATGAAGTTTCATAAAATGTGTTGTTTTTCGAGATGGGGTTGTTAGCCCAACACCCAATCCTCTTTTCGGAGGACCATTCACTCGCTCTGGCTAGCAATGATCCCTCTCGCCAGCGGGGTTTCCCCTATCTTGACTGAGGTTACTTTGGTTACCAGGGTTAACCACTTGGATGTGAGAGTCGGAATTGTATAGAAAAGGCTATGCAACGCTAACTGAAGTCGGCGTTGTGTGGTACGCATGCAATACCCCACTTTAACCTCAAATCTAACTGATATAACCTGAACATTTTATTAGGGTTCTGATTTATTTTTTTACCTAATGCCACATAATAATTCCTTACTACTTGTTTTTATCATAATTCTCAAAATATATAATATTAATAATATTGATCGGCATACGATGAATGTTTATTGAATATTCAGTATTTAAATTCTAGAAGATTGTATTAAGTAACTTGAAATTCAATGTACCGATTTAAAAAAAGGTTCATGAAATTCTGGATGGAATATTTATTAACAAGAAATTATATATTATATCATTGGTCCAAATTTTCTGTATTGTATATAATCTTCATATGAGTATTTATTTCGCTGTGTGACCACATATAAACCTGATAAAAAGTTAACAGTATCGCTTTTCCCCATTATATATTGTATATTAATCCCTTAAAATTATTTTTCTAATGTCTTTCTGCTTCAAATGATCGTCTACTATTCAACTTTTTCAAACTTGAAGAGAGTAAAACTAATTTAGTGTTTACATCAAACACAATAACACTGTAATAAATTGTCTCGAAAAATAATTAATTAATGGATCAAATGTTCCACCCCTCTCCTATATATATGCATATATATATATATATATATATATATATATATATATATATATATATATATATGTATATATATATATATATATATATATATATATATGTATATATATGTATGTGTGTGTCTATATGTGTTCGTTTGTCTGTGTCTATTATATATGTAAACTTATATATACAGTAATATTAATTGTAAGTTTTCTATAAACAATATAAAAAAAATATATGTACTTCTTGTAGTGGTAGTGTATTATCTATTTGGCAGTGATTTTAATGTTCAAAGTTTTTTCCTAAGGTCGCATGGAACCGATTACAAATAATAAAGGTTCAAATAAATATAAAAAAATAAAGTTTATTTATTCCACAAACATTAAACATTTAAAATAACATATTAAATTAAAACAAATTTAATATACGAAAAATACTAAAAATAAAATATCTCATTCAAACACCGACAAATACAGTGATTACAATTTGTACAATGACATATAATGAGTTTACATGAATACAGCGAGAAGCTAAAATATAAGAAGAATTTAAATAACTGTTTTATAACGAACTTTTTTCTTGGATATACTAACTAAATTTAGAATTCCTTAAAAACATTATTCATTTCCTAATTACTGGTAAATTTCATTTTTAGAACCGCGGATAACTGTCCTATACATCTCAGAATACAAAATTACGTGTATATTTGTCTGCGTTATTATTATTTTAATTAGAGAGTTATACTAATTTAATCCCTTAACATTAAATAAATCCTTCAATATTTTCAAACTATTTATATATATATATATATATATATATATATATATATATATATATATATATAATTAGACATTGTGTTAACAAATTTTATTCCTTTTGCAATTAATACATGTATTATTTTTAAAAATGATTAATGACAGCTTTTTTGGGATGTACATAAAAAATTAAATATCTAGTTGGAATATATGTGTTACGAATATACAGGGGGCATATAGTTGATCCCACTGTGCCTATTATAATCGATGTCTACTATATATATATATATACATATATATACATACATTTTTATAATGGTATATATATATATATATACACCATTAATAAAAATGTAACAAATACAAAAATGTCAAAATGAAACACATACACTCGGTGATGAGTAATATTATTTTCAGTATCAGGGAACAACATGATACCTAATAACATAACTTTCAAATTATTTTGAATTCTATTCACGATCATTCACATATAATAAAATATAATCGGTTCGATGCTAGAAATGCGATATGAACTTATTTATTTTACTATTATCTCTCTCTTCCTTCCTCTTGCCACATTAGTGCAGATAGCCGTTTTGAATGTGTCTCTGTGTTTACGTATACATACACTTCATTATTTAATACAGATTCTCATACTCGGCTGTCTCTTTCTCATATATATATATATAAAGTATGCAAGTAGATGTGTACATTTTACATTTTGTCATGCAACATGATACCCATCAACCGCATTTATGTGCATACACATACATATATATATATATATATATATATATATATATATATATATCTTTTAACAATATCTAGTTTATTGGAGATAATATTAATAATATGGGTATTGTATATTGTTTCCAATATAACGTTTTATGTATAATCACATAAAGGTGAAAAGGTGTATGTGTGTATATGATATGTAATGTACGGGTCGAACGAGGCTTTTTAAAACAACGTAAAATAGATGCAAGTAGAGCATATGAGTTATCTATTGGGAATATATAGAGATATACTAAAAAGTGTATTATACATAGAAAAGTATATATTATTGTTTAAGGACTAAATTGGTATGATTGAGTATTTACATTCATATAATGAAAATAAATTACTGAATTAATATATTATAAAGTATCTTTATGGTTCTGTGTATTTTACATATATAAATATATATATATATATATATATATATATATATATATATATGTGTGTGTGTGTGTGTGTGTATATATATATATATATAAAAACAATAAATAAAAAATTAAATCAAATTTCCTTTTGACATTTTCTGAGAAACTATTGATTAACTGTTTTGTAGCAAAATAATCTGCTAGCACTAATACTTTTTTAATTTCTTCTAATCTGAGTCACGATTCACTTTTTCTCTTTTATATTATCATCTTTTTGTCTTTTTATTTTATGTTAGTTGAACATAATATCTGTAAACATTTTTTTTTAAATATTTACAAGAATAGCATTATATAAAAAAGGAATGCTTCGATAAGAAATAATAAATATAAATTAATTTGTATAATGAATAAAAATAATGTATTAGTTTGCTTTTAAGATGATAAAGAGTTTTAATATATTATTTAATATTCATGTAGAAGAATGTAAACAAAGAATTAAGAATATAGATAGTCGAAAATCTAATATACTATGTCCATGTGTCAATACTAACAAAGCTGATATCGGCTAATGCGCTAGGACAGTAGTCTTCCAATCTTATCGACTCACGGAACCGTTAAAATTATATTTTTTTTGCGGAATCCCTACCATCCCCAGAAAACTCAAATGCGTTACCCACAAGTTTCGAAAATCTGTCATCTTACATGACCAAATTTTATTATTTACATCTGCTTGAGCGGGATTATAATGTGTACTTATAAGTATAGTTTTACTGCATAATAACAGGTATTTATAAAAAATAAAAGAAATAATTATAAATTAACTATATTTAATTTTTAACTTTTAGGGTTTTCTGTTAGAAAATTCTTTCAAATTTTGACTCACGTAACCTGTGAAGAAGTTGCGCGGAACTCCAAGGTTCTGCGGAAAACAGTTTACAGAAGAGTTCACTTGAGCAAATTAATCATGTTTCATTATTCAAAATGCAGTTTTTTTAAATATACAACATAATACTATTTTATATTGAAACTAATCCAATAGACCTGAAATTGGATCACTGATGATTGTTTTAAGATATATATTATGTCTATGTAAATTGTTGTAATTATTTCATAGCTGAATTTAAAATCGATTTAAATAAAAGTATGTTAGGTTGAATACACAATTTCTCAAATAATTCAGTCATAATTTTAAATACATACATACATACATATATATATATATATATATATATATATATATATATATGTGTATATATATATATATATAGATATATATATATATATATATATATATATATATATATATATATATATATATATATATATATAAGATATTCTCTACCGTGTACGGACACGAAGTAACTCAAATAACAGTATACAAAATAATGGGTTATTTTCCAGTACCCCTAATATAATTAAATATATATATAAATATATTTCAATTATTGAAAATGTATACTAGAAATATATATATATATATATATATATATATATATATATATATAAACCATAATGAATACTGTTTGTAAAAAGTAATCTATCATTTTCAGTTGTCATCTCCCTGGCATATATTTTTATATCAAAGAATGTCAATAGCCGTTCATTACAAACACTTCATAGTCAATTCGAACTCATTGCATATACTCAATTTTATTTCACGCCGAACTTCAAATACATATGAATATTATCACCGCCGGTCGTTAGGTCAAAGCAGGTCATTTTGAAAAATACACTCAAGTTTTACCCACATATTTTCATGTAGTGCACTCGGATACTCACAACGGAGTACACTCGGAACTTTTTAAAGAGAATATTACAGAAAAAAAATAATCACTAATTTGATATTCATTCATATTTACATTTTAAATGTACAGTGTGTTGGTGTTATTTCTCTTATTTTATTTTTATAATGACTTACTTTATTAATTTATGAAAAAATATGTTTCAAAAATAGGTACGATTCTTAAATTAATTGCTCACAAATATTAAGATAATATCTATATTGATATGTTATATTGATTACATTAATAAAAAATACTAATGTCTGTATAATTAATAAAATATTTGAACATAAAAAAATATGTAATTTTAAAAATAATACCACTAGAAGAATAGTACATGATATTTGTGTTTAGTGAACGCATATATGAAATAATGACAAAATTAATTCCAAAAAACGCATTATCAATAAATATTCGAATACGTTTTATATAAAAGCTACATAACTCATATATAGAAGGATCTTTTTTATTAATATAAAATGAAAGTGATATTCACGATATTGGTAAATACAGGCATAAAATCAATGATTTTCGTACTCTTAACATATCAGTATTGTATATGGTATGTTCTCCTACGCACTTGTGTAGATTTGTATTTAGATTCTTGTCTCAGATTGAGTGCTGCGTGTACACAGCATTTAACACGAGTACGGTAACAATCAAAGTTGTGTAGCTGCATATTGCACAAACTAAACAATGTGTATATCTGTTACTATGCACACCAGTTTATGTCAGAGTGGGTACACAGATGAGAACAAACGTACCTGAAACAAAATGAAGACGTACAATGCTCGAATATGTACATCAACTCGAATCGAGACAACTTGAGGTTGTTTACTTCGTCTTAAGGCGACACATTCAAGGATTTGTACCTCCTCATTTTGCTTTATACTTGTTCGTGCTCATATGAGGGTAGAATGGAAAGTTTCCGGAAAACAACAAAATATTAGATAAAAAATGATTTCATTTTTCGAAATAGTCTCCTTTTAACTCAATACAGTTATTCCAGCGATATTTAAGAGCCTTAATGCCATCCTCATAAACCGATTTGTCCAACTCTTCAAAATAGGTGTTTGTGGCGGAATCAATTCGAAATCCGACACATATTTTTTATTAGAGTGAAAATTTTTCAAATTTGGAAACAAACTGTTAGTTTGGTAGAAAAATAATTGCGGTTTATAACCTTTAAATTCTTACACATCTTTCTTAGCTGATAATTAACTTTATTAATCGAAATATGCACTATTAGAATCGATACATTTTTGTTAATTAATTACAACTTTATTTATTCCAGTGGTGTAAAATTCTGGAGTTCATAAAATCTCGAAATGTACTTTCAGAAGCAACTTGGTTGTTGAACACCACCTCACCCTCTAATAAATTGTCGAAATGCTTTAATAAGTAATAATCTGTTAGCAAGATGTCTGGCGAGTATGATGGATGAGATACTATTTCATAGCCCAATTCATTCAATTTTTGAAGGGTAGACAGTACGACGTGTTTGTCGTGCAGCAGGATTAAACCTTTTCGATTGATCAGTGCGTGGACAAGACATCGTAGTTCTTCGTCCATTTTGTCCATTTCTTAACAATGACTCTTAGTTATAATGGTTTCGCTGCGGTTCAAAAAATTGTAGTATATCGAGCGCAGACCACCAAACAGTCAAGATAATTTTCTTCTGGTCTAATTTCGGTTTCGCTAAATGCTTTGAAGCTTCATTTTTGTCCAGCCATTATGCAGACCGCTTTCTGTTGTCGTAAGATCCACTTTTCGATGCTCGTTACAATATGATTGAGAAATAAATCATTTCTGTTGCGTAAAAGAAGCGTAGAACAAACTTTGTAACGACGATTTTTTTGGTTTTCGTTCAGTTCGTACGGCACCCATTTGTCAAGTTTTTTTGCTTTCCTAGCTATTTTAAGTGGTCCGGAAGTGTTAAATGACGAGTTTAACTTGTATACAAGCTTTCGAATGGTTGTGTGTGTTTCTGATTCAACCAATGCTTTCAGTTGGTCGTTGTGAACTGAAGATGGACACTCGCAACCTTCTTCATCTTCAAGCCTCTTGTCCTCAACACGAAATTAGTAGCACTATTATACCGTACGTTTCTCAACAGTACTTATACCAAAATCATCGTTTAGTTTACGAGCAGTTTCTGCTACTTTACAACCCGTTTTGAACTCATACAAAACAATGCTCTTATTTGTTTTTTTCTATTTTAAATTCAACAACCAAATTTGAATCAAAACTAATAATAAAACTAAAGTTGATGTTACCAATATACAGACCAAAAAATTTACTTTCAAATGATATTAACATTAACACAATGAAATGACACTTCCAGTGAAAAAAAAATAATATTAGAATTCAGAAGACAATAACCACAATTATTTTCCTACCAACCTAATAAAATCTGATAGGACCCAAGTCTGTCAAGAAAGCTGCATGAGGCACTAATTCGAAGCCTAACTGATGAATTTTTACCATCGCAAAAACATACTTTTGACAAAACGCATTATCCCGATGATACAAAAAAATGTTTCTTCTGTAATTTCCGTCGTTTCTAGCGAAATTTCTAGTGTAGCTGATCAAGCAAGTTGGCATAGTACTCTTCATTTATTGTTTTACCTTTTTCAAGATAATCGGCAGAAAGAATACCTTTCACATTTTTAAAAATACTGATGTCATAACCTTTCCGGTCAATATAACTTCCTTCGCCTTCTTAGGAGCTAGTTCACCTCTCGCTGTTCACTGTTTTGTTTATTGCTTGGTCTCCGGAGTGTAATGGTGAACTCAAGTCTCGTACATGGTAACAAATCAACGTAAAAATTATGTTGAATTGCTCTTTAATAGCACCAAACACTGCTCGGAGATGGTCATATGACTGAGTTTTTGTTATGATGTGAGCAATCGCAGAACCCATCGCACGAATAGGTTACTCATAACAAAAACTTCATATAATATGTGATGTACGTGCTCTTCAGATATATCCACAGCCTCAGCTATCTCAACTAACTTCAATCGACAGTCGTTTGATATAATTTGTGTACTTATTAGTCCATTTCCTCATTAGTAGCCATTTTTGGTCTGCCTGAGTGTTATGCATCCACAGTACTTAAACGAATTCCTTTTAAGTCCGCAGTCCATATTTTAATAGTTGGGAACGATGGATAAGACTTTCCTAAAGTAGAATCCAGGTCAGATTTTATTTTGTTTGAGGATAAACTCTTAAAATTGAATTATTTTATCACTCACGTATTTTGGGTTTCTTCTTTACAAAACGAAAAACTACTTTGTACAGACTGTCAACTCCAAACTACATGACATAATTTTATGGAACTTAAAAGTCAAACTAATGAAGGATAATATTGCACAAAATCATAGATAATACAAGACAATTTTCGCCATCTATCGGGTAGGACTGAAACTTTATCACACCCTCATATATATATATATATATATATATATATATATATATATATATATATATATATATATATATATATATATATATAATGTGTTACAACCAATTACACGAAAAAGTTAAATTTTAAAATATACAAATACGTAAGTACCAAATACCACAACGATCATGTATTATATATTAAAAATATAAAAATCGTATATTTCATTTACATATATACCAAACTTGTGGATATCTCTAATATAAATAATCAACTATTTACAATAAACAGATTTCATAAGAAATAAACTGTACTCATTTTTTCCTGTAACAATTAACCTCACCTGTCTGTTGAAATATGCATAATCATCAATAAAATAATAAATAAGCAGCGATCATAAGTAATCAATAATTGTCTATTTAAATCAGAAAATTTTATTATGGTTTATGATATGAAAAAATAATTCATTTGTGGAAGTAAATTGAAAAATCAAAGTGAACGCTACAGTTTCAGAACTGTTTTATAATTAACAGAAATTTTAATCTTTTATCTTACATTCAAGTACGTCCTTGTTTAAATATACATAATCAATAAATAAAAAAGTCTAAAATAAAGTTTAAAGCAGATAATAAAATATTTAAATTTTATATGAAATTCTGTATAAATTTTTAAAATATATTAGTTTTAAGTACACAAATAATTTCATATTCTAGTTAAAATACATATAATATAAATAAAAATACATTATTATTTAATATGTCATATCTTAGATTTAAAACTATAATTAAAAACTGTATATAATTTCAAATAATTTAGAGCTATATATATATATATATATATATATATATATCGTAAAAGAAATAAATTCAGAAGTATAAATGATTTAAATACATAAATGTATCGAAGGAAGTCATTTAAATAAACATAAAACTAAAATACATTTATAAGTTTTTCTATCAGTACTTATTTACCATCTCTCCACCATGTTTGATGAATTGTAGAAAATACTGATAAATATATTTTATTTCTTGAAATAAATCTCACATTATATGACTCGATTGTACACATTGTATAATAAAGTATCTCTTAAAATTGCTGATTAAAGCAGTTGGACGCTATAGAGGCATACGTTATAATTCATGTGTTATAAATGTTGACTGTAGAACTTTTAAACCACAACTCGGTTCGTTGAACTGTTAAAATTGATACTGAATAGAATCTGAATATAAATATATATATATATATATATATATATATATATAAAATTTCGTTAAATATATATATATATATATATATGTGTGTGTGTGTGTGTATGTATGTATGTAAGAAATGTTTTCCTTAAATTCTCCCTCTAATTTCAATTTTGCATGTAAACCAATATTTGAACAAACGTTCAAAAACGTTCTACAGAAAAATAAATTTATTGTAAAAAGATACACATAATTTATAAAGTATTGAAGAGGGAAATTATTTCCAAGTCAGTGAACAATGTAACATTTCTAGAAAAATCAACATTTTTTTAATGATATTTTTCCTTAACTATAAAAACGTACATATAGTTGACTATATTTTCAATTTTTTCCATTAGATTTACTATATTTAACAATTTTTATCATTTACATACAAGACACACATACATACATATATATATATATATATATAGATACATAACATTTATATAGATTAACATTATATATAGATACATAACATTTTTTCAAGATAAAAGTTTTTACATTATATATCTATCTATCTATATATATATATATATATATATATATATATATTTCATTAATAAGTACATTTTTTTCAAAACAAACTTATTAATTGTATAAAAAATTTCTGTTGGGTTAAAAACATGAATTTAAACATCAAATAAAGTACAAAATTAAACAATTTCAATTTACTCTCAACTCTATAATTTTATTATCGTTAGTTTCGTTCTAAGTGTGTATTTTTCACGTTATTTTATTTAAAGAAATACATTAAATGTTAAAAAGCCAAGATTTCAGAAGTAATTTCTTTTATTATTCAAATGCTGTTATGGAATCAAACCGATTTTTCTTTCAAAAATTAAAAGATTAAAAACATCTTAATACGATGCCAAAACTAAAAAATTTCAATAAATATATACGAACTTATTCAAAAAATTTATAACAGTACCTTTAATATTCTCACTCAAAAAAAAAAAAAAAACAAAAAAAAAACATCTTATGACTACTATCACAGATATTCCAAAGTTAAAACATTTTTAACGAAGAGAATCAAATTTAATTGTTTCTAAGAAAAATTTCTTGCAAATAATTCCAAATTGTACTCGTATAATTTATTTTATTAGAAAACCATTGTTTATTAGGGTCGTAGGAAAATAATTGCGATTTTTTTTGAATTCTAACCCTAATTGTTATCAATGAAAGTATCATTTCATCGTGTTAATGTTCATATAATTTTAAAGTGTATTTTTCGGTCTGTATTCTGATAACATCGACTTTGGTTTTATTATAATTTTGCTACAAATTGGGTTATTGAATTAAAGATGGAAAAGAAGCAAATAAGAGATTTTTTTGTTTGAGTTCAAAACGGGTGATAAACTAACAGAAATTACTCGTAAACGATTCTTTTGGTTTGGTTACTGTTAAGAAACGTGCGGTGTAATGATAGTACCAAAAATTTTGTACTACGGATGAGAGCCTTGAAGATAAAGCAGAATGCGGGCGTACTTCTTCAGTTCATAACGACCAACTGAAAGTAATAATTGAATCAGAACCACACACAATTCGAGAACTTTCATAAAATTTAGGCGTTAATCATCCATCAGTTCTGGACCACTTAAAACCACTTAAATTAAAACATGTATATGAATTTGAAGATTATAGACTGCAATTAGTTTTCTACCAACCTAATATCAAATAATAAAAAATCACATGTCTGATTAAACTATAAATCTAAGTAAAGGTCTAAATAGTGCAGCATTATTTTTCAATTTAAGAGTTTAAATAATAAGAGTACTGTATAAGTTTTATTAATCTAATTACATAATTAATATGATATCTTATTCTACTTCCAACATGAATTATTTGATTGCAATAATAATAATCTGTGAGTTTAAGAAAAATAATTACGGAGATAGATCTTCCTTTACCAACAATTCGCTTCTCACATACTCTTGACTTAAGTATCATGTTGAAGGATGATACAGAAGTAAATAATATTTCCAGAATGCTTAATTACAATTCTTTCAGTCTCTTATATCTTTATTAATCCTTTCAGCACTATGGACCCATATGTACATTCTGAAAATCGTTCACCATGGCTTATGAACACATATATGAGTTCTCACATAACCATTCAATTTGGCCTATGAACACATATATGCGTTCAATAATAAAAATGTTTGTATGCCGTGATATAAAAACAAGAAAACATAGTAAGAATGACTTTTTAATATTAAATGATCAATATTTAATATTTTTTTGAATGATTTTTGATATATTAAAAACATATGCACCATGCAGAGCAGAGGCTAGGGAAGGAAAATTTAATTGAATGACTTTCTATTTCGATTAACGAACAGACATTTTCCTTCGTCATGTAGAACTAAAGATAATAATAAACTTGCTTTACGGTGAAAATGCATTATTTACGCAAGACATGATATCAGGACTGACTCACTGATTGCAAAAATGGTAACATTGGTCTATATATTAAACCCTGTTTCGAGATTTACCATACAAAACAATACTACTAAATTTTCGTGATAAAGATATAATTTACTATTTTTAATGTGGTTGGTTGGTTATTAGGGTTTTAGAGCGCTTCGTCAGGTAATTTTCAATGTGGATTATGATATAAATGTTCAGGGAAATTAATGATTTTGTTAATGTTTTTGCATTTTACTTTTTAAATTATTTCAAGTATAATCAATAAACGTTGCATCAAAACTTCAAACTTATTCAGACCAACATGCACTTTATCATAAAAAGTTGCCTGTCCACAGCTAAAGTTTTACTTCGTACAGCTTAGAACTGAGAGAATTAACAATATAGTACTTAATATTTTTATAAATTTATGGTTTAGTTTTACACATGAAAACATTTTTTACTTATGTAAGCCGGAGAAATTTTTAGAGCAATCTTTGATCAAATTTCTCTCAAGCTCAATACCTGTTAAATAATTTTAAAAGATAATCTACTTTCACTATACTATACTAAATCATCTTAGTAATTTCAACACTTAATTAAGTTTATTGATTGTATAATATGAATTTAGATCATTAAAATCAGTTATTTTTTTAAATAACTAATTTCAAATATATATATATATATACATACATATACATGCATATATATATAGAGAGAGAGAGATAAATATATATATATTTCATGTTATGACAGAAACACAATTACATTTTTTGTAAATAAATAAATTATTTATTTTTAATTATGAATAAATATTATCTGATTAGGATTTAATATAACTGATTAAGTATAAGAGAAAAACTATTAGTTAATTTAAAAATTAGATAATAAAGATGTGTAATTGTTATTTAATAAATCAACTAATATAATTTGTAAGTATTTCAATAAAAATGTCTCTTTAATGAAATATGTGAACAATGTTTGAAGAAAAATATTATTAAAAATTAAATCTCTAAACATCCTATGTTATAAAAATTATACAATAAAGTTTCAAAACTGTATAGACTGGTTCCAATAAAAACGATGACAGTAAAATTCCAAAAAAACAGTGAAAAACAAGACACATATTTGCAATATATTTTCATCCGATGGCAATAGGTCGTAACATAATAAAGTATTTCACATACTTGAATATATTTTTCTTTTCACGAGTCTACTTACGAGTAAAACGCGAACTCGCGCCTTAAAGGCATTTTTCGAGAAGTATGCAGAATATGAAGTGTTATTTAAAATAGCGACCTCTTATGTTTGTATGCCGACGTCGGAATAGGGAATAGCCGCGTGGGCGGAGAACCAAGTCTTTAGTTTGCGCTCTAGAACAGTTAAGTGAATACTCGTGTTGTATGCTTAATCCGCGCACAACATAACACTATGGAGCAACCTTAACCACTGGATTCAATGAAAAGTTGGTGCTTCTATACTAGCAGTTTGGAATTGATTCGTGTATGATATATTTTTCATATAAAGTATGATATATGTGGCCATGAGCTTAAATTTCTCGTGAAATGTGGTTTATATCTGATAGAGTATAGACAATTAGATACAAACATAAAGTTCAAGAACAGCATTCTAAAACTTTTTTATATATCCATTGAATATTTTAACAACTTTTACTACTGATATAAAGTTATTTACTTTTTATACATGAAATGTCAAAATGTGTGTTTAAATTTCAATTAAAATATTTCAACAATTTTGTTCACTTTATATTTAATTATATATACATAAAAGTTAATTGCATGATCGATAAAAAATATTTATTCATTTACACATTTACGATATAATCTACTAGTTTTCTAATCACTTTTTTATTGATAGATATGAATTTTAAACAATACTTTTCAGTTTATGAAGTCACGGAAAAATTTATTTATGCAAGTGGATTTAGCCACAATATCAGAACTATCATGTGTGCTATTATATATGTACAAACGATTTAAATCCTTTGCAGTGCACCCTGCCGTATGGGAACATTTCGGGAGCCCTGTTGCGTTGCAAGAGGGAATGATTTGTAGAATACAAACTCTCATTTAAAACGCTCCGGTAAGAGAGTACCCACTCGTTATTCGGTGCCCCTTTTTTGATGCGTTGATATGTTTGTTATGTAGAGAAAGAGTAGAGGAGAAGACATCATTGCACTACTGCAGATTACGGTACGACAGGAAGTATTGGATATATTGAGTTGTTATACGTTGTATGATTTACAAGCACTATTGAATAAAAATTCGTCGCAATAACTGAGAATCGACCGGGCTACAGTTGCAAGAGTTGAGAAAAATGCAAAATATCAGAAAGTGGGTATTGCATGAAGTCTCCGAAAACAGTAGTACCAGCAGGCTCAACCCAAACAACTAATTGCTTGCCGATCAACATAAGAAGGGATTTTTTGTGTAAATTGTTACCAGTAAAGAAAAATGAATCATATATGTCAATCCTAAATGCATAAATAGACTCTGATCCGTCGCCAACAACAACGGCAAAACCTAAAATTCATACTAAAAAGATATTTCTATTCATCTGGTCACTAGCGCTCCCAGGATTGGAAAGAAAGTGGTCTTGACACCCCCTCAAAGGAAAGGGGAAGAACACTAGAAAACAAAACAAAATCTTCGAAAAAAAATGCTTCTATATACACAGAAAGAATAATGTAATCCCCTATATATGTATATATGTATATATATATATATATATATATATATATATATACTCAGAGAGATTATATGTAACCACTAATGAAATAATTCAAGAAATTTGTAAAAAGTAAAAAAAAACTGGATTTCATTCTTTAAATAATTTTTTTTTATCACCTAATGAATTTTATTTAATTCACATTTAAAAAAAATATCCATTCAACTCGCTTCCTATCCACTGAAGATTAATCTCCAATGCACCACTGCATCTGGTGATAAATGAAGGATGAGGTGTTTTATGAGATCCTTCAAATGGCTGAATCAGTTACTGCCGAGCGCTGTGGTTGCCAATTGAATCATTTAACCGACGAAAGAAATAGAAAAGACCATTTATTGGACAAGAAATCTGGAAGGACATTTTGCTTGCTCAACAACGCTAGGCTTAGTAAATCATCTTTAACTTGAGCTGAGTTCTCTCACAAATAGCGTATTCACATGACTAAGTCCCTTAGGATTATTATATATTCCAGTCGATGCAAAACATATTCACTGGAAAGCGCTTTTAAGATATAGCTAAGATACGAAGCTATATCGACGATTTCATTGCATTCGCGTTGATATCGCATTTTTTCGCATAGAAAACCGAAACATACCCGAAAAAAAGCATAATGGCATATCTAACAAAGACACCTATTTTAATTATTGTATTGTATATTATATATAATAAAAATAAGGTTAAAACTTGCCAAAAAAGACTTAAAATTATGTACACAACTATTATTCTGCGAATTTTATTATTTCAAATAGCATTAAATCATTATAGTTACTAAATGATAAATTTATTATTACAAAATTCTGAAACGACCTAAAATAACGACGGTAATAACTATAGTAAATATTCCGACTAACAAATACATATTTAAGAAATAAAAATTACAAAATTGATTGGAATATTTTTCTTGATATACACACATACACACACACACACATATATATATATATATATATATATATATATATATATATAATTGACCATTTCATACTACTTTTAAGGAATACAACTTTTTTTCAGTATTTCAATTTATATATATATATATATATATGGTGATTAAATTTAATTTTCCACATGAAAGTATTAAAAAAATGCAAAAATTAAAAAAATAACATGATTTTTTTAATTTTTGTGTTATTTTTTAATACTTTTATTTGGAAGCCTAAGTGTAATCACGCTATATATATATATATATATATATATATATATATATATATATATATATATACAATATATATATATATATATATATACAATAAATGACTATTTCTCTTTTGTAAACACAACATTTCCGTTTAATAAGTATTCAAATATGTCAATTCTCAAAGGGATATATAATACAAAATTTACTTGAATCCTCATTTTTATATTTATTATCTCTCTTATTGTTACATATCAAACAGATGTCACATTATATATATATATATATATACACATACATGTATATGTATATAGTGAGTAAAAGTACTTAGTCGACAAATAATCTGTTATATGAAATTCAGTGACTATTATCGTTCTAACTATGAACGAGTTGACAAAGAAACCGTTCGAGTGAAATGAATAAAGGAAAGTTCGATAGTGTAAACTTTTACTTGTCATAGAAGAAAATAAATATTCACTTGAAGAGTCTTATCGCGTATTCGAACATTTCCCAAACGGTACACAATGACGAAGTTTGTTGAAAGCCTTCGAGCAATTTAGATATATATGATGTCTCGAGTGGAAAACATGCATCAGTTATTATAATGACCATATAGATAGTGTTCATATCGGAGAGAGAGTAAGTCGATGATAACCTAAAGTAGTGGTCATTTTTATGATAAATTTATAAAAAAGAACGATTGTAAATCGTATCCCTATATATATATATATATATATATATATATATATATATATATATATATATATATATATATATATATATATATACATATAAATGTAAAGAAATATTGAAAATAAGTGTCAGGATAAATTTGTTCATGATATTATTTAGTTTACTCTTTTATATTAATTGAAAATCATTTATATCTATTTTTTACTTTGATTTTCAAATCTATAATTAAAACAATTTAAATATGTTTGCATATAAACTTTGATTTTTTTAGAACAAAAATAAAATTTACAAGAAATATAACTACATACGATTAAATACTTTATATCGAAAAATTCACACGTCATGTGTATCAAACCGAATAAAAGCATGCACTGTTAAAATGTGTAAATTTCATTATAACATAAAAATTTCCACTTAATTTATTCATTCGATTTAAGTATTAATATTCTGTAGAACGACGACGATGAAATTTCGATTAACATGATTTCCAATCATCTTTCAATATCTCTTTTTAATTTTCTCAGGTGTTTGAGTCGTGTTCACTTTGAAAATTAATGGACGCAACGGTTATTTTTAGTCACGGAATAATGAACTCTCCATAAAACCGTTCGGCTGTCAATTGAAGATTTTAATCAAACATTTAATGAAAAAATTTATCACCGCAGATTAAATAAATCCCAGCAAAAAACACTATTTTCTCTCGTTTGTATGAAAATCATTTAATGTAATCGGATGTAATGATCTTCCGGCATTGAGGTTCTTACAAGTCACACCCTTGGTCTGTTTGTTTGAGATATTTTTTTAATTACTACTCGATGTTTTTTATTCAAATTACCTTTGAATTATTTTTTGCTATCATATTGACATTTCAAACTTTGAGATGAAAACTATATATATTGTATACATATACATATAGATATACATATAGATACAGATATATATATATATATATATATATATATATATATATATATATATAGAAGTTAATAAGATATAAATTAAAATTAATCTAGTCTTAGTACAAAGAAATAAACCGTACAACTCTACACTATATTAATGTGTGGATTACAGCGACTTCTGCATCTTTTCGTATGAACGTTTAAATATTATATATATATATATATATATATATATATATATATATATATATATATATATATACATATATATATATATATGTATATGTATATATATATATATATATATATATATATAGAGATTACCTTAAAAGTTTGAAAGCTTCTTCCGCTTTTAATACAGACTGAAGATGAAATCTCATTTTTATTCTATTTTCTTAATTAAAAGCTTTACTCTTGTTTATCCATTAGTGTACAAATGTAGTGAAATTTAATAGAAAAATTACATCAATTAGTTAAATCGTGCATTCAGAAAACAAATTTATTTAATTAACGCGATTAAATTTGTCGAAACGGAAAACGGAATTTATTGAACATGAAATCTACTGTACGAAAAAAAATAACAACAATGCAGACGTTGCAGTAATAATAGTTTTAAGTAGTATTAGTGATTCTAATTCTACTGGTATATCATTAAGAATATAGAGATATTTCTTAAATAATTTATATTTAATTTTAATATAAGATTAATAAAAGGAATTACCATTTATAGTATTTTATTGTTTTTATTTTTTTCAGTATTTATACATACATACATATATATATATATATATATATATATATATATATATAATTTGAACATTTCATACTTATTTTTAATAAATAAACTAAATAAGTATGCTAAACAAATGATTAGTGAATTACGACTAGTGAGTGAAAATGTTTTCACAGGAGATCATAACTTTTGAATGGTTTGAGATATTGAGATTAAGAAAAACAATTCTAGTTAGAATATAACATTTCAAATTATTGATTTATATTTCAATGTTATCTCCAAAATTATAATTATATTTTTGACCAATTAAAATCGGTTTCTCCATTTTATCAGTGAAGAATCTGGATTTAACTTAGTAAAAATGTTTGTTATATATTTGTAATACAGTTGATGCGTTGTTATAATGGTCTTCGTCCTTTTAGACCATCTGAATATTCATTCTTCACTACTATTTTCGTTACCTTACTCAAAAATATATTAGACTGAAAGTCTCACAAAAATTTCTAATATTTATCTGAAAAAGGCACAATTGCCCTGGAGACACTTAAATTATCTTAAAGATGATCAGATAACGCTTTAACTTAATCTTCAGAATGAGAATGATTTGTGATTCTGAAAATTATCAGAAGACATTAAAGACTATCATTAGATTGAGACTATCATTTACAGTTCAGTGCTGTAGCACAGTTCTTCAACGAATTTCAAACTTTTTGGTTTTCATTTTTAAAGCCAAAATTTACAACACCTAATAAATAAAAACATTTCTAAAGCTTTTGTGTATATTATGATTAACTATTTACTGAGAAATTTTGAGTTTTGCAACAATAGCACCCTGAATTGTCTAGTAATTTTCTTTGGTAAATCAATCTATAGCTGATGAATTTGTTATGATGAACGTTTCCCGTAACAGATCTACCTGAACCAGGTTCACCTGCAAATTGGTTTTGTAAAAATCAAAACTTTTATTATTTCTCGATGATTCGCGATAAATCTGTCCATAAAATTATTTCTCTTTACCAATGAATATGCTTTACTTGTAAGAAATTCAATAATGATATTTCTTTAACCACACAGACAGAGGGTCTGAACAAAAGTATTTATTGTGCAAGTTTCACTATATCTAGATTAATACAACTATGTAGAATTATACAGGATCTTCCAATAAGGATGTATTTTTTAAATTTTAACTAAAACACAGAATTTGCGCTAAACTTTCAAGTGTCTTTATCGTAAATACTAGTTGAAAGTACGTCATTTATGAATGAAAAATAATATTGTGTAAATTCTTACACGTAATCATTCTTTTGTTAAACTTTTCAAAAACATCCCTACACATGTAGGAATGTATCTTGGCAAATCATTTTCAGACTTCATCTTTTAGATCTAAATTTGTTTAAGGATTATTGACGTACATCTGTTCTTTAACGTGACTCCAAAGAAAGAAGTCCAATGGTGTTAAATCGCAGGATCTCGATGACCAATTAATGTCTCCATTTTTGGAAATAACGCGATCAGGAAATTTCGTCTTCAATAAATCAATTGTATCACCAGCTGTGTGGCTTGTCGCAACGTTCTGCTAAAACCACATTTCTTTCCGATCAAATGATTCAATTCTGCTCGCAAAAAATTGGTTGTCACTTTCGGTATCATTTTCCATTCACAGTAATTACTTTATCAGTCTTATTTTCAAAAGATCAGGGACCAATGAATCTACTGGACCAAAATCCGCAGCACACAGTCACTCTTTCTGTATACAGTGGCTTCTCAACGATCACCCTCAGATTTTCTTCACCCCAGACTCAAGTTTTGCTTGTTAACGTAACAAGACTCAAATGACAAGCTCAAAATGAGCTGTCGAAATGAGACAGCTAAAAATAGCTTTTTATAAAAATCGTGCTGTTCTAGTATCCAATTAACAAATCGATGACGCAATTAATGGTCTGCTGACGTTCAATTCTCGTGTTAATTGAACCTTATAAGCCTTCAGAAGTAAATCCTTATCCAAAATACGCCGTGTGGTCTCCTGTGAAATGCCTAATTGTTCTGAATGTCGTGGAATTGACATTCATGGCTCTTTCAATACACTTTCATGAACTAAGTTAATGTTTTCTTCAAAACGAACTAGTATTGGTATTTCTTTATCTTTAATCGATCCACTCTCTTCAAATTTGCTCAATAATTGAAAAATTGTTGAGTCAGATAGACATGTATGTTAAAAATAAATATCTCGTTATTTACGAAATGTTTCTTTTATAAAATGACCACTTTCATAATACAATTGTATTATTCCAATGCGTGGTTTTGTTGTTTATAAAGCCATAAATACAAATGGAAATATCATAATAATAATATAATAAATATAAAATGTAATAAAAATACCGCTGTCAGTTTTAAATCTGTAAAATAAAACCTTAAAAAAATTCGTCCCTATTGAAAAACCCTTTACATAATGACTCAATGCACAAAATACGAATATCAAAGCTTTCTCTAAGTCTTTCTTTTCAAGCTATGAGCTCACGTACAAAACTTTTTAGCCATCCCTCGTATATAAAAACTCTACATAATTGTCAAATACAATTTTAAAATTCAAATTAAAATCATGTAATAATATTAACATTATTACAAATAAATATATGTTTGTAGATACTTCAAATGAACTGTTGCAGTGTAAACTATACATTTCACTCAATACTACAACACAATTAAATACACATATAACTATGAACACTATTAATCTTTCAATTAAATTAAATATTATATTCACAACAACGCATCCACACAATGTATAACATATTATATTTGAAAAGACTCATAATTTAAACAAAATATGTGTCCTTTTTTCATGAAAATATATTTAAAAACCTCTTATTCATACATACACTGTGCTTTTTTATATTATATTTTCATGCACTAATGCCTATTTTAATTGTAGTGATACAACACAGTGAAACCTTCGCGTAACATATATTGTAATAAAAAAGTTTTTCATGGAAACAGTAACACTGTGGTCTGTTATTTGTATGTATGTTTTTATGACACGTGTCAAATTACAAATATGGACATTTATTGTCGTTGGGATGTGATAATATTCATTTGCTTTATTATTTAAATATGCAGTTTTATTATTACATACATATATTCTCCTTTACACATATATTTACATATATATATATATAAACATGAATACATATATATTTATATGTTTTATATTTCTACATTTGTGTATGTATGCATATTAATAAAATCTGTTATGTCATATCAACAAATAAACACACAATTATATCAGAAAATACTGATAGACTAATAGTAAACAATCACTCTTCTATGATTTTTAATTCACTAAAAGTTTATGCGAATTTACGTTAATAAATAGCCTCTATTGAACATTTAAAATAAAATGAAAAAATAAAAACATTTTAATATAATTTGGTACTGAAACAAAATTAACTTTCATAAGTTAATAAACATTCCAAAGCTGATAATTTATTTTCTTATTTAAAAATTCAATAAATATTAAGTTAATGCAAAAATAATTGCAGTTTTCATATATCGAATATAAAGACACATATAAATTATATTTATTAATCAAAATAAAAACCATTAGCATGCACATATTTCTCCCCACAAGAAACAAGTTTGTTTATTTCTACAAAATAGAAATCTGGAGCTCTCGAATTAATGAATTCGTCAAAAACGCTTTGAGCTGCTGTTGGATCTTCGAAAACCTTCTTTCATAGGAAATTATTCAAATGTTTAAAAAAATGATAAGATGTCAGAGACAAGTCAAGAAAATAAAGTGGATGAGGTAAGGTTTCATAACCCAGTTCATTTAATTTTTTTAAAGTTATTTGTGAGATATGTGGTCTGGTGTTGTTATGAAGGGGTATGGTCTTCTTCGATCGATTCATGCTGGCCATAAAAGATGCAACTTCTCATCCATTTTTTTAATATCCTGACAATATTTTTCTCGTGTTATTGTTTCATCAGGATTTAAGAAGTTCTTGTAAATGATGCAACTTTCCGATCACCAAACAATGACCATAATCTTTTTTCATGCAGGTTCGGCTTAAGGAACTGTTTTGGTGCTTATCTTTGATCTAACTACTGTGATGACTATTTACAATTGTTGTACAGAATTCACTTTTCATCACATTGACAATGCGATCAAGAAAGGGATAAATTTTGATACCCAAAAAAAGTGCAGAGCAGACTTCTTATCGCCGAATTGCTTGATGTTCGTTTATTTAACACGGCACCCGTTTATCTAACTTTTTTGTTTTTCCAATTAAGGTCAAATGTTGAACAACTGTTGAATGATCAACATTGAGTTCTCCCGCCATATTTCGAGTTGTTTTATGTGAGTACGCTTCAATAATGATTCTTAAATCATTATTGTCTATAGCTAAAGGACGTCCACGACCCTCTTCATCATCAAGGCTTTCGTTTCCATTACAAAATTTTTGGAACCAGTGTTAAGCTGTACATTCACTAGTTGACTCTTCGCCACAAAAAAATTTTATATTTCGAGCAGTTTCTATTGCTTAACGTCCCAATTTAAACTCACAAAATCAAGTACAACAAAATCGCGCAAATTTTCTTTTTTCCATTACTAATATAAAAGATTACATCCAACAATACTAAAGAATGAAAGCAATAGACAAAAACTGAAATTAGTAGTACTAATTTCATTGTTTACAATAATGTATCACATGATTATAACAAAGGATAACGTTAATTATAAAAATCGACACCAAACTGAAAATGATAAAAACCACAATTATTTTTACACCAATCTAGTAATTATTATCAATTTTAATAGATATTTAAAAAAGTACTAAACTAAGTATTAAACGTTATCCTAATTGTACTTATTTTTTTGAACAATTTAAGTGGATATTCTTCACTACCAGTTTCTGCATACGTACTATCTTGTGGTAGATTTTAGAGCCTCTAAAACCTACATGATGATAACACACGTGCTAAAACTAGATGTAGATAACAGAACCTAATATAATTTAAAAGTATGAAAATCCTTAGAAGAGGAGGTTTTTCAAGGAAGTCCAGTATTCGTGATTTTAATTCGTCCTTTTGCAAGCAGTACATATTGACTGGCTGTTTTGTAAGACCTCATAGAACAAAGTCTCTTTCCAAGCTCAACAGATAAAAAAGATATCTATTTTTGAATGAAGATCCGATCAACGCTGGTTTAACTTTCTTGCCAATAACTGATCAACGCTTCTTTATTTTCCTTACCTCAGAAAATTTTTCATTTGACATCATTGTATACAATCAGTTTTTATCACCAATCAATATTCGTTACAAAAAAATATTTGTTTGACTATATTTGTTGTTTTTGTATAATTATTTAAACAAAATCACCTTGTTCGTAAGCAGCACATATTATTTGTATGAAATGTGTGTCTCTCTGTTAATAGAAAAGCAGCAAAACTCGAAAATACATTTTATTTTCTTTATCTTCAAAGAAATATGAATCTCACACAAATCAATTTATTTCAAACATTTTAGAAGGCCAGATAGAATTCTCCTTTTAAATATATATTCATATACAAACAAATCATATATTTTCAATTACTACAACATTTTCAAACATGTTTTGATATTATGTATTGAAATCAGATTTTCTATACATTCGAATATTGTAATTCTTTTACAAACATTTATTTTTAGAAAACAACAAATTATTTTAATTTAATAACTTATAAATAGAGATCATTTACATCATAGCAGTTATATTAAAACTATAATATATTTTAAAGTTGTAAATTTATTATTAAAAAAGTTAAATTCCAATCTGTAAAACGTACGAGAGACATTTTTTTATTATCAAAGGATTGTAATATGAATAAATAAAATAGTAGTATTTGAAACATTTAACCTTTAAATTATTGACTTTCTTTCTTTATACATATATATATATATATATATATATATATATATATATATATATATATATATATATATATAAAATGAATTTAGTTTCAATAAAATCAAAAGTAAAAATTTATTGTTAACCTAGTGGATTGGACAAAAAAGATATATTATATTCTTTTCTCTTTGACAGCTATTCACAGAATAGTAAAAGGTGGTTTCTGAGATTTTCCAAACCACCAAGTACACACAAGAATAACAGATAAAATTCACTTAACTACACACAAACTGCACTCCATCCATACATATTGTCACACACGCACGCACATTTAGAACCATAGGCAACGTGCGTATTGAAAAAAGACGAGAATATATGAAAATGTTCACGGGTATATCACCTACGCGCATTGAGTACAAAAAAAAACGGGAACAAATATGCATGAATTTTCCAAACGAGAGGACAAAGGAAAAGAATTCGCCAAGACTTTGCGAAGTATTTCAGATTCTTAAAATACCATTCCTCTCGTGATAGAAGAAGAACTTGACTCTACAAAGAAACGGGGTGAATGAGTTTAAAAAATACTTAGCTGTGTAGTAAAGATCAAGTATTTCTTTTCTTACGACTGATTTTTAACATTTATAGTTCGTTGTTAAAATTATTATCATGCGAAACATGGTATTCTTAGGTTAAAACAAGAAAAAAATTTAATATTAAGTCATTTCAGATATTTAATATATAAAATAAAAGAAAATTTTTCAATATAATAAAAACATAAATACTTATTATATAACTTTTATTACACTATTATTTATATTAACAATAAATTTTTTAAGTCATATGATTAAATTAGATATATATATATATATATATATATATCCAAAACATGACTGTATCACAAAACCAACACTACTTACAAATACTGTTTCCGATTAATTACGTTAATATTCGAAAACCTTTTATCATGTGGCATTTATTTGGTTATTTTTTAATTTCCATACAAATTAAATGCATCAGTGTTTTCATTTCACTGTGCAATGAATAAAAAATAAATAAATTTTTCAGTAATTGAACGTTCACACGACTGAACAATACACAAAGGCATTAAAACGTTTATTCCTATTAATTTTATTTGTAATTGTGTTGCAATGAACGCATACATACATATATACATACATACATACATACATACATACATACATATATATATATCCATACATATATATATATATATACGAGTATACATTAAAAACATAATTACATAATAAACTTTTATGATAAAATTCATTAAGTAATATTTATTTAAAGTTTGTTCAAATTTAACATAAAAGTTATTTCATAAAAATAAATGCAGAATTATTATTTATTTTTTCCTTTACTGCGTTACAGTACCAATCAATACAAATATAGTAAAGCGGAGTCAACTTTGAAGAGGATTTGAAAAGCTTAAGAGTCCAGACAAAAGAAACAGGGTAAACTGACAGTAGACAGATGTGAATTGTATCGAATGTCTATAAAAAAACAAAATCCTCAAAGACTTATCCAATAAATAAAATCAAGATAGACAGATGCGTTCAGAATTTCACGGTGCACAATATGCCTTAATTATTGTTTAAAATCTCGTCAAAAATAGACAATTTTTCATATACATATTCATATATATATATATATATATATATATATATATATATATATATATATATATGTATTTATATATATATATATATATATATGTATGTATATATATATATATAAATAAAGAGAGGAAATATTATTATAAATTTTAGATTTATTTACAATATTAATAATAAAACTTTTCCTATCATAATGGTTGTATTAGGGGTACCCACAAGTCGTCAATCTTTTCTAATAAGTAAATTAGATTCAGTTCGACTTAAGTCTTTAGCATGTGAATATGTACTTTGTTGTCTATTGCAACACAAATTGTTTATTTATTGCTTCGAACAAACAAAAAGGTATTTAATATCTTAGAATAGAATGGTGAACTACCAACTTTCAGAACAACACATACGTCAGTGCATGTTGTTTCATTTTCGATCGGAATTTAATGCAACAACTACAACAAAAAAAAAATGATATCTACGGGGACGTTTCGCAGGTAAATAAGTGCCAACGTCGGTTCAGAAAATTGGTCAGTGGTGATTTTGACTTACCTAATATTGGTCATTGTGGGCGACCTGCTGAATTCGATAATGATGATTTAAAATCACTGGTTAAGTCAAATCCAAGATTGACTGTACAAGAAATAGCTGATATACTTGGGGTTTGTTAATCGATAGGTCAAAGATATCTTCATAAAATCCGAGAAGTATTAAGGCGAAATTTGTGTTCCACATTAATTGCCGAATATAAACGAAGATCATCGACGAAAAATTTGCATTAGGCAACGAAGTGATACATTTCTTGGCAGAATCGTCACCGATGATGGGAAATAGGCCCTATGTAGTAACTTGAAGCTATTAATTAATGGATTTCTCTGAACCAACCAGCTATACCCACATCTAAACTGGGCCTGACATTGAAAGAAGTGCTATTGTGTGTTCAGTGGGATTGCACTGTCATAATTCATTTTGAGTTACTAAAACCGGAAGAAACATTTACCGCTGATGTTTTGTCAACAATTGAAATGGTTACATAACGAACTGTTAAAAAAATGATCGGATCTGGTCAACAGAAAACATCTCATGCAGTAAAAACAACCCAAGGAAAAATAAAGCAGCTTGACTGAAAAGTTTTACCAAATTCACCATATACACCCGATATTTCCCCTTCAGTGTATCATTTTTTTAGATCTATGGAGCATCACTCAAAAGTAAAAAGGTTCGAAATATCAATGATGTTCAAGTTTACCTCAAATCATATTTTTTTATTACATCCAGCACATTTTTATAATAGAGGAATTGAAAATTTACAGAATATATGGCAAAAGATCTTGGATAATAATGACATATATAATAATAATAAAAAAATTGAATTTATTTGTGTTTTTAGATTTGAAATAATTGATTACTTATGGGCACCCCTAATAATATCGATTACTATAACATTAATGTAAATTAAGTAAACAGTCGAATATATTAGGTTATTAAATAGGAAATGTACGATTTCCTTAAGTACTAAGTTTGACAGCTGCCATCTCTGACATTTCCTGTTTTTTTTTTATTGTGACGGTATACATCCTCATTTTTTCAAATGTACACTTTGGCTTGTGTTTAATATTCAATTATTTTTTATGACAATTTTTTTGTGAAATTAATTTGTGTTATTTTCGAATATTTGTGTTATTGAAGAACGAATTCAGCGCACACATCTCGAAATATAAATAAAATATTTGAGAAGGATGTGGCTAATGAACGTACAGTATGTCGATAGTTTGATAAATTCCGTTCTAGTGATTTTAACCTTGACAATGAGACACATGGACGACCTGAGACAAAGGTGGATAATGATGAGCTGAAAGCTGTAGTGGAAGAGAATCCATCTGAAACTATGCGTGAATTAGCAGTAAGATTTGACATTACTATTCCAAAAATATTAGAACATTTTAAATAAATCTAGAAATTAAAAAAGCTGGGTAGATAGTTTCCGCATGAATTAAATTAGCGTCAGAAGAGAAATCGTCTCTAAGCTTGCCTTTCTTTGCTGTCATGATATAAATGTAAACTGTTTTTACATCGTATTGTTACATGTGATGAAAAATGGATTCTTTTTGACAATCGCAAGTATTTGAGACGATGGTTAGATAAATATGTAGCAATAAAACACAGTCCAGGACTGAATATTAATCAAAAAAGCTAATGGTATCTGTTTCGTGATCCAGCGCTGATATTATCCACTAAAGTTTCATGAAACCTGATCAATCGATTACAGTGGATATCTACTGAAATCAATTGAACGAAATGAAGGAAATGTTTGCGATTAAGCAGCCGAGATGGTCAATAGAGATAGGCCAATCCTCTTGCAAGATAACCACGCGACCACATGTCGATGGTAAAACTGTGCCGATAGTTTAGGCGCATACTTTGATTCATTGTACTACTTCTTGATGGAGATATAATAAATTAAAATTTAGATTATAAATTGGGTATTACATATTTAATGACCTAATATTTCGTCAGAATACAATTCTATTCAAAAACAAGTCTATCTTTTTAGTTCCAATCTAACAAAAAATGTTTTTCAATATATTTTATAATCGCTATACTAAAATTTAACTTAGTTAATTAAAATTTACACTTTTCAATTATTCGGTTTGAATATAAATTTGATAATTTATATCTTTAAAAGTAAAATATCATGTTTTAATAATAGTAAATATTAACCCTACAACATAGCAAAATAATAGTTAAATTATATACATACATGTGTATATATATATATATATATACAATATATATAAGATATACATATATATATACAAGATATATAAGATATACAAATATACAATGTATATAAGATATATATATATATAAACATATATATATATATATGACAGAAAAAAGAGATGGAAAAAATTCCCCATATAATCTCAATTTAACCTAAAAAGAGCTTAAACCTTCAATTATAATCAAAAATTTACATGACACGGCTTGAATTTGAAACTTATTCTATTTCTATAGTAAGGTTTTATTTACTATACATATATATATATATATATATATATATATATATATATATATATATATATATATATATATATATATATATGAGCCCTGATCTCCAATAGATCACTACTGACCCATTTTTACGATAAAAGCATCAACTATTCTATCATAGGACCACCTCTTGTACAATAAATAAGATATAGGTTTTTCCTTCTGTAGATAGATGGATAGGTATATATATATATATATATATATATATATATATATATATATATATATATATGTATATGTATATATATATATATATATACATACATATATATATATATATATATATACATATATATATATATATATATATATATATATATATATATATATATATATATTCAATTCTTTGAAGTAACACGAAATGTATCGAAATCCATATCGCTTCAATAAGATAAAATTGTTTACAATATTTGAAAAGTGGATAAATATGTGCGTACGTTGTATTTCAATTTAAACTTATGATGCTGGCATGCTAGTTTAATAGCAAGCACTTTTTCACAAGGCACACCTGTCGATATTCAATAAGAAGAATAAGAAAAAGGAGGATGACAAATCGCAACCAAACAATGTCTAACCGCAAATGATGAACGTAACGTGATCTGAACTATCCAACACAGTGGGGAAACTATTGTTAAAGTATATGGAACGGAACAGTACGTGAGATCGGTTATTTTTGATCCATTGTTAAATCAAAATGTTATAGTTTTGTTATACAAAATATATGTTTTTTTCAGTATGAGTTTTGGATGTTAACTGATTATTAATTAAATTTCAATGACTGTATAACATTCTACTGATAAATTAAATATTATTAATAAAAAACTTTTATAAATAAGAAATATTTTATTACAATTGAATAGAATTTAAAATTTTGTTTATTATTAACTACTTTTCTCATATTTTTGACTTAATCTCAGAAATTAATCTATTATAATTTAACATATTTTTGGAGAATTCTCTGAATATGATTGCATTTCTGTTTTAAATATCATCTCCTTTTATTTTTCAAACTTTCATTCGATTTATTCCAGATTTAATTAATAAAGTTAAATTCTTCTCCTTCTTCTTCTAAATTCTAATTGTTAACACATGGAAAATAATATTTGTCAATACATTTTCTTTATCTTTTTGTATATCAAATAATTCTTTTCTTATTCAATATTTTATTCTTCTATTTTTCTTCAACTTTTTATTTTTTAATAATGTAAGTACATTATTTTATTTCGTTTTCATTTTCTCTGCTTGTAATAATATTTATTAATAAATCTATCTAATGTCTGGCTTTCTTCTATTTCCTGATTTTCAAGTTTTTTGTTTCATTTCAAAATGAATCTATATTAATAATGAACCAAAAATTTAATTCTATTCATATTTCTCATCATTTTATACTTACTAACATTTTGATTTTATACATCCTAAGTTAAAATATTATGACAGAAAATTTATGCACTTTAGTATCATTTTTCATACATTCGTTGTTATTAACACTGAATTGAGTTCTTTTTTAAGAAAATTAAATTAGCAAGGAATACAATGCTCAACAAATATCCATCACAAGTATATTTTGTTTTACTTTTTGTTCAACATTTATTAACCTGAAGACTATGTTTGATTAAATTATGAAGATTTGAAACAGACAATTGAATTTTAAATACAACTTCAAACAGAAATTCTGCATAGAAGATCATTTTTATAACCTGTATTTATAACAAAATTCATTTTTCTTTTAAGAATTAAAAATAATATATTTATATTTATATATATATAAATAAATATATATATATATATATATATATATATATATATATATATATATATATATATATAAAACAATCTATCTTCATGTTTAAAAAATTAATATAAGAAAATATTATATCTTCCATAAAATAAATTCAAGGATCTTGTATATTTGTCAAAGAACAAGAAACTATTTAATTTTCTAATACAAAAGATCCTATTAACTGCTTGTTCTATAATAAAGAGTATATAAGATAGTTAAGCATTTTATATGTTCGAGACTTGTTTTGCACATATGCTCCAGTAATAATGACAGTAATAAACTTTTTACGGACCTGAAGATAAACATCATAAGAAGTTGTGCTTTTTGTATCAACATCAACAGTTGAATTGTATATTTATGAGTTCATTATCTCTGTTTGTTTTTCAAATTAGAATACTTTAATTTTAATTAATGACTTATAGTTGGATTATATTCTCTTATTTAACTCCTGTTTTTTTAACTTAACTATCAATTATATATGTAATTTCTAAGATAATGGAATTTGTTTAAAATAATATCATAAAAATTTTAAACTAATATTTTATTTACCCCATTAAAAAATGGATAAATTGTTTCAATATCTTTCGTTTTTTTAAAGTTTTCAATATTTTTTCCTCTTGTTTATTTCTTCAATAAAACAATTTAAAAGTGTTGTTTATAAATACTAAGTATATTTTAGAATCAAAAAATATACTCGTTTTTTATTTTACTAGATATATTTTTTTTTATTTTAACGATTTACCAATAAGAACATATTTAAATGATTCTAAAGGTATTCACCTTTTAGATCTCCTGAGTGTTTATTCTTTACTACTTGTTTGAGCACATGTACCATCTTTAGATATATATTAAAGTCACTAATATGTCATTTAAGATGAAAACACGAAACTAATAGTATAGAACATATACTTAAATGATCCAAAATGAAGAACACTATCAGGAAACACATTAAAATTTTTAAATTAAACTTTAATGATCTAAAAAAAATATTAAAAAATATTTTATGCCTAACACATTGTTCATTTTTAGTTAAATATATTAAAAAAATAGTATTATTTACATTTATCAACTTCTCTTTACAAAATAATCATAAAATAAAGTTAAATGTGTATGAAAGAAACATTGATATTAGGAAATTTTAAAACTTTATTTAAGACAGTATTATAATAGTTCTTAAATAAATTCTTTCCTGTTTTTGATTATTGCTATTACATATTGAAATTCATCCCTCTTTCTGTCTTTTAAAATTTCTATATCAGTAATAAGATCTATTTTCCATTTCATTTCTTTTCTATGACAGTGCTCAAAAGGATACATATTTTTTATTCCTTCGCATTACACACACGACTTCTCTCCCTTTATATCTTTACTCCATCAATCACATAATAAATTGTCAATCAAAAATATTCAGACCGTCAAGATACAGAGATATTTTTGTATCTTGACGCTCTGAGGTGGATGACGTTACCACCTAAATGCGCATTAGTGACAATCAAAAATAATTTATTGAATATTTTTTATGGAATAAGTTTGGTGTGGTTTATGGAATGAGAAATAATTCATTTGTGAGAGTTCATTTAATCATAGTGTCAGAATTGTTTGTTGTTCGCTCTTTTACCCTTACTTTATATTTCCATGCAAACGCATAAACTCTAAAATCAGCGAAAAGTTTTCTTTGCTTATTATCTGTTATCTTAATATACAGCTCTCCATCATTAATGAGATTTAAGTTTACAGAAAACCCAATGATTTTTCTCGTTAATATGTTTTAATTTTTTTTAAGTATAATACATTTATTTCTCTTTTGATTGCATTTTAATATTTCTGTATTCTCTAAATGTCAACCAATATCTATTTGTTCAAACTGAACTCTATTATTTCTCGAAATATTTATATCCTATTCTAAAAATTAACAATTCTTTGCAGACTCTTGTCTCCTCTTCACATATATAATTGGTATTTTTTTTTTCATTTCTCAATATCTAATTTTATGATTTTGACTGAAACTTTCATTTAATGTATGTGTGTTTAATATTGTGAAAATATTGTTAGATAATAACCTTTCAAGATTACATAGTGATTATAATTAGGATAATTTTTTTCCTGTTACTCAAAAAAACAAATATTCCCTTATTATAAAACGAATTTGCTAGGTAATTTTTTGCGAGAAGGATTGAAAGATATCGATATATATATATATATATATATATATATATATATATATATATATATATATATATATATATATATATATATATATAGTTAGTAACAGTTAAAATGACGCAGCACTTTCAAATACTTATTGAACAAAGTAAATCGAAAAAAAACTTAAAAATAATAAAAAAAATATTGTTAATTAGAAAAGTTAGTTTGTTTATATTTACAATACATAAAAAAATATGTAGATGATGTGAAAAGAGTGTAGAAAAGTAAACGGTCCGAAAATGATGCAACATTCAAAATGGCTCCTGTAAAGTTATTCACTATGTGAGCAAAGATATTGATTTCAGGATGATTTTTTTTAACTTGAAGAATAAAGAACATCAAATTCATCATTATCCTTAATGATTTGGATCTCCTCATTTATATCTTAAGACGTCTTTGAGCCTTTGTTTCACATAAGTTACCAATTTCTTTGTAAAATCAGGACTTGTAGAGTTCCACTCACTCTGCATATGTTTTAAGGTCGTCTTTTCTAAATATCGTGCAGTTTTTTAAATTAAATTTGATTTTTTCCCAAAGCTGCTCGATTGTGTTAAGATTAAGAGACTGCGGAGTGGGATGTATGATCTTTTTACAATTATCTAAAAGACAATCTCTGATTTAGTAAGAAGAATGTTTGAAGTTGTAACTTTCGTGGAAGGTGAATGAATGTCTTAAGTCCAATTTTTCTGCATTTACTTTTAAATCGGTTTCTAAAATGTCAAGCTACATGAATTTATCCATATTTCCTTTAATAAAAAAGGTTACCAACACCAGATGAAGCTATGCACCCCCAGATTATAATATGCCTGCCACCGTTTTTGACAGTAGGCCAAACGTTTTGTCGATCAAACGTAGTGTTTGACTTTCTCCAGACTTCAGGATCTCCATCATTACCGTATAAATTAATTCTGCATTCATCAGCAAAGATAAATTCTTTTCAAAAATCGAAATCCTTGTTCACGTGTTCTTTATCAAAGTCCAATCTACGTTTTTGCGTTTTTTTTGCTGATAAATGGTTTCTTTCCTGCAATCCTATCATGGTAATCTTCCTTCCATAGTACGTTACGAACTGGTTGTGCGCTAATCTTTTTATTTATGTGCATCATCGCCTCCTTACTTATAATTGGTGCACTGACTTGAGGATTCCTATTTACTGTATGAATTATCCATCTCTCATCCTGCTAATTTCATATTTTTCCACTTTTACTTCTTAGCCTATCAACAATTCTTCCTCCAATTTTAAAACGGTTAATCATATGTCGGATAGTTGAAGCACTTCTACTTACTATTCTTCCAATTTCTTTTTAATTTGTTTCTTCATTAAATAAGAAAATTATACATTTTCGAAATTTTGTGGTTTTTGATGTATTATTGAAATTAGTTCTCACAACAATTTAACTTTTGGCGATCAAATGGACATACAAACTGCCAATGAAGACCTTCAATACTTTCCGGAGAAATAAAAAAAATCAACATCCTCACAAACCCCGTGAAAAACAATGCATAAGTCATTTTGAATGTTGCATCATTTTTGTACCTTTTGATTTTCTATTCTTTTTTTAACATATTCTGTATGTTTTTATTTGTTTTTTATGTATTGTTGATAAAAACAAACTTAATTATTTAATTAAAAATAACTTCTTAATTGTTTCAAAATTTTTTTTCGGTTTACTTTGTTCAAATGATCATAATGATCTGAAAGTGGTGCAACATTTTGAGTGTTGCTAACTGTACATACATATATATATATATATATATAAATATATATATACATATATATATATACATATATATACATATATATATATACATATATATACATATATATACATATATATACATATATATACATATATATACATATATATATATACATATATATATACATATATATATACATATATATATATACATATATATATATATATATATATATATATTGGACGTTTTCAATAAAAACAGCTTGTTATATTATTTTCGTTCATTTGAAATGTAAATAAATCAAACACGAATGACTGTTTGATACAAATTCAAAAAAAAGAAAAACAAATGTACTGAATATAAACTCCACAAATGAATCCACTTATTGGTTACACGTACAACCTTCTGTTATGTGTATCACGGAAACCTTCACTGTAATAGATACAATGATTTCACGATATGTGTGAGTAAAACGGGGTGAAGAGGAGTTTGTTTTATCATCACGACGTACAATTCACATTATCCAATCCACTGAACACAAAGTGTGTGTTCTATTGCATGCCATCAAAGTTTCGGGAATCGGTTTTCAGGCGATGCGGTCCGAATATAGGTACGAGATAGGTCATTATGGGTACTTCGAACGCATCCGAGGCAACATTCACAGCGAGATAAATTAAATTAAATATGTTCAGTTCACATATTTACAGAAAAATGTGTTGGACTGTTTTTTTATCGAACTTCAAATACAATAAAAATACTATATGAGGCTTTTATTCAAAATACTTATTGAATTATTTAGTTGAATGAACGATTTTTCTTATTATTGAAACATTTAATAAATACACTAAACTTAAGTAAAATACTATTTAAAAATATTTTACATGACTAATATTGTTATAATAATCACTTCAACCATAAACATTTTAATTTGGAATTTAATATCGCACTTAAAAAAATTGTTAAATTATCTTTGTAAACTCTTTATAAATTAAAAAAGTGAATTCAATAATAAATTATGATTCGAAGCCAAAATAAATCAACAAAAATGTAAATATATGAATGGTCAATTAAATGGAAATAAGTGGAATGAACTAATTAATTACTATTTAATTCAATTCGCATCAAAATGTATTTTATTTAGACGGATTTTATCAATGAATACAAAAATAATAATTGACTTATTTGAAAAAACAAAAACATGAGATATGAAGAGTCATCTTATTTTTTATTTAGTATTTTATTTCAATTCAATACTTAAATACAATTGAACTTAAATACTGAAAGGGGTGGGGCTTACATATTTTTTCTAATTCTTGCGTTTTTTTTTAATACTTTCATGTGAAAGCTTAAGTTAAATTACCTATATTACTATTGTGACATTAATATATTATAATAAGTATGCGTTTAATAAAATAAAAAATAAATAAACTTATACAGAGATGTTTCACGCATAAAACTGATTATCGTATTGATAAACAAACTTTTTTTATTATATTCGTTTCATTAAAATGCGCAATTTTAAAAATAATCTCAAACAGTTCTCAAGTGCATTCAAATGAAACAATACACGTAGGAAAAGAAATGCCAAGGCTCGAAAAAAAATTAATAAACTTTATTCGGATTTGGTATTTTTTTTTGCTGCGAATATGCCATGCGTTCATCAATTTCTAATATTAAATTTATCAGATTACATACAGTTTCATCATATCTCGACATTTTTAACGTCTCCAATTCTTATTAACTTATTCTTCGTGTCAACTTTTTTCTCCTGATTTCCTTTCTACATGCTACACAACTACATTCGTATCGAGTGTCCGTAATGATGCCATACACACATTTATATATATATATATATATTTATATATATATATATATATATATATATATATATATATATATATAGATGTATAGGGTTTTTCATTTTTCTCATCTGTTCCGTTTAAGAGAAATCCGATGAATTCTCTTCCACTCTAACAAAAATCTCATTCATTTCACGCTTACGGGCAAAAAAAAAACATGGCGGATAATAGGGTGGTATTTCTTCATCTATCAAACTTGTGTTCTGCAAGAATTTTATAATTGAATCAAGTCCCAATATGTCAGTGTATTCTGTATGAATTTTTCATCGATCTCTTTCGGTTTCCTATTCTCTTGGTTTGATGAAACATTATTAAATTGCTATATTGCTTATACTTGTCTTATATCGTCATGCGCAAAGAGAATCTCAGATTACATTACAGTAATAACGTATAATAAATTTTATGTATACATTGAAATATTTGAACAAATATTTATTTAAAAAATATATACTCTTCGTATGAATGAAATGAAAAGAATCTATAAATGAACCAACATGAAAAGTCTATAAAACTTATAAGGAATTTATTATATGATTTAAATGTATTTTGTGCAGTTTGTTATATTTAGATGATTCAAAAGGTCAATACTAAAATATATCTTGAAATATACCTGAAGACGGACTGTAATTCGATTTGTTGTTGTAAAAATAAAATATTACATTTTTCCAATCATATAATTTTCACTGTTAATCTTATAAACAGTTATAAATAATATTTTATCTTTAACAACCATTCATTATTAAAAAAGTAATAATCATTAAAACAATCCAAAGTGAGCACTCTTGTTAAATTCATTTTTAAAATGATATACACTTCTCCAAATACTTATTCTTTTTTAGATATGTAACAATAATATAAATTGTTTTCTTATAATTCAAAGACATAATTAAATAATATTTCTTATCAACATTTCTTAATCGTCAATAATAATTCCACTTATAAATTCCCTGTTTTATACTTTCATATTAAAAGAAACTTATAGTTCTCTATTAAAACACTAATTTCAAGTATTTATATAAAACTATCGAATTAAATCATAAATTTAAAATAACATATTATTTTAAACCGATATGAAAATAAATGAATGAATCGTCAAATAATTTCAAGTTAAATCTGACATCAAATTGATTTTATTTCCTGTAAATATTAATTTATACTTTTTAAAAGTGTTTAAAAGTGTATTTTGTATTTATTATATCAGTAATATGTCAAATCAAAAACCATTTTGTTTCTTACTTGATTTACGCATTACATTATCTTTTATTAGTATTTAGGTATTTCAAACTTTTCCCTCGAATTTAATTTCATTTCTACAGGTTGTTTTCTTTATTTGATTTGTTTGATTTACATATAATTTATTTTATTTTTCATACACTTATTAAAGAGGTATGTGGCTAAGTATTTGATTAATATTCAGATATTATTTTGTATAACAGAATTTCAATAATTATTTTACTAGCATAACTTCGTATGATTTCTGTATAATAATTAGTTTTGTTTTGTTAAATGTTGTTAGATTTTTAGAAATATTTTTACCTCGTGCCTACACTGTCTCATTGCATGTACAATATATATATATATATATATATATATATATATATATATATATATATATCTACAGATGCTTGTTTTTGTACCAGATGATACTGAAAAAACGTTAAATAATCATTTGTATACGAATAAAACAGAAATACATAAAATGGAATGAAATTTTATAAATTCGTAATTAAAGAGAAATTTTTCAGGTAGTTCTTCCAACAGATATTGGTATTAAAAAGAATAACTTATTTAAAAAATTTACTTTTTTCTGACTGATAAAATCATTTGTTTTTCATATAGATTCAAATTTTTATCTCATAGTTCTCAATATCTTGGTTAGTGTTACTTGCTGTAAAATATATATACTGAGTCATCCCATAAGTAATCTGGTTTTTTAAAATAATTTTTGAAACAGAGAAAAAAATGTATGTTATAATTTTGATTAAAAATATATTTTCCGTTATTATTTACCATTTCTTCCCATTTTAGTCTTAAATTTTCAATACCCTAATGATTTTTGGATTTTGCATTAAAAAAAGAGTCGAAATTCCTTCGGACATCACTCTGTGTATTGAGCCGTTTTTCATTTATGTGGTTTTGGAGACTTTGCAACAGATGATAATTCAATGGTGGTAGGTCATGAGCATATGGTGGATGAGTCATACCTTCCCATTCAAATTTCCTTAGTTTTTGGAGGGTTTCGCGTGCCGTGTGAGGTCGGGCGTTGCCTTGGTCAAAAATTATGTCTTTCCTGTTAGCTAATGCCATTTTTCATTAATGGATTCTTTTAGTAATACTAGAAGTTCACAATACAATTCCTTTGTGATAGTTCGATTTTCTGATAATAGCTCATAATGGATGATTCCTTCCATATCCCACCAAATATACAACATAACCTCTTTTAAATCAAGCACTCCTTTTGCAGTTGAAGATGGTGTTTCGTTGCGGTCAACCCATTGTCTTTAACGTTTAATATTTTTACAGACAATCCATTTTTCATCAACAGTAACAATTCTATTCTGAACCAGATCATTTTCCAATCGGAATAGATTAGTAGAAATAGTAGTATGCGTTAATTTGAGTTTCTTGGTTAATTTCTCTATCATTGAACTAGGATTTTATTCCACTAGTGTTCTCAAGATCTGATCATCAAACTTTTGAGGACGTCCTGACCTGTCTTCATTTGCACGGCTTCTTCCGGACCGAAATCGGTGAAACCATCTTTGTCCTCGGTTAAGATTTATAACATTTGAACCATAAATTTCCCACAATCTTTTCACTGTAGATGTATAAAGTTATTGCCTTGACGACACTCCCAAAGCAAAATATATTTAATATGTTTTTTTGACAATTCTATGGTAACTAATATTTTTTTGTAAATTTGCATGATCATTTTTAATCTTTCACTATAAGACAGAAAAAACAATACGTAGAATTAAGCATTTAATTCACTCTACATAACTATTTATTGTAGCATTACATCTATAAAGGATTACAATTACAAAAAATACAGCTATAATTTTTTGAAAACAATGCAGTTATTGCTTTAAATAATAATCGAGAATAACGATTCAACAAATTTTCACCTCAGAATTACAACAGTTAGTTCAAAAACATTTGTTGTTCAACACTAGAGAAATACAACTCAGATAGCCTACAGCACAATAAAACTTTTGAGAAAACTTCTTCCAGATCGCATAATTTAACCCTTCGATTTTCTTTAATTTGACCATCGACTTTTTTGTTAACTTACTGCATGAATATGTTTGTATAAACAAACTCTGCAAGGTTTAAAGAATCACGTATCTTATTTTATACCTTATATTAAAAGGCTTAATGACTATATTATATTTACAGTTCTGGCATTATGTCTAAGTTCACTATTACAAATGAATTTTTCAAAATAAAAACCACAATTTTTTGATCAAAAATGTTCAATAATTAATTATTAATTATATAAAATCGTGGTTAATGCGCATTTTGATAGCTATATCATGCTCAGAACGATAAGATACAGAAAAAGATTAATTTATAAAATACCGTATAAAATTACGTTTCCGAAAATTAAACACATGACACTATTTATAGCATGGTTTAAAAAAAGACTGACAACATTAAAGAAGTCATTAGTTTTTTCCTAGCATTTATATATCATAGACAATCGAATATTAGAAAAATAGATATATTTCTCCTTATTTTAACTCTTTTCTAACACCAACTTTCATTAAAGGTTTCAAAGAAATCATTTTAAATTAGATAAAAAATATTTTCAACTTTCGAATTTCAACCTTTAAAACGTTTGTCATATTCTTTAATGTTTATTTTTTCACAAACGCCATACTTCAACAATTTACAAATTATTTGATGATAACTTAAAGAATAAATCAACAAATTGTCATTTCACTGGAAAAGTAACATTCGACTAATAAGCTTTTCTAAAATCGTCTTGTTATCTTGTACTTCCTGTTTTTTACTTGTTTCGTTACTTCTTCTTTTACCTTTTTAACAATTTTACTGTCCGTTAACTTATTAATTGGTTCAGTGCTGTCAACTTCAAACCTCTTTTAAGTATTTTCGTTGTCAACATTTTCACAGCTGGGTGTTTTCTTTAAAATATCAAGAATTTAAGCTTTACCGGAACATTTTTACATTTTATCTTGCGAATTATATTTTTAGATAATATTTTACACAGTTATTTATTTATAGTAACTAACTAACACACTTTAATACTAAATGATTTGCATAAAAAAGCATAAAACTTTTACAATTTTCAAATATGTAATACTATTTAAGGACGTTATTAATTTTGTGATATATATATATATATACATATATATATATATATATATATATATATATATATATATATGTATATAAAAAGAGAAAGAAATGATTGGTTATTGTCGTTTAGGATGCTTTAACAGCTAAGATAGACAATGAGATAAATGTAAGTATATACAAGCTTAAGTATATTATTTTTTAATTTTAATAAAAATGTATTGATAAGATACATTCTAAGTTTAAAGAAAATAAGTACAAAAATACAACATGTAGATATTATTTATATATCTCACTAAAGACATCCATTCAAGGACAAAGAAATTAAAAAAGAATGTAATATAAATTTATATTAAAGAAATAACAGAATATTAGTCGATAAAGAATAAAGTATCTAATCGTTTTATATTGTCTTTACAAAACTCAGTTCAAGTATACAAATTATTTTTATTGATAAAGACAATGTTTTCTCAATAAAATACAATTGAAGTTAGAAGAAAAAAATACTATTCGCCTCTTGTATTCGTCGTTGAAGCTTTAATGCTAAATTTTATGGTTTCACTATAAGTGCTAGTTTCAAGTTATGTAAATTGTTTAACGAATATATATATATATATATATATATATATATATATATATATATATATATATATATTAAGTGGATTTGATTTGTTCAATCGTTCATTTAATTTGAAAATATATATATTAATATTATTCAAATATATTTCTATTTTCTGTGAATTAAAAAAATAGTTTACCAAAAACAAATTCAACACATTATTAATAACAGTATTGAAAAGATACAGAAAAATAAATACAGATATTAATACAGAAAAATAAAAATTGTGTATTCAATTATAGAACGAAACATTCTGGAAGTAATAAGTTCTGTTTCCAAACACATATTTTAATTTCTTATGCATATAATTTTTTAAAAAAGAAAATACATGAAAACATCAAATCAATGACTCTCCCAAATGAACTATTTTTCTATCGCACAGTCCACAAATTTTTCCTTATCAATAATTTATAATAAATAATTTTTGATAATTTTGGTTATTGCTTATTTTGTGTACTTTGATAATATTATCTAAGGTTTCCAGATTTTGAGAAAGAAAATGAGGGACAAGGGTGTTAAAAAGGAAACCAATTCCGAACCTTAAAATGGAATAATGTAAGGACATTATAATAATTAAGGTTCAGTTCAAGCCTTATATTTAGCACTAGCTTTAGCATTGTCTAATGGTAATGTCGCTGCTGTAAACTATAAAAACAATTAATTTCCTCGAATTGAGTTTTTATAGCTTCAAAATCAATTTAAATTAAATTATTCGAAAAGAATTTTGAAAATTATAACTGCTTAAAATAATAATATAATTTCATCTTTTCATTAAAATACGGGACAATAGGGCGTCACTACAAGTACAATACAGGACAAAAAAAATTCGACTTCTGGCAAACCTAGTAATGCCTTTTAAGGAGACTAAGGCCCAAAAAGATTTTCTGAGTCATCGAAATTCCCTTATCATTTCAAAAATTATCACTAATCATATATTGAACATTTTTAGCCAGTTTTTTTCAGCTTGTGCAACTGAAAAATAATTCATTTCTAAAAATGAATTTACCCGTTTTGGAGCTCTAGTGTGATTCAACAAAAGAATTCGATTTTTTTTAAATTATTAATAAACTTGCGATATCTAAATAAAAAATAGGGTATATAATAAAACTTTTCTTTTATATTGAGTATTTAGAATAATATTTGGTCAATAGGAAAATAATTGTAGTTTTCCTTTTCTGAATTCTAACCATAATTTTTTCAATGAAAGTGTTATTTCATCGTATTCATGTTAATATCATCTTAAAGTGCATTTTTCGATTGGTATTTTGATAACATCGACTTTGATTTTATTATTGATTTTGCTTCAGATTAAACTATTGAATTAAAAATGGAAAAGAAGTAAATAAGAGCAACTTTTTTATGAGTTCAAAATGGGTATTAAAGCAGTAGAAACTGCTCGTAAACTAAACAATGCTTTTAGTGTGGGTATTTTTAAGGAACATACGGTGGAATGGTGGTTTTACAATTTTTGTGCTGGGCACGACATCTTTAAAGATGAAGAAGGTCGCGAGTGTCATTTTTCAGTTCATAGCGACCAACTGAAGGTGTTAGTTGAATCAGAACCACGCACAACAAATCGAGAGCATGCAGAAAAGTTAGGAGTTATTCATCCAACAGTTCTGGACCACTCAAAACCACTTAAACGAAAAAATGTGTTCGAATTTGTAGGTAATAGAAAGTGATTATTTTTCTAGAAACCGAATATTGAAGAATATCTTTATTGTTTTTTCTTTCTTATTTTTTAAGTCTCAAAATAACCATTTATTATTCCATATTTATATAAAGTTGGATTGGGAACAAAACATATATTTAAAAAAAGTGTTTTTTTTTATTCTACTTGTATGTAAATATACTTAAGAATTATTCAAAATAATTTTATATATACACTTTCACAAAAATATTTTACCAAATATTTTATTATATATAATTTTAATTAAACAATATGTTAGTATATTAAACTTTATTGTAAAATAAATAATAATAACACTTAAGATAGAAAACGTTTCTTAGCATTTTTATAATATAAAATGAACGAGATCGCTGAATTTACTAATGTTTTATAAAAATATATTTATTATTATTCATTTATAATAACTTTCAATATATTTTATATAATTTAAAATAAAATTTTCTAATTATTTTCGAATATTTGAAAAGTAATTCATGAATAAAAAAATATTTTGTCAGACTCTAAGTATGTTAAGAAAAATTGCACACTTTAAATTCCTTTTTACATGTACCCGAAATCTACACGAAAATAAATAACAAAGCATTTATTTTCTTGTAATTCTATTAGTTCTGCGACGATCAAATATCTTAGATGGAACACATCATCGAGCTTCACGTGTGTTTGTGTGGGATGTGAGAATCAACGCCGTAACGAATAACGTTACGTTAATAAAAACAAGCATCTAGCACGAATAGACATTGTAACCGCGCGCAAAGCGTAGAAAACAACAGGAAATGACACAAACGGAAACTGTGTAGCGGGGTTTAGTGGCGACGTTCGCCGGTAACAGAGCATTTTCGTGCATAGCCGGCGAATGGAACAGCTCGAAGTGCTAGAAATTACTACTAAAACGTTTAATGTTGTTTATTTAATGCAATTTA
Source organism: Acanthacorydalis orientalis (assembly GCA_034766995.1). Taxonomy (NCBI): domain Eukaryota; kingdom Metazoa; phylum Arthropoda; class Insecta; order Megaloptera; family Corydalidae; genus Acanthacorydalis; species Acanthacorydalis orientalis. The sequence continues at coordinate 6,884,517 of CM068317.1, read as the reverse complement.
TTGTTGCATAATTATTATTACATGTTTGTTTTGAATACGATTTTCATTACAGACTATTACATTCGATTATTATCTGAGTACGAGTATAAATATGAATATAAAATAGTACTTAAACAATAACTTATTCATATGTAAGTCGTAAACAATATGAATCATTTACTAAAATTTCATTACTCATTGGAATTTTATCTATGCACAAATAGAAAACTTTTGTTTCAATGATATTTTCGATTAAGGACATACATCAAACAAAATTTAACCTAAAATTCAATTACTTTTATATAATATCATTAATTTTAATTGTCTTCGTTCTTTTAGATTATATCACTGTCTGTTCTTCACTACTACGAATAGTTTTGGACGTGTGCCGCCTTCAGGTAGATATTAGAGACTCTAATATCTACCTGAATGTGACACACGTGCCGAATATTGTAACGTAGAATAGATACGAATATGATTCAAAAGGAATGAGAACAATTCAACATACATAAAAATACAATTATAATTTTTATATTCTAATTGTTTCTTTAATGATAATTTTGTCTGGATATAAAATGAAAAATTAAGATATTTGACAAAAATAGGTTTAAAAGAAATGTTAATGATATAAAGAGAAAATAACTTACTTCTTACCACCATGTGTAAAAAATACACGAGGAGAAACTATTGGAAATTTAAATAGAATAGTTTCCATCAAGAAAATGAAAGAGGGAAAGATAGAAAAACCTGGATAGACGAAATAAAAAAAAGTCAAATAATGAAACAACTAACCAAAACAGAAACTATGTAGCAGATAACGTCAAAAAACATTGTAAACTGATTCGAAGTAGTAGTTACACTTTATAAATAGAAGAGGTAATTGAAATTATTATAAATAATCCATAATACTTCAAAAATTGAATCATAAAATGTTAGATCTAAAACTTTATTTCTAATTATCTTCTAAAATGGTACTTTAATTCTTTCGCTACAGTGGAACTGGTTGACTAAACGCCACTTCCGAACAGGACTACTGGCCATAATCGTATACTTACTACGAAAAAAGTGTCTGGCGTTCTGATATTGTTAATTTGTTAATTAACTTTGAGTGAGTAGTTTTAGTAAATGTTCTATATCGGGCGACTACAATCAGTTGTAGCATATAAACAGAGGTTCGTGGCAAGCGACCATTATGGCATGTTGTAACAAAAGGGTTAAAAACTCTAATCAATTAAAACGTGAAAATGTGTTAATAAGATAGAAATCTTCTTTGTAGTTGAATATCTATAATCGTATATGATAATCAACTACCACTAGTATATATAAATAGAAGGAAACAAGAACATGACTTAATATTATTGTTTTATTTCACAAATTTAGCTCCACAAATCCATCAATTAATAACAGTAGAGCTAAAATATCTGTTTGCAAAAAATTTTGAATCAAACTTTAAAATAAATATTTCCATAGAGACGTCCATGGACTCCATAGGAATTCATGAAAAATAGTTATGAGATTACAAGAAATATGAGGCAGTAGTACTAACAGTATTAACATTTTTATTTTAACGTTGAAAAAGATATGTTATTAAATTTTAAAATTAATATTTTGTTGACCTGTTATTACTACTATTTTTGAAGACGATTTAAAACAGTGTTGAATTCTTATCCCAAAAGTCTCAAACCCCAAAAAAGTCAAAACCACAAAGTCTCCGATTAAGTATTTTGTATTTGTGTAATGTAACAAATATAAGTTCTGTTAAGAATATAATATGTGTTATATTAAGACATAATCAACATCTTCTCGGAAAAAAAATGAAGAAAATTAAATTTTCTTTGATTTTTATGGAAGATAGATAGTATACAAGTTTCAACTTAAAATACTAGTAGCGAAAGTCTTTCTCAACTTTGTTATGAAACTAAAGTGCTAAATAAATAAATTATTCAGCAATGGTTTACAATAATAATCTTACATACAAAGAAGGATCATAACTTAAGAAAGCAATAAAGTTTATTCTAAGGACAAAAATACAATTAACATGTAAACGTTTCTTTATAATTTTAGAATTATAATCATATTTTTTTGATTAAGGCAGTGGGCGCTATTTACCTTAAAATATTTAAGCTACTTATGGTGGAATATAAAAAATTACTTTATATAAAAAAATAATGCTTCTTTTATTAAAATAATTTTTAAAAATTATATAAAACAAAGAAAAAATAAAATAGTATGTAAAAAAGGCATTTTTAAAAGTAAAATTAAATTTTACATCAAATATCAACTGAGAATATACAATAAGCATGATTCCTAGTTTAAAAAATTAATAAGTACTTATAACTCAATTTTTTTTTTCAAAAAGAACACATTTTCACTATATTCATAATTAATTTACTTAAGAGTTGATATATAAAATGATGAACCTAATTATTGGAATACCTAAAATTTACCATATCATATATAGATTGGTAGGAAAATAATTGCGGTTTTTGCTTTTTTAATTCAGACCTATTTTTTTCAATGAAGATGTCATTTCTTCGTATTCATGTTAATATCATTTTAAAGTGGATTTTTCAGTCTGTATATTAGTAAAATCGATTTTGGTTTTATTATTAATTTTGCTTCAAACTGAACTACAGAATGAAAGATGGAAAAAAAGCAAATTAGAGCATTTTTTGTATGAGTTCAAAACGGGAGATATATCAGCGAACTTGCTCGTAAACTAAATGATGCTTTTGGTATGAGTACTGTTAAGTACGGTGCAACGAACGGTGGTTCCAAAAATTTCGTGCTGGGGACGAAATACTTGAAGATGAAGAAGGTGGTGGACGTTTTTTTTCAGTTCACAATGACCAAATAAATGCGTGAGAATGTTTTGAGAGGTTAATTGGAAAAAAATGTGTAAATTCTAACGATGTTTAATTCAATTAATAAAGTTAATTATTAGTTGAAAATGTATATGAATTTGAAGAGTCATAAACCGCTATTATTTTTATACTAACTTAATAGTTATTAAAATTATTAAATTTATTCAGCTTTACTATTTTGCAAACAAATAAGCTTAGTAGAAAATTATATATTCATATATATATTCATGAGAATATGTTTTCATGAAAACAAATATATTTTTTCAAACAAGTACATAGATAAGAATCTTTTAAACTGACATCTTATTCAACACCAAAAAAATTATCTAGTAAATACAAAACGCACATATATTCACAAAATAACTATTAATACATCTGTATATTTAGCAAACGAATGGAAAGAAAATACGCATGGATCCGTATTTTGTGTTTATGACAGAAATCAGTAATAAATTATAGCTAAAGCATAAATAACACAAATGTAGTGTAAAGCTGAATTTACAGACACTGCGTCATAAATATGCATTAAAATGTTTTGATGCTTTTTCGAGATTTGTATCTGAATAGCTTTTTTTCATACACTTAGTTAAAACACATACGTATCTCTTTTAATAAAATTATTGCTTATTTTATAATTTAGTATTTATAATGATAATTAGTATTCGGTTTTTATTCTTTTAATTGTTAAATAATAAAATGTGTAACAAGTATGTCTATCGTTATAAAACTTAACGTGCTTTACAAATAAATATTTGTATATAGAAACCAATTACAAACAGTGTGTTTTATTATTAATTTTAAATAAAAGAATGTTGTACAATTCAAATTTATATAAAATACTCTACTCTTACTTCTCTCATTCCTCCCCCTCCCTCAATATGCGTTCTTTGAAAATCACTTATAGAATTCGATGGTACCATCATCTTCAGTATGCTTATAATTTTCTTACAGCTCTGCAGCTCTGAGGATGATGGCGTTGCCATCTAAATGCGCATAAGCGACAATCAAAAATAATCAATAATCATTTATTGAATATTTTTAATAGAATCATTTATTGTTGTTTGTGGAATAAAAAAAGAATTATTAGTGAAAGTGAATTTAACCACACTGTCAGAACTGTTACTGTACATTATTTTTAATTTTTTGATTTTTTTTATTTGCTACTCCGTTTTATCAAAAAATTTAAATGTCTAAAAACTCAATAATTATTTTCTATTTAAAGTAGTTTATCAAAATATTTACAGTTTGGTGCTCTTTTCTGTTTACTGTGCACTTTATAGTTAATTCACCCATTGTCCAACTTTCATTTTATAAAAATTAATTAGATTAAGTCATGCTTTCTTGAAATAAATCATCACCAAGCCCCGCATGCGTGCATAAATATATTGATGCACATTATCAAAAACTTAAAATTTAAATTTTTGTAGAAAAAAATAATCAAGTGTAGCTCTTAATGAAGTGTAGCGTTACAGAAAAAATCTTTGCCATATGGTTAAATGAAATCCTACTGTCCTATTAATCGTCTTCTGTAAATGCTTTTAATAATCTTAGATTGTTTTACAAATAAGATAGTTTAACTACACAAATATCTCTCAATAAAATTTCCTTAACAATCACAAAAATTACATTTTTTAAAAGTATTTTTTTGGAAAACAAGCGAGTATAAAACTCTATTTGAAAATTCAATCTTTCCTTTTCATTATAATTACTGACTTCGTCAATACTGGTTTATACCATTCCTAATTGATTTGCAATTCAGCTTAAACGATTAAAAATGTCATGGTTGAGAGATAAAAAATCAATATTTACCCATATTGTTTCACATCGTAGGATATCTATCATGGTGTTATATTTTTTTATCTTAAAATCTTTTAAATTATATCTCTATCGCTTAAGCACTCATTAAATAATGCTATAAAGACTACGTTTTTATCAGCTATCTTGTTATTTTTAACATTTAGTACACACTTTTTGAAGTCTTACTGTTGCACCTAGTTCAAAAGATTTTAATATGAAAAAAACGTTTTAAAATATTTGCATACATTAGATCTAATTACATAATCAATAATACGGTCCTTACATAAATAATGCTAATTATTTGTTAAAAAAAATCATTTTTATAACAAAATCTATAATCCTCAAACATATGTCTTTTTTATACATTTCTTCTAACAAAATATTTATAATTTCTAAACCTTGCTTCAAGGATATTGAAACTCTCTCCCATATTTATCGAATCACGTCAGTGGATTTTATATTAACCCTTTGCACTTCTAGTTATATTTTACATTTCTTTCCAATAACCGTATTATTTAAGTGTTTTATTTGAAATGTACTTCAAAACAGTTGGTTGAAGAACTAATTTAAAGATTTTTTTATTAATTATATTGAAAATAGCATTAAAGCTTTACTAAGATCTGATATTTGTGGATTTTTTAAATATTTTTTACTGGAAAATAAGAAAAATTCAATAGATAAAGAAAAAGCCAATAAATATAGAAAATAATTTTATTTCAACTTCGAATTTAAAAAATTGAAGGTGGAAGTATTTTTTTGTACAACTCTTTTACCAATACAGGATTGGTATAAAATCTGTCGGAAAAAATATGATATCTCTTGGCATTAAGTATATTGTCCAACAAATTTTGTTGTCATTATAACAAAAATTCTGCTAGCAAACTGAAGCTCTGGACAAATCAGTTAGTGGAATTTATGTTTTCCATAATATGAGATGAAAAAATAGACATAACTACTGTTAGAATCCGATAGAACATATATAGTATAAACCTCATTTTATAGGGTCTTTCGGGTTAAAGATAATAAAGGAAATTTTCCCTTTGAAACCAATTGTTAACTCATCAACACACAAGTTTCCACCAGAAACAAATATTCCATAAATCTTGAATTCAAGTAATTTAAGTAGTTACTTATTTTCTGTGTTCTTATTCTTATACTTCGATCCAATGTTGAAACAGTTTCCAAATGTAGTGACCGAAAAATTTGGAAAAAACACTTGTAAAAATTTTAGTAAAAAATTGAACTCTTCTATTGCGTATTGTTGATTTTATCACAAAAACAATCGTGTACCTGGACATTTCAAAGTCTTTTTTTGTTACAAAAAGGGTCCTATACATATATGTTACTTCTCTAAGTAAAAAAATATTGTGAAATAAAATAAATATTTTAACTGTCAATTTAAAAATGTCGAGTCTGACTCCACATAAGAGAACCTATAAATGAGATTGATGTTGATCACACTCGACAAAGGAGTTCAAAGGATAAAAATTATAATTTCAGATATTTGATATTTAAAACTGTGTACAACTTTTCAGTAAAACTTTAAATTCATGCGCAGTAGAAAATAAAAAAAAAACATTACCTCATTATAATATCCTGCACTTTATAACTTTCATTTGAATATATCCCACTAAGTTATTTATATTGTTAATTTGTTTATTGCTGTATTAACAACAAATTTACTAGTCTGTAACTATGTAATTAATAATAGTCTATTAATGAATATAAATCTAACATTAAACATTATTTAGAGGTACACACACTCAGACACATACATATATATATATATATATATATATATATATATATATATATAATGAAGGTTTGCTACATGTTCAGAGCGCTACATTCTTTCAAAATAACAAGTTTGTATTGTAAAATACTTTATATTGAAAAACATTGCTATTGATATCTGCAATAAAGCACATTCCCCATTGGAAAAAAAGTATATAAATTCGTGTCCAGATTGAAAAATTGAAAATGTGTACAGTAAATGATTTCAGTTCGTTACTTACAAAATAAATACAGAACGGAATTACAACCAACTGAATTGTGTTCGAATGACATATTAATATTCTAGCAAGTACAATGGACGCTTCGGTACAATAAAAGACTCATAACGACAGACACTCGATCAAAAATACAAATATTGGTAATGCAAAACAGAATGAATTTGTTACAACGTAACGCCATTTTCGAACAGGTATGAGAATTGATATCGCGAGCAAATATTGAAATGAAATTTAAACAAAAACATCAGATTTGTACGATAAAACAATAGCGTGGAGAGGGTGATTCATCAACTGTTCAAATCGTTGGCGCTGGGGAATAATTAAAAAGCAACAACCGGGCGAGCACAGGTAAGCGTGTAGTCAGACAGGTAGGTACATCGATTCGGCTGATAAACATGAACGTGAACGCCTATGTATGTAACGGGAATGCAGATGAACAGAGTTTCTATGTACTGAACTTTAATTGTGACTGAATCCTGTGCGAAAATGAAAAGTTATTGTACTGATATTTAAAGAAAAAACGTACGGTTTTATCAGTGAAAAATATATTCTTTACTTCAAACACATTGTGTTTCGTATTTATTAATAAACAATGTATCTAAAAAAATATAACGCAGAGAACAATGGGAATATTTACTCTAGAATTTAATATTAATGATTCAATTTAAAAATGTTGTTCAAAAATTTCTAATTTATAATTGGGAACCTTTTTAACTGCTCGTATTAGACAATAATTAAAGATAAAAATCTATTAATGAATAAGATTTAGAAAAATATCGATAACACAACAAGAATTTTCACGCAGATTTTTTTAACAAATTCATTTGAATATTATATTTATATATATATATATATATATATATATATATATATATATATATATATATATATATGTAACTAATTAGGTATTTTACTCTAATGGCCTTTCTCTTCAAATATTTATCTGCCACGATTAATTTCAACTTTTGAACCTTTCACAGATAATCTCTTTTTATCTCAAAGTTACTCTCGAAACTATATGAGAATAAATCAGAGTCCGAAGCTAAGTATGACAGATAAATATATTCGAATGATTTACAAATGCCAAGGCCATGAAACAATAATCCTTATTTCATTGATAATACTGCCATAAAATATTTTTATATACTGTTTGTGAAAAAGTATTATTCTTTTATAACACAAACAAAATGTAGTTATGAATTTTTTTTTATTAAAATTTATATTTAAAAAATACTGATTTATTTTTACCTTCATTTATTAAAATAAATCGGAAATAAATTGTACTTTTTACATAATTAATTACAAATTTTACTTCTTATTAATTTATGGCAGTTTCAATATAATTTTACAACTTTGAATAAATTCTCAGACTTAAATTCTCCTAAAAAATATGCAAATTTGTTTCGCCTAACGAATTTTATCATCCTACAGATAATCCATACTTTGATTAATCATATTTTTTCTAAATTACTAATCATATTTTCTAATTATCGAATATAATAAAATGAAAGAAAAATAAATTATATCTAGTTTAAATTATATTTACTGCAAATTCAATACTAAAAATTAATATTAGGTTGGTAGGAAATTAATTACGGGTTTTGTTTTCTGAATTGTGACCTTAATTAATTTTAATGAACGTGTCGTTTTATCGTGTTCATGTTAATATCATTTTAAAGTGAATTTTTCGGACTGTATATTGATAACATCTACTTTAGTTTTATTATTAGATTTACTTCAAATTAGGCTATTAAATTAAATATGGAAAGAAGCAAGTGAGAGCAATGTTTTTAAGAGTTCAAAACGGATAGTAAAGCAGTATAAACTGCTCGTAAACTGTGTATGTTGTACTATTGAGGAACGTATGGAGCAATGGTGATTACAAAAATTTCATGTTGGGGACGAAAACCTTCAAAATGAAAGAAAATGAAAGGTTGTGGGTGTCTTTCTTCAGTTCATAACGACCATCTGAAGGCGTTATTTGAATCAAAACCACACACAACAAATCGAGAGCTTGAATAAAAGTTAGACATTAGTTACCCAACAGGTCTGATCACTTAAAAAAGCTAAGAAAAACAAAAAAGTTTGATAATTGGTGTATAAACCGCAATTATTTTTCTGCCAATCTAATAATTAGCTAAGGATTTTTTAATATATTCTTCCCATAAATATATACATTACTATTAATAATTAAATTTAAATGATTCATTTAATATATATTTAAAAAAAGAGTATATTATAACAAAAATCAACTTAAATTCTTATTCGAAATATATTATTAAAAAATAATAGCTGTTGAAAAAAATTCAGTTGAGTCGATAATAAATATAAGAAAAAAAGAAATGTTATTAAAATATCGTTCTGATCCCTTAATTATATTGATGTTAAAAATGTATTTTATACTGTTTTATAATCAAATAAATATAACTACACTAATATTAATAAATACAAATTATTACAAATATTTAAATTTCTGTATCTCTACGAGAATTATTATATTCCTCTTGATATAAGCAAAAATAATCAATGATTGATTATTTTTGATAAAAAAATATTGTTGTTTGTGAAATAACTGGAAAGGATATTTATGAATGTATTAGAATTTATTTCTACAAATAAATTATTTTGTTTCCCTATAAATCATAAAAAACTGACCAAAAATGATTCTCGCTTAAAAACACTTTAATACTGATGATATCCTCAAAATGTTAAGATGCGAGAAAAATCTTTTCACAGAAAAAGCACAGTAAAATATTTTTCTGTATCTTAACGTTATAAAAATTATGAAATCATTATCAAAAAGTGAATAAACAACAATGAAAAAGAATCAATAATCATTTAATGAGCATTTTTTATCAGAAAATCTATTACGATCTGTAGTCTAAATTTTGCTATAATTCCATAATTGTATTATATTTTATCATTTTTAAAAACTATTTAGAGAATCAAACAAACAATCTTTAAACCCTAAAACTATCAATATGGACGATGATAACATTATAGAGCTATAAACAAAAAAGTGTAACTTGAAATGCTTTTAATACGTAAATAGAATGACATATAGTGGGAAATAAATGTGTATATATATATATATATATATATATATATATATATATTAACGAATAAATGTTTATACTTAAAAATATAACCGGTTGTATATTAACCAGGTTCCTCACAAATATTTCATACAGTAAAACTAAAAAGTAAATTTGAATATGTAATACTTAGTGTTTAATTATGTCTTATTTTTATTCAAAAGTCGAATTTTGATAATATTTCTCCACATATGGAATAAATAGGTTATATTTTTTTTTCTATTATTTGCATACTTCATCCAGTCATAAACTTAAACGACTGCACTAGCATATAGTACCAGGCTATAATAAACAAGTAAATTAAAAAAAAAACATACTGCAAGACTTAAAGTTTGACGCGAAAATTACAAAGAATTCATTAATTTTTAAACATGTTTGCAGCTATATTCAACATATGTGAAGAATACTTCTCTGCAACAAACAGAGATTCATTTTAGTTTACTTCGACTAAGAAATAAGAACTGCAGAATTACTTTTGACCGTTTCTTGTAAATTAATTAAATATTATTATTTTTATATACATTTTTTTCTTAGATATTACCTATATGCGTTTCAACTGTTAAATAGCTATTTTATTTCTATGTATAAAAAATAATTCCATCGTAAGATTGCCATAAAACAAACATTTTTTATTTTTCATGTAGACCACCTCCTTGTTCCGCCCGCTACACTCAATAAATCGCACGTTAACCATTCCCTATCACCAATGATTGGTTGATGGATATCACGTGATCCCTGTTTTGATTGGTTGACATCAGTCACATGTATATAACTCTCTCACGGTGTACATACGAAAGAGATGTATACGATTTCAGTGTAAAGCTGATAAAAAAATTATTCAAAATATTGTATTTACTGAAGCTTTACAGTAAAAAAATTGTTATACATTTTAACATTAAATTTTGTTATTAGTTGTTATAAACTTTTATAATAAAACATTTACGACTTACATTTTATACAGATTATTTGTGTGTATATTTTGTTAGTTTCTGTTATTTGTTAAAAAAGCAAGCGTCAGAGAGCGAGGGTTAAGCTCCCCCGGGGATTGGTGATCGTTGCGAGTAGAGGGCAGAGCCCCCTAGTACTTTAGAAAGAATTCGCCTAAATATTCAATCTATTTTCTAAATAAACTGTCTGTTTACTTTAGAAACCATAAACATTTTTCTCTGATCAATGTTTTATAAATGATTACTGAGATCTTTAATTATTACTCATGCTCATTTTTATGACGATACAATCATTTTCAGAACGCAAGACGAATAACAAACTTCATCTACAGATATTTATATACTATATCTCTCTGATAATGATGAAATTACCATTTAAATACGCTTAAGTAACAATTTAAAATCATCTTGTTGAAAAAATTTAATGGAAAAAAAATTGTAATATCTAGAATGAAGAATAATTGTGAATATAAATTTATCCACAATTCCAGAACTATATTATTTAATTTATCTTTAGTAAGTGAATTATATCTGATATTCATAAAAACAAGCATGTACTTGAATTAATAATCTTCAGCTGTTAACGTATTATTATACAATAAATTTAAAAAGAATTATAACAAGTAAGTTTAATAAAAAATAATATTTTTGCACAAACACAACTATTCTTAGTTTATGTTTTTTCCTTTCATTTTGAAAAGCATAATGAGAAAATTAAATCAAAAGAAACTCTCTAATTTTAATATATATATATATATATATATACACGCATCTATTCGTAAAAAACAAAAACATATCTGTATGTGTGTACAATACAGTTGATAATGGTTGCTAATTAACTCGTAGTAGCACACGCAAAAAAAAATAAACACTGTCAAATGCAACAATAAATTCGAACACTCACTGTCACGGAATGAACATTTTCACAGACCATTTCACTTAACACATACTCCTGTATAGATATTGTTCACAGTACGTGACTTTTGACCAATACACGTACCATCTATATATTGAAAACGGCTATTTTTCACTTGTATGAATGAATTTTCACAATAACGAAGTTTTTTATTTGATAAGAATGAACAAAATATCGAAAAGCCGCACTGTTTCTTTTATTCAGCTGGGATGTTTCTCTCTAAATGTTTTATATTATTGTTTAAAATTAATTAATATTAACAATTAAGTTTGAATAAGTGATATAATTAATTTACACTTATTAATACAAACATTCTTTTTCCTTGATTTTGTTAATTTCTGCGTAGGTTTAATAAACTTTTTTTTCGCACATGTAAAATGAATGATAACCTAAACCACCTCTACTTAAAATAAATGTATACTTGTGAATATATATATATATTCTACACAAAATATGTAAAAATAAACATAACACTCATATAAATTCTTATGTTAAACAAAAAATTCTACGTTATTTAGAATTCTGATATATATATATATATATATATATATATATATATATATATATATATATATATATATATATATATATATTACAGTTCTGAAGTACCAAACATCAAGTTGTAATAATAACAATAATCATAACAATGTTCTTGTTTCAAATGTAATTCGTTCAACAATTGTAAACAGTTCCAGATTGACGAGTGAGATACGAACCAAATCCCTTTCTGCTGACGCATAACATCCCACTTTAAATATGTTAAAACATCAGTGAAAGATGTGTTAGACATGTAAACGTCTACAAGATTTATCTTTAGCGAAATACAATTCTGAAAAACACAAATCGCGTACAACTAGTGAACTGAATCCATTACGGCATTCATGTGTATGTGTGTGTGTGGGTATTATATATATATATATATATATATATATGTATATGTATTATATATATATATATATATATATATATATATATATATATATATATATATATATATATATATATATATATTGTTTAGAATTTACATTTAAAGCGATGATCAGACATTAGAATTAAACAAAACACTGTTTCTATTTTTCTACTTATCTTTTTTATTCCCCATCATTTTATAAATAATGTTAAACAACAACATATTATAAACGTTGCGTATTAATGTAACAAAAATCAGTATAAAGGTACACAAATTTGATAAAATATTTTTCAAAATTTTCTTTAAAGTATATTCTTATAAAATTTTAGAGAACTTTTTTATAAAACATTCATTTTATAACAATACTAAGTTTTCTTTTAGAAATGAATTTTTTTATTCGCCCCATAAACAAAACAATTGTTCTATAAATAAATTAAAAAACATGTATCTATAATTTATCTCTGACAATCAAATTATATTTTTAAAATTTTAGACTTTAATAAGTGCTTTAAAAATTCTTTAAAATAGTACACTGAACATTTCTAACGCGTATGGAAATAAATAAGAAACTGAAACAAATATAAATTTAATATATTTTTAATAATTCAGACAGGAACACATTCCACTTATCCTAAACAATAAATTAGCGTATAAACAATAATATGATGAATAATCAGACGAAACGAGTGATGGAGAGAGTTGAAGATATGTTAAGGAAAGTTACTTGGGTATAAGAATTAGGGATATATAAAAAATATCCAGTTTAACAGATTATATTTTCTGTGTATTAATACTCTAGGGATGATAGCATCGTCATCTAAATGGGCATAAAGAAAAGTTAAAAAATCAATAATAATTTATCGAACTTGTTCGATCAGTGAAGCTGTTTGTGGTTTGTAGAGTGTGTGAAAAATTAATTTATGAAAGGGAATTTTATCACAATGACAGAACAATATTGAGATTTTAAATAGTTTTTTTTTAAGTAAAATGAACTATTTTCAAGTTATTTGAATTAAATCGCATAATTTTTTTACTATATAATCCCTTCAATGCTTACAAATCATTATTTTTAAACTTTAAAATAATGTGTTTTCAAAAATGTGCTGAAAGTAATTAAAAATTTGATCAAAAAATGATATCTTCACTTTTAAAAAATCATGTAACAAATCTTTAATCATATCTCGTATCATTCCATTTCCAATTTTTTTTTAATATATAATCGTTATAAGCTATTCACAATATTTATATTAGTGCATAAATTGTAAAGCTTAAATGCACACCATGAATAATTCAATGTGAATTATAGTATTAGATATATTCGTGTGTGATATGCATAGTAAATAGAAGTTAACGTATGATAAGATTATAAGAGTTAAATTTACTTTGAAATTTTTGAGATAGCAAGATTATTTAAGGACATACGATTTGCTTATATTATATTATATTTATTTAGTGAAAAAATTAAGATAAATATTGATCAGATTTTTATAATAATTCCTGTGAGGAATAACAAATGTCAGATCTGTCTTTACCTCAATACTCTAAAGATGATGATATCGACATTAAATTGCGCATAACTAAAATTAGAAAGATGATCAAAGTTTCTCTCTGCTGATTTAGACGAGTTTATGGTATAGAACTTTCAAAAAATCGTTTTTTTTTATTTTTTGGTTTTTTTAACATTTCAAGAATGTACACTATCAAGGAAATTTTAAAATTCCAGGAATTACATATGTTATGTAAAACTTTACACGCGTTTTTATCAAAAAATCATTTTTCAAACTAATGGGAGAAATATCTCAAAAACTAATTGACCGATTCGCGTGAACTTTTTAAAAAATTGAAAAAATACGTTTTGTCAGGTAGTGAGCTTTAATGTTTTGAACTATTTTAAATTTTCAGTTTTTTAAGATATCAAATAATATAAGAAAGTGGCAGAAATATACATTTTAAGTTCAAAACGTATAACTTTGCAAAAAATTTTTTTTCAGTGTTCGGAGGTTTGTTGCCTCAGAAATTTTGCCCTTTTTATGTTTTCAATCAACACTTAAGGAACTAGACCTTATCACTATCGAAGAATATTTTTGACAGGTTCGGTACAAAAATCATCCTGACACTATTTTGGTTTTAAAAAATTAAAAACCAAAAATTATTTTATAATCTCAAATAGAGGTTCAATAAAATTCAGAAAATTTCATAAAATTATCTTTTTTCTTTTCTTTAGAAAAATATCTTAAAAATTATCCATTTTCGAGATGTTTATATCAGAAACTCTTCTTAACACTTTGATGGCAATGATCGATATATCGCTCACTCATGCATTTGTGAAAAGTACCAAGAGCGAGATATCGCTCCTCGATTTTCTAAGTGCTATAACTCATAATAAAATCAACTTTGTTTCATAAAAAGGAGGTCAAAAGCTAATGCACACATACTTTTACGTGTTCTATCTGTTTTATTCAAAGACCGTGTGCGAAAACTAATTAAATGGCCGACTAAACTAAATTTTTGAATTTAGTGTTGATGTTACATTTAAAATTATGCAAAAAGTTGCCATGACTAAATTAAATTTTATGTTTTATTTTATGCATTTATCTACCTTCATTCTACAATATTGATGTTTACAAAAAGAATTCCCCGTGGCTTATATTTTTTTCAGAAAAGAGCGGACAGTGTCAGCATAAAAACCTCAAGTCGATTTCTTTTATATTCATTTTTTTACAAAACTTTTCGAATTATTTTTGATTTTATTAAGGACAAATGAAGTCCGACATATTGTTAGTATTGTGTAAAAATGTAATTAACTTTAATTCAAAATTGCTAGTAATATATTCTTTATAATCATGCATTTTTAATCAAATTGTCTGACATATTTCGTAAATGAATAAAAATTTCCACTGGAACTTAAATAGTTATTAATCAATAATTGAAATTTTTGATGAATAAAAATTCTAGTATTGACTAAAGAGTACAGAATTAATTTTTAAAATTTATCATCATTTTTTCATTATTAAATTAGATGAGTATTAAATAAATGTCGATATTTTTGGATATAAGAAATGAATTAAAAACTGTTTAATTTTATTGTAAAAACTGTCGCTGGTTATTCTTTTATAAATATATATATATATATATATATAATATATATATATATATACGATTTTCATTTAAATGGTATTCAAAAATATAAAACGTAGATATGTTAATAATTTCGTTCACTATTTTTTTCAGTACAAGACTTTTGAACACGATTAAATTTTCAAGCGTTGATGTAAAAACTCTAAAATAAATTGTTATGGTTCAATGACCTTGTTATAAATAATTTAATCCTTATGAATGTTTTTGCTTCAAAATATTTCAACGTCTAAAGGTAATTAATTTTCAAAAAGTTTCCAGTTTGCTAAGCATTAAATCGAAACTGATTATATATATATATAAGAGACCATTGAATAAATCCTTAATGAATGATGAGACAAGCATGTAAGTTTAGATTAGAGCTTATGATTCTATAACTACCTTTTAAATTGTTATTATTCTACTAGAGTACTTTAATTCCGTTAACAAAAAACTGTTACAAATTCGGCGTACGTGTGAATAGAAAACATTTAACGAGCGGTTCCTGGCGTATTCCTCCGTCACGGTTTTTCATGGACGTATAAACAAAAACAGCGACAATGCTAATTACAAAATTATCTACCGCAGTGACATCACTGTCGCTTACATAATCGCTTTTCAACTACATTCATTCCGCCACATGCTTTATTTCCCAAAACGTTTGTTCGTTATTCACGGAATACACGTATTTTTTTTGCTGATGATTTTTATCATACTCTGTTTACCTGCATGCTCTCGCCTCTCTATAATTGACTTTTCAAATATTAAAAATTCTCAGTAATTTGTTTTTTTTTCGGTTTTTTTTTCAGCTAATGAGTTTTCGTAAATAAGGAGAACGGTACATGTTTAACATTTCACATTTAATCATTGCAGTTGGGTATTTTGTGAATTAATAGAACACAAGTGGACGAACTCATCAATCTAATTAGTTTTGTTTATGGTGTCAGTCATTTTTTTTAAATTCGTTTTTTCACACAGTATACCTTTTTAATTATGTTTCGAAATTATTTATCATCACTTTCATGGCCATGACTCATAAAATCGAAATGAAAACTGTTAATAAAATATACTTATTTCACGATATATGGATATATAAACACTTCTATATATTTTTTATATATTCCCTATCATCATTTCATATCATCACACGATATATATATATATATATATATATATATATATATATATATATATATATATATATATATATGGGCGGGTGAGTGGTTGTATGTATGTGGGTGCGAATATATTTATATATATATATATATATATATATATATATATTTGACTTCCAGGGACGATTACTGCCTGCCAATACCCAATCTGACTTGTGTTACTTTGTACTTTCTGGTAACATTCATTACTGTCTCCTTCTTCTTCTTTTAAGCTAGTTTTTTTTCTTCTTTATCCAATACACAATTATATATACTCGAAAACCAGGCATAATTTTAGATTCTCTTCATATTTCCATAACAATTTAAAATACCGTAATCAATTCTTTGTGTATGTATATATATATATATATATATATATATATATATATATATATATTATATACAGGATGCGAGTGGTATTTAAGGTCACTTATTTTTTAGTTACTTATATTTATTTATTATTTATATTACTCGTCAAATCAAATGAAAAGATTTTATTTTCTAGAAATCCACCATGGTAGATAAAAAGTAAACACAAGAAAAGAAAAGACTTGCAGTCGTTGTTGCCATATGTGCAGTACACAGTGATTTTGAAATTGACAACTTTCTTAACGCTGCAATCTTTTCTACACAAAGTTCGGATAGAATTGGAAGCATCTGGCGGGGATGTTTCAATAGTATCGAAGAGAAAAAAATATTCTAAATGTTCGGACACCATAAGGACACCGAAATTCATCCAACGGGTTCAAAAAATTATCGATTATGATCCCGGAAAATCAATCAAGGCCGTCTCCAAAGAACTTGAAGTGTCGGAGCGGATTATCAGAACTTTGCTGCGCGAGGAAATCCGATGCAAGTTGTATGCACTGAGGAGAGTCTAATTTATGTCTACAAAGAGGTAGAAAAACTGCTTGATTGTTGTCAAGCGGTAACTTAACAAGATTAAAAACCCTCACGAACATAGCATGTTTGGTTCTCTAATGAGAAAATTTTCTACCATAATCAAAAGTCTAACGAGATAAATGGCAGATTGTTATGTGCAACCTTCTGATGTCCATTGAGTGATACACACTAAGTTTCCAGCACCGGTGATGGTTTTAGAAGTAGTGAGTAACGGCCATATCAAATCACCTCACATCTTTCCACAGAGTCTTAGAATTACTACTACTGGATACATTTAGGTTCTAGAGACAAATGTTAAGTCCTGGATAGATGGAGCACATAACGGAAAGTCATGCGTGTTGTTTTGACTCAGTACCTTCTTAGAAAGCCCAGATAACTCAAGAATTGATGTCAAATATTATTACCGCATTATTGCCACAAAAAAACAATGTACAACTGAGATATAAAATAGAAAAAAACGTTTATTAACATATATAATTGTTTTCAATAACGTACTGGTCATAATAAAAAATTCTGGATATAATTAATTTTTATTTATTAACATTTTACATGAATTGTTTATTTCTCGATTTAAATTTCTAAATAATTGTTTAGTTAATCAAAACGTATTTAATGGTTTCTTATTACATTCAACCTATTAAACAATCCACTTTCTTTAAACCAATAAATGCATACTAAAACGTAATGAAAATATAATAAATGCTCTCAAAATAAAACAAATAATTTTACTTATAGAAACTACCCGAAAACTACTCATAATACCAGACAACGAGAGAACATTGTGATTCACAAGAGCACAATAATAATGAAAAAAAGATATTCGGATAGTAAAGGAAAACATAAAAACTTTTAAGAATAATTTAATATTAAATAACTTAAAATTTTACTAAAAACCAACAGTTGTCTTATTCCCAATCAGGAATAAAATTTAATAATCAGTGTTACAAATTTAACAAACATTGTAGCATGTGTCTTTAAGAAATAAATTATTTATCAGAAAAGTTCTATTAAAAATATTTAGTTTCAATTTGCATAAAAATACACAATAACAATTCATACTTTAGTGAACAAGGCCATCTAAAGAATCGACGTTATAACTTAATAATATATTAGTCAATTGCGTAACCACTGTACACATGTAGGATTGACAACACCTGATTCTTTTAAAATACTGCAGACTAAAGAAAATAGCCTTATTGTAAAATAATAAGTCTTATTATAGTCTTACTGAAAATAATTCAAGAAGCATATGTGAAGTAACATAAATATAAAGATGGATCTAAAACAAAAATTGAACGTTGTTCTAATAATTTGAAAATATTTAAAATGAATGTTGTTGATTTTAAAACTTGAAGTTATTAATGAAATGTACCTGCTTCGTTGCTACATTTATTTGTCAATGCACAATGTTATGAGTATTTATTAAAAGATTAAATAAATATAATATTAAAAAGAAAACAATAATCAATAATACTTTTCAAAATTAGAACAATTTAACTATATGTAACATAGAATTTTATTCTAAAAATACAAAATATATGTTTAAAACCCAAACAAATATTTTTTCTATAGATCAATCACATTTAGAGTGTAAATAAGTGCAACAAAAATTGTAACAGAAAATATAATATCTATGAATAATTTACTATCCTTATTACAATTTTATTAAAAAGTTAAGTTGGACTATGTAATACAAAAAGGAATAAATATCTTTTAATGTGTTAGAGTAGTTATAAAGTACAAGTATCAATAAAATAATATATATATTGTTAGTGAGTAAAATAGAGATTTGATATTTCCTGGAAGGTTAAGTCTCTGTTTTTATATTAAGTTAACAATTTGCATCTATAACATTGCATTTATTCAATTTTTATTATTGGTTATGATATGTACATAGATATTGAACTAAAAAATATAAAATATTTATACTTATAATGTAATCTTATAAAATGATCCTTTACATTAAACTGAAAAAAAATATATGAGTATTTATTGACACTCTAATTGAATTGATACTCCAAATTTACACACTCTAAATGAGATAAACAAAAGGTTAAGAATATTTTGCTCATAGCTGGAATTTTCTATTTGGAAAAATATACAAATTTATTAGTACATAAATATATATATATATATATATATATATATATATATATATCTATATAGGATAATTAGTCTTTACTTATTACACCTGTACTATAAAATATGAGTCATTGTTTTTGAGTTGACGGATTAGAAAATAGCAATTATACTTTAACATCAACAAAGTACTAGCTATGCTTTTTTGTATTGATCATAATTGACATTCACAAGTATGCTTAAAAATGTATTAATATTTATAACATTCATTAAAGTTAAAACAATTGCTTGAACTATTGAAAAAAATCACTCAGACTGATTAAAGTTCATAAAAAATAGTTTCTCGAAAAATTAGAAAAGAAATAGCATTGTGTGTGTTACATTTATTCACTGTTCCTTCTTGAAACTAAGAAGATGTGTTCAAATATATATATATATATATAAACTTTTTCTGTTATAAATCTCATAGTCTGCCTTTTATATTACAATCATCCATTTTACAATAAACCACAGCACAAGAGATATATTCAGTGGCGTAACATACACGCTTTGATTTGTTTTTTGTATGTGTCTGCTCGTTGTGGACACGCGTGAGTTATTTTTAAAAGCAAACTAATGGCTCGCAATATTTCGCTGCGGGCCACGTTTTTCAACTGAAACGCTATTGTAGCATACAGAGGAGAACGATGACTGTCGGCTATGAAAACATGGTGACTGGTCGTGTGACAACGATATGGGTGTGAGGAACGCTTAGTTGCCGGGAACAATGACCGTAGCTTTAAGGTTGACCAGGTGACAAAGTATCCCCAAGCCAATTGTTAAATGTTACGTTGAAAAAAATACCTGCTTTTTAACGTTCTCTAGTGACGTGTTTGTTTTCTGTTAATAGGATTGTTTTCGATTTTGTTTAAAGATTTTTATTAACAATTTGTTATTGTATGATTAGAAAGACTGTTCGGAATCGATACTTGTCGTTTAAGCGAGCCAATTTTATGAATTACTTTAAAACCTATTCTAAAAAAATTTCAAACTAAAAAATGTGCATTTACTTTTAATCAAAATTTATAAATAAATATATATTCTCAATTAATATAATCAATAAAAGGATACAAAATGCATTTCAAAACGTAAATAAGTATTTTATTTAATGGAATATTTGCCCTTCAACGTTTTGAGATCTAACATCATTAAATTATTATTTATGTAAATATCTCAAAGCTAAAGATTGAGGCAAAAAACTAGCAACTATCACTGAATTATAGCAAACTATTGAAGCTGAATACGCAACAATATCAAAATATATCTTAGATAATATATTCCCTTCAATTTTTCAACGATATTCACAATGGTTGGATGAGAATGAAAGATAATTTGAACACTTTTAATGAATTTTTTCTTCATTATAAAATGTTAAGATTGTATTAATGAAAATAAACATGTAAATTATTAACAATTAATATGTTTATGATTTTTTTGGGAACAGTATATATATATATATATATATATATATATATATATATATATATATATATATATATATATAATACCATAACAAAAAAATTAAGATAAGTATATTTTATTTTAATAACTACTAAAGTGCATATACAATTGTTTAAAATCAATTTTTGTATAAAACAAAACTTTATAGTTAAATTTATTAATTTATCAATTGTTTTTAATTTTTGTTAATTTGAAAAACAATAACGTTAAAAAATCTCATTAAACATATATCATCCAGTAATATTTCTAATTAACCACTTCTAGGATTTTTATTTCAATCAATATATATCTTACACCCTCATTTTGCATCGCTGTGGATTTAAATCCTTTAAGTAGCTACACCCACCTCTAAGTTTCAAAAAATCGTTTTTTTTTGATTTTCTAAAATAATAATATCTTAAAAATATATTATAAAAATTTTATACTGATATCTGTAAAATTGTCGAAGTTACAGTAATTGTCAAAGTTCTTCGTAAAGCTAAGAATTCTTAACTAACTACATGAGAATCATACTTGTGACTTAATACGTTTCTTTCAAAACACTGTTTTGAGAATATTATCCCGTATATTTCAAGAACCGATCAATGGATTATTTTGAAATTTTCAGCAAATAAGCTAAGAAATATTATTAATCCAATAGAGTATATTTTTTAAAAATAAAAAAATATGTAACATTTACATAGAAATGGTGAAATTTTTCACAGATTTTTTCATCTTTAAGTTTTGCTCGATGTCATTTTTTCAAAAATAAAGATTTTTAAAATTAACGAACGCTAATCTATTATATTTGTAACTAAATTTAAAACCCTATTTAATTTTTTGATTTCATATAGTCGATTTTAACTGGACAACGGTCACAACTGAAATTCTCAAAAAAAATTCATCCCTTATTGGCGGATATATCTCTTTTGTTTATAATATTTTTGAATGTGAAAATGCTCTCAATAAATTTATTTTTCATTTAAAAAAAATAATTTCATTATCATCTAGATTTTCTAAATAAAATTCTGAATTTTAGCCTTTTTCATGCTTTTAGTTAAGTGTAGCCTCTTTAGCATCGCAAAGACAAATAATGATTGTACTGGGATATTGTTGAATTTAAAAAAGATAGCAAAATCTATATAAAATCATCCTACTTCGTAGTAGTAACAAGAAATATATTACTTACATTTGCTACACTACCTAAATGACAAAACAACCTATAATAACAGATGATACACTTGCTACCAGCTAGGAAAACTAAAGTAAAAGTATTTTTTTCTGAAAGTGGATTAAAAATAAAATTCTCACCGATACCTCTTGTTCAACATAGAAAATTTTAATAACTATGGAACAAAAGTATTTATTTAATAGTATTAATATAATATTATTAATTAAGTAAAAATACGTGTTATACATTGCAAATGTTCAAAAAATAATTTAAAATATTTTTTATTATTTTGTTTATTAAGTATAAGTTATGTTTTTATTAAGTATAAGTAAAAAATCTAAAAATATCATAAAATCAAATGCCACTAACCAAAGCTATAACTAAATATTAATTATATATAAAATCAAAATTATGAATCCAATATTATGAGACTTCATGAAAATGAACTATGAAAATTACTGAAATTCAAAAACAATTGTTCTATTAAAACGTTTGAGGATTCAAGGATATCGTATATGGTTCTATTATTACTCTATAAACAGGTTAATAACGTTTTGTTTCTAAATCAAATCAAAATTACTGTGAAACACAGTGTTAATCGACAATAAGCAAACAAAGAGATTCAATTGGTATAATATTCGGTACTATCGTCACAATACGTGTTAGAAATGAAAACGACAATGAAATCTGAATATAATCATAGTTTAATTGCAACTTTGTAACAGAATTGTGCACGAACAATATCTAGAAAATCTCTATACGTATGTTGAACAGATCCTGGATAATAGTGCGGCTGGTATTGAAAATAATAAACGAGTTAAAGATGTGCAAATTAGGGTGAGATAAAAGCAGAATGATTTAGTTTCATCGAAATTTGTGTACAAAAATGAGCATGCATGCACATGATATTTTTTTGCATGTAAATTATCTCTCATTTTCATTTTTTTATATGGAATTTCAAATATGATTTTATCTTATCGTCGTTTTTAAATTAATACCTATGTTTAACTCTCTGTTTCAGTATTTAATCATTTTTGTGAATATTTATATACCATTTCAATCGCACTGAATTTTTTCACCTTATCTCTTGTTGAAAAATAACATGACATTTTTCTCTCTCATATATATATATATATATATATATATATATATATATATATATATACATATAAATATATATATATATATATATATATATATATATATACATATCTTCAAAAATAACAGTTTTAAAATGTTCCCGTTTCGTTCAACATGTAAAACAGCACAATAATTGATGTCGAACGTATTTGACAAACGGGCCCGGGCCTCGAATTTAACGTCCTCAATCCATTGTGTACGACGACGTCAAATGAAAAATCGAATTTTGAGACGATGACATCGAGTAGTCCACTTCAGGATGTTATGAAAATGACATTGGTGTGACAGTTGATGAACAAACAGCTCTTACATATATATATGAAGCACGATGCTATTTTCTACGTAAGCTGTTATATATTAATTTTTCAGCTTATATTAAAATTTGAATTAAAGTTCATATCATCAGATACGAACTTTTCATGCTATTATGACATCATATTTTCAATTTATTCGTATTAGTGTTCATTTTTATGAAATATTCATGTATGGACGAAGTTGAAATTAACTTCAATATTTTTTTTATATCCAATTATGTGTTGTGTAATTTTAATATGTGATATTTTTATATTGTTTCATTTTTAATATTTTTTAAACAAACAACTACCTTTATACTATAAATTTTTAATAACTAGAAAACCTTTCTGGAATGACACAGTTTATATATTTTACTAAAAACATTTTTTAACCTCAAAAAAGATATGAAATGTAAAAAAAGTTTACCAAAAGTAATCAATAACATGCACGATACTGCTTGAAATCATAAACATTTTTTTATATTAGATTACATAATAATCATTCTTTGTAGATTCGATTATAGCGAATCATAAATCTCAGATCATATATATACGTCAATTATGTGGCATGCAAATTAAAGATTTAATGCATTCTGTATGAACTGAAACAATCGATTAATTCAGCATCCGCAACAGAAAATTGCATTGCGGAAAGAAATATACGGAAATGATAAATGATAGTGATGAAAAATGAAGTTCCCTACAGAGTTGATGTCATTCACTTACTAACTCTGAAATATTTTCTCCATTCGTATGATTCATTTTTGGAAATTCTTTTCTGATATTATTTTTTACTTTAACGCTGACTATGTATTTTCTGAACAGTATGCAACTCATCTAATATCATCTTGAAAAGAGAATAGTATCTATTAGACTTTGAATTAATTAATTTTTTTCTGTGTATTTCTAATTCATTTCAAAATAGAATTCTTTTTATGGCAAAGGTTGTAATTAAAACACTAATGCTAATTAATTTTTTTCTTATCTAAATATACCTGCCTAAATCTATATCTATATATATATATATATATATATATATATATATATATAAAAACAAATATATATATATATATATACACATATATACTTAATATATATATATATATATAGACAGAGAAAGATAAAGAGAGAATAAATGACTATACTGATTATAAAAATTACATACACAGTTTTTCTATAAAATACCACATCATACTTCTTACAAAAATCGTTATTTTCTATAATAATAGTTTATTTAAGACAAATGAAACATAATCATTATCTTTTTGAAACAATATAACTTAATTTTGCTAAAGAAAATTTGAATTAAATACAAAGTTGATCGGTATACGAAGGTTGGTTTCGGGAAAACACCCAACCCCGAGGTGCGACCATAAAAATGAAGGCACACTATAAACAAACTGACACTCTCTTAAAATTTTTGGAAATTGTAGTTGTAATGATACCAATTGTAGTTGAAATTGTAGTTGTTATGATACCAATATAATAAATTTTCTTGTAACTTCGTGTTACAGTTAGTAACAATTCAATACAAAATCTCTACACATTTTTTTTTTTAATTTTTGTTCATGTTTTGAAATTTTACTGAACATTTTAAATACATAAATAGATAGATATATTTACTTCTACTTGATAAATTAATTTTTATTTTGTTGTTTCTAGAAAGTATATTATATTGATGTTAAAGAAGTTTTAAATTTAGAATGTGTTATAAATATATATATATATATATATATATATATATATATATAACATCTTTGCTTTTTAATAACATAAAATATTACAGCAAGTGATAAAACCAGGAATAGACTTAATTATGTTACTTCCAAAATCAATATTATTATATGAAAAAAAATGGTACAATTTTGATAAAAGCTAGTTTCAAAAGCATTAAAATCCTTGTATTTCAAAACAATAATTATCTACAATCAAATTCTACAAAAAAAATTATATGCCACATTTGTTTAAAAAATCAAACATATATTTTTCACTTCTTAAAATAAAAACATTTTTGTAGTATCAGAGAAAAATAAATAACTTATAAGCACACTATTGTATGTAAATATATATATAATTATATATATATATATATATATATATATATATATATATATATTATACATATATATATATATATATATATATATAATTTTATATATATATATATATATATATACATGCATACATACAATTTACACAAATTGGCGAATATGTTGCGTCTACCATTTTCAAATTCAATAAATATTCCATCCTCGCTCATTTCAGGCGTATAAACAGTAAACTCGTGGAAATAAATTCCCCTCAGTGTCAGGAACTTGTCACATAAATGTGATAGATTGACAACAAAATTCCGCATTACACGTGCAGATAAAAATTTCAAATTGCCCTTCTGCAAATCGAACATGACTTTTATTGAGAAATTTAACAGGCACTCGGGGTTGGGTATCGTGTATTTGTATCTCGCCACTTGATTTTTTTAAGATACATATTTGTTATATATGCACAAGTATTACATATGCACACATGTGCGTAGGTATATATATATATATATATATATATATATATATATATATATATATATATATATATATATATATATATATATATATATATATATATATACATATATATATATATATATATATATATATAAATATATAAATACATTTCAATCTTAAATTGTATATTCAAATTTATGAATTCAGTCTTTTTCAGTGTGGACTTTAAAATTATGTTAATTTATGACCAAGTAAAACATTACTCAAAATTCTTACATTAATCGAAATGTTTGACCTTTCTTTTCCTACTTATTTTGCTTTATATTAATATTATATGAAATTTATAATAATAAATGTAACAAATAACGTATTTTTATGAATATTGTATTCTTAAAGCAGTAAAAAATTAAACCAAATAGTAAAAATATATAAAAGTCATTTATTGTAAAAACAAATATTTACTAGTATTTTATTAACTGATTTTAATCACAGTTCCGTCTGTTTAGATACAGCTTTAATTATTTTATCATTTGGGGTTAAAAATGTTGCAGATATTAATTATACACTATTGTTTTTTTTTCAGAAAAAATGAAATGTGTTCTAAAATTATATTCAAATTAGAAAAACCGGATCATTAATTGATGTGAACGTCATTTAGTAGTAACCTAATAATCCTCATTCTTCTGAATCATTAGATTTTATGTCTTCAATTTCTAGTTTCGGTACATATGCAATTTTCAAATAGATTTTATGGGGTCAAAAATCAATAATTTACTTGAAGATGTTAAACGTGTCGAAACTAGACATGAAGAACAAATTCTCAGATGATTCAAAAGAACAATGACCATCAGATTTAAAATTATATAAATTTAATTTAATACAATATCTTATAAAACTGTTATCATTGACTTCTGAGTATACTGTAATAAATTTAATTTACACATTATTAGATACTAGGTTAGTAGAAAAATAATTGCGGTTTATGTCATTAAATTCTAATACATTTTACCATTTGTGATCCAGAACTGTTGGATGACTAACGCCTAACTTTTGTGCAAGCTTTCGAATTTTTATATGAGGTTCTGATTCAACTAATGCCTTCAGTCAGTCGTTATAAACTGAAGAAGGATGCCCGCGATCTTCTTCATTTTCAAGGCTCTCGATCCCAGCACGAAATTTTTGAAACCACCTTTATATCATACATTCCTTAACAGTACCCACACCAAAAGGTTTTTTTAGTTTAGGAGCAGTTTCCTCTGCTTTACCATCCGTTTTGAACTCAAAAAATTTTCTCTTATTTGTTTCTTTCCATCTTTAATTTAATAACCCAATTTAAAACAAAATTAATAATGAAAGTAAAGTCCAAATTACTAAAATACATACCCAAAAAATGTGCTTTAAAATGATATTAATATGAACACGATAAAATAACAATGTAATTGAAGAAAATTAAGGTTAAAATTCAGAAAACAAAAACCATAATTATTTTCCAACCACCTAACATTTATAAGTGGTCATTTGATATTTTTATTTGAAACTTGTGTAGTATTATTAGTTATTTATATTAAGAATTATCAGTTAGAATGTAAGCCTCCATCTCTATCCTATAGATTTTGTACACAAATCAGAATAATCATTACCTTTAAAATAATTATGATATTGTAATTATAAGTACCATATACGAAGAGAAGACTTTCAACTGATCCTAATGAAAAAATACCTCCAGAGCAAAAAAAGATGATTAAATTTAAGTTATTTATTAATATACTTGTATCTTTCTTCTTATTGAAGTTTAGTTATATATTTTAAGCTTAAATTCACTTTTTAATCATAATGACTTTTAATTTTATAATACAAAAAAAGTGTTCTTAATAATTCTTTGTTTTCATATTTCATTTAAAAAAATCATTTGCAAATTTAAAGCTGTTTAAATAATATAATAAGAATATTACGTAGGAACCTCGAAAAGAGTTCTACTTAGTGATATAAAGAGTATGAGTATGAATTAAAGTTATTTTTAGCCACTTGTAATTACTATCTATAAAACTTTTATCAAAGAAATATAAAGCATAAATACACATGCAAATATGCAAACCATAAAAACGTACGTTTATGTTATTGAATTTAGATAGCGGACTCGTTCGATACTCGTTTTTTAACACACAGCGAACAACAAACGAACCGAAATGACAAATTACAAATGTTACGTTTGTCGTGAACAGATGTCGACATTGGTTCAACTATTCCTGATAGTTTTGTTATTCTTTGTTAAAAGTTTGGACGTGTCGCGAATATTTTGTAAAAAAGAAAATTGAATAGTTTCGATTCATATGGTTCTTTTCGTTTCACGTCAGTCGTATTTTCTGAATTCATTCCTACTTCCGAGTTTGTGCAGTATTTATAATCGATCATATATATATATATATATATATATATATATATATATATATATATATATATATATTTAAGAGTTTAAGTTTTTCAAGTATTTTCAAATACTATCAAGTATGTATGTATCTATAGTCTCTCTTTATTCTTTTTGTATTTTTCATATTATATTTATGACAAGTAAAAATGTAATTCAATTTAATAGGATTTATTTCAATATTAAATATAACTACAGTGATGTGAAATATATTATATTAGTTAAAATAGACGATTTAAACCCAATTATTTGTTTTAAACAATTTATCTGAACTAACTCAGTTCAAAATTAATTATGTAAAACAAAAACTAAAAAACTACATCATAAATTCTAGAGGAAACAAATTCTTTGGTATTGAGGAAAATTTAGAGTTTTGAAACAGTTTTCTTTCTTTAATAATATTATGAAAATCATTTTATCTCGAATTTATTTAATTTAACAAAATTACTTTAACTAATATTATGAAAAAATGATAAAAATAATCTTTCTATATATAAAAAGTAATTCCAACGTAAAATTTCAATAAAGTTATTTATGCTGCTCCCCCCGCTACACTCTACAAGTAGCACACTAGTCATTTCCATTCCCGGTCATTTGATGTTTCACAAATCGACATGTTTGTCCATTCTAATGAAACAGTATTCAAGAAGGAAAATTTATATGTTGGTGTCTCCAGATGTACCTCTAACCAATGTATCAAGTTTCAGTATAAAGAAGAACACAAATCAATTACGAATATCGTGTACACAAAAGTCTTAATAAAGAATAATAAGAATAATAATAAGTTTTCTTTACAGTTCCACTATTTCATGGTTTCATTTAAAATCAAAAATAAATTTCATTACACAATATTCTCAATAGAGCGATCGGAGGAGGAGCCCCTGAGGGTCGGTGAATGTAGCTAGTAAGAGACGGAGCCCACTGATGTCTTCAAAATCAAAATGTGTAAGTAAATTCATAAAATTTCTAATAAATTATAAAACCTATAAAAATAATAATAATAAATTAAAACTGGAGATGAAAAAATTTTGTAATTTTACTAAAGATTTTTTGAATAAAGTCTATAGAATATTGCTTCTTATAATATGATCAAAAGTACTGACTGTTAATTTTATTAAGAACTAATTTCACTGGCACTGAATTGAAAAAAATCATAGACTATTTTAAAAAACAATTATTGATTTCATTCAGGTAAACTTGAAGTTAAAAGCAAGCAGCAGGCATTTTGTGTAAGTTTTTCGTCAATATGAGATGCATTTAACCGGAATTGATACTCTCATAGAGTAACCAAAGTTATACCAAATAACACGAAATATGTAATTGATTAACAAAAAAAATTGGATTCATATGTGTCTCTAAATTTGAACTAATTGATTTATTATGAGTATCATTAATATTAAATTGTTTAAAATTTTAATAGTTTAGATTTTTTATTTAACCCTGAGATACTCATAATAAATTTACATATACTCGTGTATTTATATACAATCGATTCAATATTTTAAAAAGTATATTTCATTCTTACAATAAAACCGTGTAAATGAAATTAAAAGGAAAATACGAAACGGAACCTATTAAATTCCACACACATAAATTAAATTCATTGAATAGTGCAACTTCAGCAATTTCAACAATTTTATTTCATGTATTGATTACTGCATATAAAAACACATACTCAAACACACGTACGAAACGAGTTGATAGTCGCAACGAACGGTATGCCAAAGTTCAAATGATTCCGGCACGACGAGCAATGCATTTCTTTTATTTTCAGATTTCTTTCTTTTTACGTTATTCGACCGCTGATAAGAAAATACCGTTTCCAACAATCTGTCTGATGTCTTTCATCGTGTGGACATAAAGCTTTTACTCAGATAAATTAATAAGATAAGCCATTGTCCTAATAAGAGATGGATTTTTTTTCGGTCTTGTATTTTCGAACGATGTAATACGACATGATTGTTTATAAGGAATGTATATTTGATGCTATAATAATTTATTTGTGTTTAGGATACGATTTCTCTTTGAGATGTGTTGGTCGAATGCGACAAGGATGGATTTCATGGACAAATATTATGATATACATACATACATACATACGTACATACATATAAATATATATATATATATATATATATATATATATATATATATATATATATATATATATAATTTAAACTATCAGTATATTAATCAAGTAATCAATAATTAACAGAATAATGAAACACTGCCTTTTCTGAATATTTTAAAATCTATAATTTTATAAAAAAGATACCTTAGTTAAAATTAATAGTAATTTTTTTCTCTACAATTGTTAAATCGTAGACATTTATTTGATTATAAATATCATGACGTGACAATACAGTGAAATTTTGTGTTTACTGATTGAAAATAAGTTATGATCACTTCATATTAGTCACTTTCGGAATTCATGTATATTTATCGTGCAGAAGATGAAATCGCATTTTGTTCAACGACCACTTGTTCCTCCTCCCTAACAAAAATACTTTTATTGATAATAATAAATCTTCGAACGACCAACAAAAGTATAACACATACGAGGCACAAAATTGAATTACTTCGAAACAGTGTCCCATAATGTCAGTAAGAAGGCGTTATTAATGTCTACCATAAAACATTAGCAAGGAGGTGAAAGACCGTTGACCTCAAACACCGGAGCACGGTGTGTCCTCGCTTGTTCCGGACTGCTGTGTTGCAACGGCGAAGAGATGTTCCGGACGGAGAAACTAGAGTAGCCGGAATGTAGACAAGGTGACGTAGGTGCAATTAACGTCCGAAATACTAACGACATAAATTGTGGAACATCACGGAGCTTTAATTCGTTTGTCGGCGCATCCCATGTTATATTGCTTGTGTTGAAATTGGGACAATTTATAGTCGCCTTGGGGAAACATCGGAACGCCTAAATTGTTTACAAAATTTTTACAGTTTATTAATTACGTGGGTAATAATTGAAACACGGCTTTCGATGACTATTTCATCACAGTCACAAGATTAACTGTGTTTTCATTTTTGATTCTGCACGAATTAAATCACAAATAATAAAAATTATCTAGTCACATAAATGTGTTATTTACTCATAGTTTATTGACTGTATTTACCAATAAGTTAAACAAAATAAATTATACAAATTGTTAAAAAACAATTCTGATCTTAAAATTAATACAAATATTTTCCTAATAACAAATATTTATAAAACTGCGGGTAGATTTTAGAGACTGATTAATATCTCAATATTTAAGAAAAAATCATAAAAGTGTCAAAATTCATTACACTATTATTTTTCTCATTTTGTTTTAAAATTCGTTAGTTAATTAATGCAACATTTCAATTCTTTCCAATTAAACAATTAATATTTCATTTTCAAATATATTTAAATTGTTTAAGAAAACTATTTTCAAATATATATTCATATACATATATGTATATATATATACATATATGTATATGTATATATATATATATATATATATATATATGCATATATATATAGAGAGAGAGAGAGAGAGAAAGTTAAATAAAAAAGACGTATTATTTCATCGAAGATTATCGATTTGTTATTAAGTTGGTGCAAAATTATATACATCATTGTAAACAACGAAATTAGCACTACTGATTTCAGCTTACGTCTATTGTTTTCATTCTTTAGTATTGTTGGATATAATCTCTTAAATTAGTCGTAGAAAAAAGCAAATTCGCGCTATTTTGTTATATGAGTTTAAATTGGGACGCAAAGTAACATAAACTGCTCGAAATATCAAATTTGTTTTTGACGAAGAATCAATTAGTGAACGTACAGCTCAAAACTGGTTCCAAAAGTTTTGTAATGGAAACGAAAGTTTTAATAGTGAAAGGGGTTGTGGATGTCATTCAGCTATAAACAATAATGATTTAAGAACCATTATTGAAGCGAACTCACTTAAAACAACTCGAGAGGTGGCAGAAGAATACAATGTTGATCATTCAACAGTTCTTCGACATTTGAGCTTAATTGGAAAAACAAAAACCTTGATAAATGAGTGCCGTTTGAACTAAGTGAACATCAAGCTATTAGGCTATAAGAAAACTACTCTGCGCTTCTTTTGTGTAACAAAAATAATCCATTTCTTGATCGCATTGTCACATGTGATGAAAAGTGGATTTTCTACAAAATTCGGAAACGTTCATTAACGTGGCTAGACAGAGGAGAAGCACCAAAACAGTTTCTTAAACCTTCAACAGCTTCACGAAAAAAAGATTATGGTCACTGTTTAGTGATTGGCAAGTGGCATCATTCACTAGAACTTATTAAATTCTGGTGAAATAATAGTAGCAGGAAAATATTGTCAGGAAATTTAAAAAATGCATGAGAAGTTACATTGTTTATGGCCAGCA
This sequence comes from Acanthacorydalis orientalis, assembly GCA_034766995.1. NCBI lineage: Eukaryota > Metazoa > Arthropoda > Insecta > Megaloptera > Corydalidae > Acanthacorydalis > Acanthacorydalis orientalis. The sequence continues at coordinate 6,851,346 of CM068317.1, read as the reverse complement.
TTAGTCAATCGAAGAGGACCGATTCTTCTTTTTGACAACGCCCAACCACACATCTCACAAATGACTTTAAAAAAATTAAATGAACTGGGTTATGAAATCTTATTTCACCCACGTTATTCTCCGGATCTGTCTCCGACTGATTATCATTTTTTTAAACATTTGAGTAATTTCCTACAACAGAACCGATTCAAACACCAAGCATCAGCCCAAAGCACTTTTGATGAATTTGTTAATTCCAGGACTCCATAATTCTGTCTTGTAGGAATAAACGAACTTGTTCCCTGTTGGGAGAAATGTGTGCAGGCCAATGGTCTTTATTTTGATTAATAAATATATTTTTGACTGACATGCGTTTTTATATACAATACGTAAAAACCGAAATTATTTTTGCACAAACCTAATAAATAAAAACAGTGCTTATGTAATATAAAGAAGCATTTATAAAAACATTTATAGTGTATATAAATTTATATTTATTTCTCCGTTAAAAAATATTATTAAAAAGTATTTAGTATAGCTAATTTACTGCTGAAGTTTATTTGAATATCATCGATTTAAAAAACTCTTCATTATAATATATCTATACTGTATCAATATTTATGTTTATTTTGTCTCATATTTCTATCAATTTATTTAAATTAATTTTAATTTTTTCAATGAATTTTAATGTATATATATATATATATATATATATATATATATATATACGAATTGATTGAAAATAAGCTCTTAAAGTAGATAGAAATGTTCGTAAACTATTAGAAAAATGGAGAAAATTCCCCAATGATTTCATTAAAATCCTCTTTGAATCTATTCTTCGACAAATAGCATCTGTTATACGCTTTCGCAATTTTAACTTTGTCTCTTAGATTTATCTCTTTGAATTCCGTCATACTATAACGTATTTTCATTCTTCTTTGTGTTTTATTGTGCCGATGTTACCAGCATCTGAACTACAAACTAAAATTAAAACCGAAACATCTCTAAAACGATATCCCAAATTGAATACATAATCAAGTTTACATCTATGTTACCATGAAGCCACTGAGTTAACAGTAACATTTTATCACATAGTGGGTGGCCTTTCATCTAGCTCTCATATACATAGTTTGGGTCAGTCCGGTCAAGTTGTGTCCACCACCAACTGTGAACGACAAAACATTGACCCTCTCGTCTTCACTCGTACTGGAACTGCACGAGAAATGTGATGTCAAAGTAGGACGATGTAGCAAATATAATGTAAACATACGGGGAAGGGATTCTCATTCTGTCGATTGTTTGCTTAACAGATAAAGAAACAAACACAATCTGCTTTTAAATAAATAAGTTTTTTGCCCGTTGGTATGCGCGAATGCGAATAAATTTTAATACTGTTCACTGTCGTTTACGTGCAACCGCAGACACACTTTTTAAATAAAACATACCGGACAATAGATAAACCGTAATTGAAAACATTCGTTTGTAAACTCATCAATGTTTGTATTGTTAAGTATTAAAGAATCGCAATAAATTTTATTCAGATAATTTAAATACAATCCAATTGGAATATTTTTTCGATGAATAAGTTTATAAATAATCACACGATATTTACATACATTAATGGAAAAAATCATAAAAGTAAGAACGTGTATAAAAACAAAAAAGTATTTTAAACGAACTCAAATATACACAAATCATTTTAATCAATATTTACAGACTACAAATGAAATACTAAGGCAAAAACATTCATATAGATTATAACGCTTTACTCAACATAGAATAATATTTTCAAAAGTTGAATTTAAAATAAATTTTAAATTATTATACAAACAAAAAAATATATATTCCTTAATTTATATATATATATATATATATATATATATATATATATATATATGCAAATTTCTATGTTTGTGTGTGTGTCGTATGTCATGTATGCAATTAGATCATTTCTTATCAGGAAAGGGATTTTTAATCATTGCTAAATATTCTATTATGAATCTAAGATGAAGTAAAATGAAATGCTAAAGTCAACTTTAACACTACTACTCTTTTATAGCTTCCTTAATCAATTTTTTTATGAATAAGAAGTGAACAATATCACAATTCTCCAAAAATAGATATGATAGATATTTACTGAAATTATTAATAAATAATCATGGTATTTTCATAAATATAATAAGAATAATATTGTACACTTACTGAAATCGAATAATAATTTGTTGTTTTTTTTATTTTATGTAATAAGATTTGTGACATGATATGTAAGAGATATTGAATAAATGAGTCTTTCTTATGATTATTAACCTGTTGATAATTCAATCAATATACTTTTATGATTATAAACATAAAAATTAATCATCGACCAAAGTAAAATTAAGTTCGTTTTATTTATTAGTTTATGTACTAAATATCTTTCTATTATATAATTATCAATGACTTTTCTAACTATTTTTACATTACTTTTTTAAGGAATAATAAATATGTCGATATTAACTAAATTTATCACATTACGTTTGTAATAAATTAAAATACACAAACTGAAATTTTTCAAAATATAAATTTGAAACTGTGAATAATTCAATTTCATAAATTATCTCTCTTTTCACCCCATAAACTAGACGTTTTTTGTAGTCAAAAATATTCAATAAATCAATAATAATGATTTTTAGTTAAAAAAGAATCTGTAACTTGATCTATTTTAACTTCTTGAACATTTTTAATCATAATTTCTCTTGTGGTTTGTGGAATGGAAAAAGAACTCATTTACGAAGATAATTAACCACTTAGTCATTAATTTATAAAACGTAATTCATCCATATTATAGTACCAAACTCTCAATTAAATGGTTAAAAACAAAACTAAGAGCTAGATTTCTTACTTATTAAGAACGAAACCATAAAGTTTATTGTATAATTCTCATTAAATGCATTTAACAGGATGTTGTTTACTAACTATATGTATATATATATATATATATATATATATATATATATATATATATATATGTGTGTGTATATATATATATATATATATATATATATGTATATATATACGAGGGTCGTTTAATAAGTTGGGTACATTTATATAATGTGGTGCTACCATTCATTTGATAACGTCACGACTATCAAATGTCACTCTTCAAACGCATAGGTAAAATTTCAACCAGTAGCGACATGTTTTTCACGTTCTACAGTTGTTTAAAACGAGCACTGTAGCAGTTGCCGCAAAAATAGAGAAAACAAGCAGGGCTTTTTGTGTCGATTCGATACCGTGGATGAAACATGGATCCACCACTACACACCTGAGTCGAAGAAATATTCAAAGCATTGGACAACGACTGGTTAAATAGTGCCGAAGAAGGCGAAGAACGTTTTGTCGGCTGGGAAGGTGATGGTCACTGTTTTTCGGACTTCGCAAGGAATCATCTTGATCGACTACTTAACGAAGGGAAGAACGATAGCAAGAAAGAAGAAATAAAACAAAAACGGTCAAAATTGGCGTACGAAAAAATGCACTTTGTTCAAGACAACGTGCCGTCCCACAAATCGACCGTCGCAATGGCAAAATTGCTAGAGTTAGGCTTTGAATTGATTCCTCATTCATCCTAATCTCCGGACTTGGCCTCGTGTGACTTCATCCTCTTCCCAAATTTGAAAATTTGGCTCGGTGAGAAGAAATTCTCGTCCAATGAGAATGTGATCGGTGCCATCCATGGGTATTTTGTATTCACTGGACTAAATATATAACTTTCAATGAAAACTATGCTGAGAAATAAAATCGATTTTTTTCTAACAAACGTTGTTTGATTTGTTTTTTACCGTACTTATCAAACGACCAACGTATATATATATATATATATATATATATATATATATATATATATATATATATATATATATATATATTTGATTCAATTTAGGCTTCAACATAGAATTATTAAAAGGGGGTGGAAGAATTACGAAAAGTCATGTTATTTTTTATTTAGTATTTTAGTTCAATTCAATACTAAAATACAATTGAACTAAAATACTAAATTGTGGAGAATGTGTTTTTTGCATTTTTTTAGTACATTCTTGTGGAATTCTGAGTGGAATCACCTATATATATATATATATATATATATATATATATATATGTATAAATTTAAATTGTTAACAAGAATTTCAAATTATATATAAAAATCTACAACAAATTTTTCAAAAGTATTTAATGTAATTACAATCCAAACAAAAATATCTGCAAACATTTTTATTTAAAACAAAAATTAACAACTATATGTAAATACTTTTACAATTTCATCCACTTCTAATAAAAAATTTACATAATAAATATATATACATACATATATATATATATATATATATATATATATATATATATATATATATATAATTGTGTGTATATGTGTGTGTGAGTGTGTGTATCCAAGCAAATTTGTGCCATAATATAATTTATCGACTAAATAATTGTTAATTATTACAAATAGGTACTTTGATCATTATTTGACAAATGATTGACAACAAATTGCATTAACAATTAATAATATGATAATTCCAACAAATAATTTGAATAGAAATGTTCAAATAGGAATGCACATATGTTATTTTACATATATATGCTTGTATATATATATATATATATATATATATATATATATATATATATATATATATATATATATATATATATATATATATATGTACGTATATCCATAAATAAATAAATCTGAAATTCATGTACAGAATCCAAGCATTCATTCCTCATCAGAAGAAGTGTTTCGTTGAATATGTTTTACAACATACATTTCTCCTCATATATTATACGAACTAAAATGAACCAATCGCCCACTACTTGTTTTTATTAAAGCAATGACAAATTGAAATTTATGGTAAATGTAGATTTTCTCGTTTGATGAAAAATATAAAACGAAAAAATATAAATTTTATATTTAAAATAGTTATCATGATTAAGCTGTTTTCGTATAAAGTTTATTTTTTTAGCTAACATCGTAAAACACATAATAAATTCGTAAAACAGCACTCTAGACTAAAATATTAGTCTAGACGGGTGTTATAAATTTTTTATTGTAATCCCATTCTTGTACCACGACATGAATATTTTTCTATGGTTATAATAACAACATTTTCAGTACATGAAAAATATAAACGTACGGAATTCTTCAACGCGTAATTGAAAAATGTTATTTTCAAGAAATGGTGATGGTCGGCAGAGGAGTTTCGAATGATGTAGAAATTTATCATCGAAATTGTATTGGTAGAACAAATAAAGACATATATATATATATATATATATATATATATATTATATATATATATATATATAATTATATGTAAAAACTGATTGATTAGTTTATCTTTCGCAAAATGTATATGATATAAGCGAATGACAATATTTATACAAACAAAATATTTTTACAGATTTCCATATTTCCGTTCATTTTGTTGTTCAAAATTGCATGATCGGTTAACAGAAATTTATTGACTTTTCCAATAAAATAATTTATATTCATTTTTTTAAAAATTGTAGATAATACTAGCATTATTTATTTGATCCTAGCGATTAGAAAGATAAAAAGTTACATTTACACGAAATAGTCTAGATGATTCGGTAACACTCTTATACGTCAAACATAAACACATTTTATGAAAAACAAGTAAAAATATATTTAAAAGACATAACAAAATAAAAACGAATTTGAATAATATACAACTATTGGTTTAAATCTCCAAACTACGATTATTTTAAACTGCAATATTTTAATTTATGTTTATGGAAATTTATTGTCTTAGTAAACAATATGTATATATATATATATATATATAGGAGGATTTAATTTAGGCTTCCACATGAAAGTATTAAAAAAGGGTGATGGGGTTCAGAAAAGTCATGTTATTTTTTATTTGGTATTTTAGTTCAATTCAATAGTAAAATACAATTCAACTAAAATACTGAATGAGAGATAACATGTATTCTTTTAATTTATGCGTTGTTTTAATATTTTCGTGCAAAATCCTAAGTTTATTCGCTTACACATATATATATATATACATTTTGTTTATATTTGAGCTCTTTTGTGCAGTATCTTTCACTATGTCGTATATTTGGATTTTAAAGAAATTTCTTCAAAAATGTACCTAATCTAATAATATAGACACGTTGCGATTTGAAAATAAAGTTGGAAAGATTCGAAAAATGAAGATTCTCTAGCTATTTTTACAACTATAAATTATCTATTAATTAGTTTAAATTTTCAACCCTATTTTCTTATTGTACATAATATATATATATGTATATATATGTATGTATGTATGTAAGTATAAATATATAAATAATATAACAAAACTCCTCATAGACGATTATTATACGAACAGTTATTATTAAAAATATAAACAAAAAGAAACATTAAATATATACGGTTGAAGATATTATCTTAAATGTTATAAATCTGAATCGCATCACTTAAATCAAATATTATCATTCGTTCATTTAATTCAACAACATGTCTATAATGAAATGCCATCGGCCGTTGTACACAAGCAAGGGTAACAGCGAACCACTGTGAAATACGAAGCAGCTTCTTCGTAGCAATTAGCAAGTTTCTAATTGTTGCCGGACGTCACCCGCTCTAATGACAAGTAAACACGCTCGGTGAAGCAGACAGACAAAACACGACGAGAGAATGTCTTTCTTACTTGCTGAAGATGTTTGAGAAGTAAAAGTATCTTTGAATTCTTTACATTATATATATATATATATATATATATATATATATATATATATATATATATATATATATATATTTGAATACATTTCACAAATTAAACATTTGTTAGAATCACTTTTTAACAAGGAAATATTTTTGGACTCATTTCTATACATGTTTTTATAATTCACAATGGTTTGAGTTTTAAATACGCACAAATATTTATATATATATATAGGAAGAGAGAATTTAAATAATTTCAACATGTCTTAACTTTAATTGCCATAGAAGAATATAGACGAACTGACGTCAATATAACGAGTTGAGGTCAAGACGACAATTATAAAAGGACGAAAAACAGCATGTAGAAAGAAAAATGAACAATAATATTAGAAATGTAGAAGAAATAATTGAAACGATGAAGCAAGTTATTTATATCCTAGCAAAAATGTAAACAAAACAAATTACAGTGGAGATAAAAAATGAAAATAAAAATTATATAATGCTAGATAATAATATATATATATATATATATATATATATATATATATATATATATTTATTTATTTATTTATGGTCGATAACAGTAATGTTAATGGCTTATATAAGAAATTATAGATCTGAAATAAAATAACCAATATTTTTTTATTGTAATTAATTGTATACTTGACCAATGAGAAATATTAAGTCAAAATTCTACAAAGACATTTTTGTCGGATGACGAGAATTGACGAAGACGTAGGCAAGGATTTCAATAACCGTTATAAATATAAACCACTAAAAGTATTCCTTCACAAACACTCAAAAGCTGAGCTTACTGAACAAGTAATCCTGTCAGGGACTACGAAAAGTGTTCTATAAGCAAGTGAAAATTCCGATCCACTAAGATAGTAAAGTATTCTATCAGTGTGACTAACTGCAAAGCGTAATGCTTTGAACTCGTTCTTCAAGAAGCAGAATACAAGATTTCTCAGGTTATGTAACTTGGTAATATTGTTTATAATTTTAATAACTGATATTATAATCAAAGAATTAAAGTATTATACTAGTTTGGTAGGAAAATAATTGTGGTTTTTGCTTCTGGATTCTAACATTTTTTTTCAGTGAAGATTAATGTCATCGCGTTCATGTTTATGTAATTTTCAAGTGCATTTTTCGGTCTGGATTTTGGTAACATCGATTTTGGTTTTATTATTAATTTTGTTTCAAATTAAGATATTAAATCAAATATAGAAAAGAAGCAAATTATTGCATGAGTTAAAAACGGGTGGTAAAGCAGCAAAAACTGCTCATAAAATAAACGATGCTTTTGATGTTGGTATTGTTAATGAACGTTCGGACCAATAGTAGTTCCAAAATTTTCGTGCTAGGACCGAGAATCTTGAAGATGAAGAAGATCGCGTGTACCATTCTTTAATTCATAACGACCAACTGAAGGCGTTAATTGAATCAGAACCACGCACAACAATTCGAAAGCTTGCAAAAAAATTAGACATTAGTTATTCAACAGTTCTAGATCATTTAAAATAGCTAGGAAAATCAAAAAAGCTTAAAATGTATATAAACTTTAAGGTCATATACCACAATTATTTGTATACCAACCTAATATTAAAATCTATTTGTGATAATCACTTTGAATAAACATATTTATATTTTAGAGATTTATCCTATATTATAAATGAAATTTATTTTAAAAAATTAAATTAAAAATGGAATAGTTTTTAATAAAAGTATTATTGTTAAAATAGGGAGTTTAATTATATATATATATATATATATATATATATATATATATATATATATATGAAATTAGGGAGATGGGTTAATAAATAACAATGAGCTTAAATAAAATCACAGTTCATTAATTTCCCATATACATGAACCTAATATAATACCACAAATACAGACCTAAAATGAAACTGGTAAATATTACAGAATCGAAAATTGCACTTGTAAATCACTATCATTTTTCAGACATACAAACAAACAACATTGAAACCCTCACGTTATAATAAATTTATATGGTAATTATTCATTATTTCATACGGTCCACGATGTATATGCGTCAAAAAAAAAAAACGTAATTCCACGATGAGCAAATTACCATCAATTAACAAATTTTCAGCCTTGAAGCGATGCACAGTGCATTGACTTGTTCCTAATTACGCTATTTAACGAAGGGTGTAATACGATTTTTTATTTATACTAATTTATATTTAGCGAATATAGTTTTAAATATTTTTATATACTAATATATAATTATTTCACGAATTTAATCTATAAATTTTACTCTACTGATTCACTTTTTAACAAAATTGTATATAAAAATAGATAATCAAGAATAGTACTTACAAATAGCCTCATTTTTGTGGAAACTCGAAGGTAGATCTGTAAAAAAAACGTTAATTAGTGTAAGCTTATACAAAAACTATAATTAACGTGTTTAGATTAGGATGCTTTACCACGAAGCTTTTGTAAAGGCACATTTAAAATGTAATTTGTGTGACAACAACGTATTTGTCATCCTTTATAAATAAACTTTCGTTGAAAAACACTCCATACCAAAATCACAACCATAATTAAGGTCACAAACTTAATCTATCATGTTCTAAACTCAAAATAACATTTATCAATGTTAAGGCATATTCAAAGTCGCTTTAGTGGAAGACTGATTCGTGACACCTATTAATGAACAGTACAAATGTTGTAAATGCACATACATATACATGCATATATCCATTAATAAATATATGTATATATATATATATATATATATATATATATATATATATATATATATTTATACAAAAGGCTGTTCGTATTCATACTAGTTCTTTATAATCGCATTTATTAATCATTTATTCAACAAAGCATAGATCTGACATTTGTTCTTGTTGGTGAAATATTTTTTACGACATCTCGTATAATTTTTAATACTAGATTTCATAACTTTTTTAATAAGTGAACATTGAAAGATGAATGTTCAAATTTCACAAACTGAAAACTATTTCTTCTGAAGTTTAAAATAAAATCATTCTAAAAAAATATGTATAGGTAATGGAAAACTTCATATATTAGTCTGAAGCTGTCATTTTTTTGCCACATACTTACAGCTTGTAATCTGGTTATTGATCTGTTACGAATCATATTTTTTGTTAATATCCAGACAATCATAACATAATGAAATGTTACCTTTTTTATGATCTAATTGAATTGACTTTTATTATTTCTTATCATTTATTTATGTATTATAACAGAATAATATATTTTTTAGAATTTAGTTTTGCTATTATTTAACCAATTTATTTGATCCATTTCTAGTTTTGGGTTTTAAGTTTTTTTTTATTTTCTCTATAATTTTTCATTAAATACATAGTTCTATTACGACCCGAGTAAAATCCAGCAGCTATGCATTAATATTTAAGACTTACTTTCTGATATTTACATTAAAATAAATCAATATAAACCTTTATTATTACAAAAATTGCTAATATCAATCTACAATATTTTTAAAAACTAATTAATGGCATTTATTTCTTTCTTTTGGTTTTTAGTATATATTTTTGCTAAGAGTTGAATAAACACTTTTTTAGATTTCCAGTACTTCTGTATTTTTTTTTAAAGACTGAAAAAATACTTAGACACTGAATATAAAAATATATATCAAAATAATATAAATATTGTATTTATGTTAAGTTGGTAGAAAAATAGTTACGATTTATGGCCTTTAAAATCATATACATTATTTATTTAAGTGGTTTTGAGTGGTCTAGAATTACTTAATGACTAACGCTTAACTTTTGTTCTAATTATCGAATTATTGTGCGTTGTTCTAATTCAACTAACGCCTTCAGTTGGTCGTTATGAAATGAAGAATGTCGCCCGCAACCTTCTTCATCTTCAAGTCTCTCGTCTGCAGCACGAAATTTTTAGAAACATCATTGCACTGTATGTTCCTAAACAGTAACCAAGTCGAACGAATCGTTTAGATTACGATAAGTTTCTACTGCTTTACCATCAGTTTTGAACTCAAATTTTTTTCTCTCATTTGCTTTTTTTCATCTTCAATTCAATACCCCAATTTGAAGCAAAATTAATACTAAAACCAAAGTCGATGTTACCAAAATATATACCGAAAATGTATTTTAAAATGATGTTAACATGAATACGATGAAATGACACTTTAATTGAAAAAAAATAAGGTTAGAATTCAGAAAACAAAAAGCGCAATTATTTGCTTACCAATCTAATGTCTCCGTCAAAATATTTACTTAAAATGGACAAACTAAAATATGTCTCCTCTGCAAGTCTAGTTCTTTTGGATAATGCAAAGTTTTAACTTTCATGACTAATTTCAACACACTCTAAGACAACTGTAGATACACTGTACAACTGTAGATAGACTACACTCTCTTAAGACAACTGTAGATACTCACCGTAGATTTATCTACAGCTGCTTGAAAATGACATATTTTTCCAAATTAATTATACAAAAAAAGTTCACGTGATTCCACAGAAACAAAACAGCGAAGAAAATACACCAACAAAATTAAAAAAACATAAAGACAAAAAATTATAACTTTTGGGTGTGATGATAGGAAACAGATACGATAAAGATATCAAAAAAAGTTTAAAACTGTGTTAAAAAAGACTCATAAAGATCATTAAAATTAGAAAAATTAGTGCATACCTCTCCCAACAATATAGCGTTATTGGGACAAGATTACATTTTATAAACTGATAGTCGTTTTCTACATTTAAATAAATGTTACCCACCCCGAATATCATATCTATATCTATCCTACCTAGCTATCTATCTATATACATATATACATATATATATATATATATATATATATATATATATATACATATATATATATATATATATATATATATATATACATATATATATATATATATATATATATATATATATATATATATATGTATATATATATGTATATATACATTCATAATTTAATAACTTTAGTAAATTTTTATGATATAGCACTATCATTCAATTGGTAACGTCTCGGCTATCAAGTGTCACTTTACAAACTAGCAAAGGCGAAATTTCAGTCAGAAGTGACGCGTTTTTCACGTTCTACTGATGTTTGAAGCGATCATTGCAGTAGTTACCGCAAAAATTGAAAAAAACAAGCAAGCCTTCTCGCATCGATTCGTCATCGTGAATGAAACATGAATCCACCACTAACATCTGAGTCGAAGCACAGAGGACAATGACTAATGAACGTGCGCCAGAGAAGGCGAAGACGGCGTTTTGTCGGCTAGTATGATATGGTCACTGTTTTTTTGGATTCTCAAAGAATGATTCTAATTGACTACTTAATAAAGAGAAAAATGATAACAGGAGCCTATTATGTAACGTTTTGGACCGTTTCAATTGAAGAGCTGAAACAAAAACGACCAAGATTGCTCTTTCATCAGGACAACGCGCCGTACCACAAATCGATCATCGCAATGACAAAATTGCACGAATTAGGCTTCGAATTGATTCTCCAACCACCCTATTCTGCTGACTTGGCCCCGTGTGATTTCTTCCTCTTCCTAAACTTGACAATTTGGTTCACTGTGAAGAAATTCTGGTCGAATGAGGATGTCATCGATACCGTCAATATGTATTTTACAGACTCACTGGACCAAATGTATCACACTTGATGAAGACTATATTGAGAAATAAAATCGATTTTTTCCAAAATACAGTGTTTAACTTGCTTTTTTACCATACTTATCAAACTACCCACATATATCTGACGATATACGTCCCATATAACCACTTAAATAAAAAATGTATATGAATTTGAAGGCCATCTATCTATTTGTCTTTTTATCTATCTATCTATCCATCGATTTATCTATTTGTCTATCTATCTATCTGTCATCTATCTATCATCTATCTATCATCTATCTATCTATCTATCTATTTATCTATCTATCTATCAATATATATATATATATATATATATATATATATATATATATATATATATATATATATATATATATATATATATATATATATATACATAATCCCCGAATTGCATGATTTCGATTGAACACGGTTGAAGGAGTACGGAAAAACTTCCATTTACAGGGCACTATTTCAGATTAACACGGTCACAGAATTGTAAAAAAATGATGTAAAACACTTTCACGCGCATTAAAAAATCTCTCCATTTACATTGCTGTGCAAAATAATAAGTGCATACACCACTGTAAAGGTTTTCTTGCTTCCTTGCATCTTAATGATAACAGAAGCTCTCAACTTAGCATTTTTTCTTCTGAACTAAAGTAAAATGGATTGCCTTTGGAAAATGAATTAGACAAGTGAAGATGTGAATAGATGAAAAGTGAAGAGAACATTAACAAGTGAAAATGATACAGAATGAACACTTTTTTTAATGTTTTCTGAATCAATGTTTAAAATATATTCTCTAATTTTATTAAAAATAAATAATATTGTTTTATTGCGAATATGTAAAATCAATCCTTTATTTTTCATATGAGATGTGGACTGAAATTTCACGATTTTGATTTACACAATACTTTTGGAGGACCATCTATCGTGTAAATTGAGAGTTAAGTATATTATATATATATATATATATATATATATATATATATATATATATATATATATATATATATATATATATATATATAATTATTAAGATATTAATATTATCATTATCACCTTAGATTAATCTTATTAATAGGACTATTATATTAAAAAAAATGTATTCATATCTTTGTGCCTGTATTAAATTTTTTTCTTGAATTTTTACTCTTTGAGTCACTTTCTCAGAGTAAATTCAAAAAAGTAATAATTTATCGACAATTTTAAGAGAGCACAATAGGTTTTTGCTTGAAAACTCATAATAATATTACTTATTTAAAAAAAATAATATGTTTGATATTCAAAATGATAGATGATTCTATATTTTTTTAAAATATTAACAAAACAACTCGTAAAACAAAACACCCTAATTATTATTTATGTTCATATATTCGAATTAAACATGAAAAACATTTTATAAAAAACCTATTTAATTTAAACGAATTAAAATCGTAAATCCACTCCCATGCTAATACAAAGAACTCTCATGTAAACATCAATCAATAACCAGAGAGATTGGCATTTACTGCATGTCTATAAATGCATACGACGTGAATTACTCGTATCGATTATTCATTTCAATTTACCTATTATTCACTAGATATGATATAAATTAGTGGACTCGGTCTCCTAATGCCTTCTCTATGAACCGTTTAAATTATTGAAATTAATTTCAAAATAGCTGAATGTGATATCGCGTATCTCAACGAATGGAGTAATCCTGTTTTATTCAATGATACATTAACAAAATTATAATCTGATATATATTTATATCACTATAAATACCAATCTAGTTAATTAAATATTTTTCAATAATAAACTGTCACACATATATCGTTATATGAAATAAATTCTGTTCTCTTTTAGAAATTATTAAATATTGTTGATTTAATATATTATGTTTTTTATTAATAAATGTTTAACTATTAGGTTGGTAGAAAAAATAATTTCTGTGTATGACATTCAAATTCATATACATTTTTTCGATTGTGATCCAGAATTTTTGGATGACTGACGTCTAATTTTTGCGCAAGCTCTCGAATTGTGAGAGGTTCTGATTCAACTAACGTATTTAGTTGATCGTTATGAGCTGAAGGATGCCCACGACCTTCTTCATCTTCAAGGCTCTCGTCCACACGAAATTTTCAAACCCACCATTCCACTTTTCATTCCTTAACAGTAACCATACCAAAAGCATCGTTTAGTTTACGAGCAAGTTCTAATGCTTTACTACCCGTTTTAAATTTACAAAAAAATGCTCTTATTTGCTTCTTTTCTATCTTTAATTCAATAGCCAGATTTGAAGCAAAATTAATAATAAGACTAAAGTTAATGTTATCAAAATACAGACCAAAAAATGAACTTTAAAATCATATAATCTGAATACGATGAAATAACTCTTTAAATCAAAAAATAAGGTTAGGATTCAGGAAAAAAGACCACAAATATTTGCCTACCAACCTATATTACAAAATATTAAAATGGTAATTAATTATCATTAGATATTAAAGAATCCTTATAATACATTTTATATTAAGTTTTGATGCAATCAAAATTCAATTAAATGACAATTTTGTGTTAAATAAGACTATCACATTTTCAATTTTGAAATAAAAAAACATTACAATGCCTTTATTATCTATATATATTTCAATATTAATACTATCATGAAAGCTTACAATTTCTTTTCGACAGAAGTACATACGAATATATAAATCAATTTCTGGGAATAATATATATATATATATATATATATATATATATATATATATATTATATAATGTTAAATAATTGATTATTAACCTTCCTTAATTGTTACTTATCTGAACTTAAATAACGATTCCATCCTTCTTAAAGTATTATCATCAAGAAAATCTAAAATCGCGAATTCCTCTCCGCTTTAAAGCTCTGATGATGATGCTATCATCATGAGGATAAATGTAAGCCAAATCAAAAATTATTAATAATTTATTTTACATATTTTTATAGATATTTTTATGTCAAAAAAATGTTTGTTCAGTCCATTTGTTCACATTTTTATAAAAATAAATGTATTAGGTCTACAAATTAATTTGATGGCTTTTTCATAGGAAACGATTGTTTACAGAAAAGTGGAATACATTTCAATCGGCAAAATATCACTCATTATTTTATATGACTTTACTCCATCTGTCTGATAACTGGCGAATCCCTTGTCAAAAAAAGATAGCAGCTTTGAGTCGATGAAGTCGTAAGGAATTTTCGGATCTGTTCCATTCCCTTAGCATTTTTCGTATGTTCTATATGTTACAACTCCTTTCCTCAAAGCTAAAGAAATCATTTCCGTGACTGGCAGATTTTTTTACTGGAATACGAAAAGTATGTGATTCCTAATATACTACTTTTCGAACGCTGTCGTGTTCACTACTGTTTTGTGAAGTTGTGCCAAATGCTTGGACAAGATATTAGTGACTTTAATTATTAAGGTTGGCACTTTAAAATCCTAAAAAGATAAAATATTTTAATTTCAAACAATTATGATTGAGTCAATTCAAAAGCACCGAGTTATTTTTTACATTCAATATAAATGAATTTAGCCACAGTGACAAAACAAAACTGGGACTAAAATTCAATTTTTTTACAATTTATATTTTGAATGCAAATTAATCATTACGGATTCATTTTCATTAATTTTAATAAAAAAATATGCTTTCTTTGTAAATTCACTTTATAAAAATGAAATAAATCTCATTCCTCAAAATATTTTTGTACATATTTTAAAACTCTTATTCGAAAAGGTATTTTATTTCATAAATTTTAAATATTTTGTCAACAGTTTTTAATTTATATTGAATATTATATAAAGTTTGTCTTAATGTATACATATTTTTTTTAAAATTAATTCAACATTTTGTCTTTTTATGTCGACGCCGCAATTATTGAGATAGCAGCACTCTGATAAGAAAATTGAAAAACTTTCAAGTATCATTGACAGAGATGCAAGTATTTCACCTGTGAAAATATCGACGACGAACACCTCTGCTAACAGGGCAACGGGACACCATTTTCGAGAGACAAGAACGGAGAAATACGACACAGGGGCGTACATTTGCATAGATAAGTAGGCACTGTAATCGCTCCCGTATGAACTAAAAACGGCCGCTATCCGACCATCTTAACGGCCTGTATATTTATAATGGCCGTTACAATGCTTTACACAGCGGGGGTCGCAACGTGCGGTGTATAGAAACTGTAGCAGTTATGGATCTAAGGTAGACGGATATGGTGCGTATGTGTGTGGATATGAATTTGCAGAAGGTGTACGGTAGTGGTTTTTCTATAAACGATCGGTATCGAAAATAGTACACTTTAGGTATTTGAATTCAAACGATAGAATACTGTCCAATATCAAGAGAATATTGTGAAATTAAAGGAGAACTACCATTTGATTTTTTCAAATATAATATTTGGAATATGTCAAACATTATAAGGTACATTTCAAAAATCTCATGCAAATTCAAAAAATATTATCCTATTTTTATCAAAATAACTTCAGTTATTTTATATAGCAATGATAAACTATAAATATACATTTTATTATGAACAAAGCAGTATACATTAATCGTGAATTTTTTAAAAGAGATTAAGTAAATATATTTCTTCACGTAAATTAAACAATGTATTTTGTATAAATATATGGAAAAAAATCATATTCATATTAAATTTATATTCATTAAAACTTAACATTATTGAACATTTAGCTATAATCATAAAAATATTTTTAAGTGTCTATACATACTTTCTTTTAATTATATATATATATATATATATATATATATATATAAAATATATGTATGTATATACATATATATATAAAATATATGTATGTATATACATATATATGTATATAAACATATATATATATATATATATATATATATATATATATATATATATATATATTATAAAGGAAAACATTGTTTAGTAATACTTAAATTAATATTATTTTAATCCCTTCATGAGTTTACAAGTCACACACGATAATGAAATATAAAAACGAATATTATTTCCAATTTTTGATACATACTTTAAGATCTAAATATTATTTTGAACATGTGTACTTAAAAAAAGGAACTAATTGCAAAAATAATAATACGAAAAACAAATAAAATAAAATATATAATCTATTATAAGAGACCTATTCTCCTGTTTTATTTAACATTAGGATTTCGAGAGCACATTCTTAGTCTAAATGAGGGTTCCATTTATATAATATATATATATATATATATATATGTATAGACAGATAGATAGAGTGATACAACTTATGCTTCCGCACGAAAGTATTAAAAAACGCAAAAATTAAAAAAATACATGTTATTAGTCCTCATTTAGTATTTTTGTTCACTTGTATTTTAGTATTGAATTGAACTAAAATACTAAATAGAAAATAACATGACTTTTCTTAATCCCCTTTTAATATTTCCATGTGGAAGCTTCAATTGAATCACCTATATATAGGAAAATAGATGGATAAATTTTTATAAACATGAATAAGAGCAATATTAGATCATTAAAAGTAGAAAATTTGGGAAAATATATCTTCTCTCTGTTTATCAGCGGACTGTTACACTATTTATGTATATATATATATATATATATATATATATATATATACATATATATATATATATACGAGGAGGCTACGCCTCACTCCCAGCACTCTAACCCCCGGGCTCGCTGCGTTCGTCTATTTGACAGTTATAAGTATACACATGTAACTGAATGAAACAATAAACATTTCAAATAAATAAGTCGAAGTCATGGATTTATATATATATATATATATATATATATATATATATATATATATAGTGTGTCGATATAAACATTACTGCAGATAGATTATTTTTGCAACGTAGTATTTTATTTTTTTTTTGTAGATAAATTTGATTTTATATATATAGAAAGATTTCTGCCAATTTCCAAATTATGGCCACTCATATAAAATATAATTATAATCAAATAGATTATTTAAAATTGCAAAAATACACGTAATAGATGTATAGTTCACAATACAGTTTGGAACAAATATTAAATTCACTGACGAAAATGAATTTTTTACTGTACTAAAAATGTTTTGATCAAAAATTGATTAGTGATCTTTTATGAGTGTTGATTGTATCCATTTCAATGACATTTTAATATTCTAAGAACGCTAAGTTAAAGAAAGTAATCATCAATAATTAACTATTGAATGAATTTTTGAAAGAACTATTAAAAGAATCTATAAAAAGTTTATAGAACATCATTTTTTTACAGTTCAATAAGACAAGTATTCAACAACTTATCATTTAATCGTTCAATTTCACTGACAAAAACAACGAAGAAACTTATAAAAGATTATAATCATACTAGTACATCCCATTATTATAATATTATCTGGGATCACTTGTTCATCTGTTCATTATGTCCGATTTCGACACTTGTACCTTTTTCAAGTGGCTTGTAACAGGATAGTACAAGATATTTGATATCATAAGTATTAAAACCAATCGTGATGAACAAGTCAACAAGTGACCCTTCAATTAAAAAACAAATGAAGATTAACTGATTAGACTCAGTCTTTTTTCTCGTTTTAAGCATTTAATGCACATGAGCTCTAAATAACTAAAAAAATTAGATATTCTCATGAATCCTTAGAATAATCAGATCAATGGTACAGTAAAGTGTACGCTTGTTAACTCTCACGTATAAATGTGTCCATTCGCAGACATGGCTGCACGCTCTCTGTTGCAGTTCCTCTGCGAGTACTAATTTTTTACGATTCAATTATACAAGTATGGAAGATGCCATTTATGTATTATTCTATGTACTGTTTGATTTTGGTTCTGTTTTCATCTGTACATTGATAAATATTACTTTTTATTTTATTTTGTGAGATACGCCATTGGGTACGTTTTTCGTTGTAATGCTTAGAGCATCTATTTATTTATTCAATTGAACACAATTTATATATTTATATATATATATATATATATAAATTAAATGCTTAATTTATATGTTAGAAAGTTTACAATTTTTAATGTAAATATTTATAAATAGAATATAAATTATTTCCACTCTTATAAAAAAATATTTTTCTTATACCTTAATTAATTTAAAATAATTTTTATTTTTATACTGTTAAAAGTGCTCGAAAAAATACAAAAGTATTATACATTTATCAAGTTTCGACAAGACAAGAAGTCGAATATACATAATAATGATTAGGAAGTAGATGATGAGTATTGTTAAAGGTAGACGGTAAGTGATTTGACATATTAAATCTTTAAATCATTATATGTGTTAGATATTAGAGATATATTAGATATGTTAGATACATTATAAATAACAAATGTGTCATATGTGCAAGAAGCAAATAGTAATGCTTGTGTCGAAACATTTCAAAACGCATTCCAGAACACTTAAGGTTATTCATAAGTCAGATACACTTATTTAACAACGTCCAATAAGTAAATAAACAGTGAGATTAAATTGTTTAAAAGAATTCTAAAAATATATAAGTAGTTATATATAATTACTTATATCTCCACATAATTATATATATATATATATATATATATATATATATATATATATACATAAACAATTATGTCAAAACTTCTAAATTACTTAGAGATTATAGTTATTTTTTCTGATATAAAACACATTTGTTACAAATTATATTTTCTATGTTGAAATAATAAATCAAGAACAAAAATAAAAAAAGACGAAACAAAATGAATAGATTATCACATAAGTTAATAAATTTATATTAAATAACAATTGTATTTTTAATTGTTCAATAATTATCTCCATAGATTCTACAATATTTATATTTTAACATATTTGTATGACATTTATTAGGTTGGTGGAAAAATTAACGCGGTTAAGTTAGTTCGTGCGGCATGCATTTTTCAAGCTTTTCTGATTTTTCTAGCTGTTTTAAGAGGCCTACAACTGTTAAATGACTAATGCCTAACTTTTGTGTAAGCTGTCAAATTGTTGTACGTGGTACTGATTCAAATAACGCCTTCAGTTGGTTGTTATGAATTGAAGAAAGATGCCTACGACCTTCTTCACCTTCAAAGCTCTTGCCCTCTGCACAAAATTTTTAGAACGACCATTGCACCGTACCTTCCTTAACAGTACCCACATCAAAAGCATCCCTTAGTTTACGAGCAGTTGCTGCTGCTTTACCACCCATTTTGAACTCATAAAAAATTACACGTATTTTCTTCTTTTCTATCTTTTATTTAAAATCCTAATTTGAAACAAAATTAATAATAATACTTAAGTTAATGTTCACAAAATACAGACCGAAAAATGTATCTTAAAATGATATTAATATGAACATGATGAAATAACACTTTATATGAAAAAAATAAGGTTAGAAGTCATAAAACTGCAATTTTTTTCCTATGAACCTAATATATCATTAGTTAAAAATAAATAAGATGATCGTTTATATCTAAAATAAATAAGATGATTGTTGGGAAAAGATTGAACTATTTATTGTCTGAATTCTACAATATATTTATTTGTAATTTAGAAATAATTGTATTGGACAAGAAAGAAACAGAAAATTATCTTGATATTGGTTTACGAAAAAGATAATAAAAATTGTTAGGAAAGATAAATACCTCCATCATATAGTAGCATATTAGTAAAGCTCATTCCACTGTACTATATATTGTGTATAAATTTGAAATTGTATGAGAAAAATATTAAAAAATAAAAAAAAAAAACATTTTAAGGGAGAGAAACAAGTGGTATATTTGTTAACTATAAAATTTTCAAAACCAATACTCCAAATTCTATCAGATAGTTCAAAGACACTATACAAAAAGAATAAGTGATCTAATAGTTTGCATTATACTACGAAAACATTGATATAAAGGCAGGATTATCAAAAAAATTTCTAAATTAATAAAAATCGAAAGCTAGTCTTAAATTTACCAAATCGTATAAAAATAAATACTAGGAATTGTGGTATTCAGCAATTTAGTCAAAAAAGACAAAAAACTGTTAGGTTTTGACGGAATTTAATACATATGGGGAAATATAAATACTGATATTAAAACTAAAAATGTGTTTTCGAGTTTGAAGTAAAGAAGTGAAAATTGAATGGTTTCAAGATATACGTCGACGATTGAAATGAGAAATCTTCATTTTATCAATGACATAGTTGATAAATGGGTCTGAGGAAACATTATTAGAATAATTTAAAAAGAAGTATTACAAAAATGAGAACATCTCACAATTATAGATTCTAGCAAGATAACGACAGCAAACATAAAACAGATGTCAAAAATTAACTCAAAAGTTCTACAAATAGCTCCGTATATCTTTACGGAGTCTAGATATGAATCCTATTACACATTAATATATGATTTAAAAAAATCGATTCGTGTTGTTCTCAAAAAGATCTAACAAACATAATAATGGAAAAACGGTAAAAAAAACTACACAAAACCTTGAAGAAACGTTAATTGAGTCAATAAAAAATCACCTCAAAGCAATCATTAAAGTCTAAGGACATTCTACTAATTTTATTAACAGAAAAACTTACATTTTAAAAAAATAATTTTGAATATAAACTTAAAAAATACTGAAGCTTTGAATAAATAAATTCACATAAAGCACAGTTTAAAATAAATGTAAATTTCATTATTTGTAATACAATATTTTTTTTCATGTCTTACTTTATTCTTGGATATTTATTTAATTATAAATAGAAATAAATTTGAAAATTAAAAGATTTCCTTAATTAAATTATATTATTATTGAATGACTATGTATCAGATTAGATCATTTTGATATTGATATATGAAAGAGAATAATATGAGAAAAAAATGTTATTCTTTGCGTTTGATATAACAGGAATATATTTAAACCTTTCTGCAAAAAAATAATTTTTTTATAATCATTTATCGATAGAATATATAATTTGTTTTCAATATTAATAATAATTCAATACTTAATAAAATACTTTATTCCCTTAAATAAATAAAAAATATTTCAACAAACTAAAACTATTGCTAAATGAGAATTGACAAACCATTGATATAATTTCTAATTTTCAATTTGGAAACTACAATGAATGAATGAAGAAGAGGAAATAGTACAAGAATTATATTTAATATTATTTTAAAATTGAAATACAAAATCGCAGTTTTGAACTTGTTTATTTCGTTAACGGACCACAACAAAACTCTGAACGCTCAATGACATAAGTTAACGGCGCATTTCACAACAATTTCCAGTGAAATTTCCGGAAAATGCTCCCGATGAGTATAACAAAGCCAACGTCGGTCAAAAGCTTGTTTCGGCATTTTGCCAGCGTGCAACGAAATACGAATTGAGGGTTAATATTTAATTTGTTCGCGAACCGCGACGTTGACACCTGTAAACGGGTCTAAGATTATATTTCACTAATGTGTGTTTAACAATCTTTAAAGAACTTTGTAACAGGGATTTTGTATACTCTAATTTTTAAATAATTATTTAAATAAACTACACAGAAAATATGTTGTATTATTTAATTACTTGCTTGTTTTATAATTGTATTTAATTAATTATAAAACATATTTTTACAATTTTTACTTATCACAACAGAGAAATAAAAGAATAATAATAACTCTATCATATATTTTCAGTTGTCTATTTTTTATTCCTTTCCATATTTTAAATTGATTTTTGATTAAAATGTATTAAAACTTTGAATTATATTTTTAACTAAAAGAATTTTATTGAAAATTTCAATTTTAATTCATTTATTTTTAAAATTGGATCTTTGTAAAATTGTTTTTTTTTTATTTTGTTGAATATTAAAATTTAAAAACAACATATATATATATATATATATATATCACATATAATTAAAATTAAATAGATCATACACATTTTAAACTAAAAAATTTTAAACATCATTATTTATGAAGAAAATTCTTATAGGTTTTGTGATTATCATTGGTTTTATAAACTCGTCTTAGCTCTAAAAATAATTCTCATAAGTAAAAAAGTATTATTCCAATGAAAAATATTAGATCATCTTTGTGTTGTATACTTTAAAAACATTCCCAAATTAATCGAATCACTAGATAATAAAAGATGTAATTTTACTGTCATTTATCCATAAAATTGAATTTTGTTATTTAAATTTTTATTTACTGTGGACTATAATAAGAAAATTATCAACAAAATTTTACCTCAGCATATTTAATAACAATACTCTTTTGTTAATTACATATTTATATGTATTGTACTTTGGTTTGGTTTTATTTTACTGATTTGATTAATGACTTTCAAATAAAAGAGTTATCTGAAAAATGAATTAAAAATATTTCAATCCCAACAAGGCAGCTCAACATCAAAAAAACCTTATTGATTCACTAAGTAAATTAAATGTGAGAGTTAAAATTTTAGTTACATAGTCTAGAATAATAAGATATTTTTAATAATTTTTTGTAAATATTTAAAAATATGTTTAATATTACTGAGCTAATGACCTTAGTTGAAGAAGCACTTTTAGACACCAAATAATCAACCAAATTGAACTGAATTACCAAGGTAAAAGAAATACTTCCTCCATATTTTTTTATAACTATTAAAACATAAAATTAAACCTTTTTTCGATTATTTAAAAATTTTCTTCCTAATAAACACGCTCTTTATCTCTCAAATGGATCGGTCTTTGAAATAATAATAATAATCAATGATAATATTAATTATTCTTCTAATGTTAATATTAATATTTTCAAATCATTTTCAAAAGAACAATCTTCTTACTTTTTTCTGTCTTGTTCACATAAACTTTTTTGAAGTTTAATTTTTACTTTCATTGTTAATTAAACTATTTGTACTACAAAAATGGTTACATTTATGTTAATTGATTAATTAATTTAATACCCAAATCTCAATACTCAAATAATGAACCGAAATATTAAATCCTAATCAAATTTTTAATATTCGATTAGAAAATATGCAAGTAAGTGCTAGGTGACGAACAAAGTAAATAGACTGAACAAAATAGCTTAGATAATACCTCTTTGAAACTAGATAATTTAGAAAATTGTTTAGCATAGTATTTTTCGATCTTTAAACGGTTCTGTTATTCCAATAGGGTAAATATTGTTCTTTTTGCGTTGATTTGTGGATCGTATTTTAATCTGTGATGGAATATGTGTGACAAAAATTTGGAATCATGTAATAATGTGAACATTCTAGCCAATTGGAAAAATATAATGACAGGCGAAAAGTCTTTGGTATTCTAATATGATTCCAACCCTAAAAGTAAACATCTTTCAACAGTATTAATCAGTCTCCAAACAAAAAATAAGACTACATGGCTCTTATAAAGACAATATGGACAATTTTTCGACTCTAAAGGTGCGCTGTCAAAAATTTAGAGTTGGAAACGAGCAACTAGAATAGAGCGAAAGATTGTCTGAAAGAAATTAAATCAGTACCTCTCAAGTGGATTCTTTATCGTGACAATACTATTTCTCATTTGACATTATCAGTAATTAATAATTAATCCAGAAAAAAAGCACAACGGTGAAACATTCATCCAATTTTTTAGATTTAGCCGGATGTGATATCTTCGGGTTCCAAAACTAAAAAGACTTCCAAAAAGAACTTATTTTGACAACGTGAAGTACATAATAATTTTTACTACAAAGTATCTAAAAAGTATTTCTTAAATGAATTTTAAAAAAAATTATTTAAAACGTGGAAGGAAAGAATAAAGAAGTGCTTCAAAATTAACATAAGATAGATTGAAAGGGACATCTTTTGAAATGTTATTTTTTTTCAATAATGAAAATTTTGTTGGTATAATTTCAATTCTTATGATCAAACCTTGTATAAGTCAAAGTTCCTAACGTATTCTATATTTTCGTAAATGTTTACTGAACGATTAATAAAATTTCATTCGAAGAAAATTTTAGTCTAACGCAAAAAATATAAGCAATTATTTCTAGCCAACCTTTCTTTTTAGTTCCAGTCTAACATCTTCAACTGATCAATTTTTTATTTTGGTTTTGAACGTTTTTTCTTGAATATAATTTTAGAAACCGTCAATTCTTTTTTATCTGTGTAGCTGATTTAAAATTGTTTCTTATTTTTGAGATCATTGTTTTTTTCTTTTTCTTTCACGTGAAAGAAAAAGAAAGAATACTGACTTTCAAAACCAGTAATTTTAAGAAATGTAAATTTTATTACTTGCAACTTTTATTAACACTATTTTGTTGTATTATTATTCCACAAGTTAATCATATATATATATATATATATATATATATATATATATATATATATATATATATATATACATATATATATATATAAATAAATATATATATATATATATATATATATATATATATATATATATATATATATATATAATACTAGACTAAGTAGAAAAACACAGAGTACATTAGAAACATCGAGTGAAATAGATCTGAGTAAATTTCAATATGAAACATAATTATATCTTCAATATAAATCATTATTGGTAATAATATATTTCTATAGTCTAGTATATGTATATTCCCAGCAGTATGTAATTATGTAAGTCGGAGTAGTCCCAGTTGTAGTGAAAGCACTAGAGGCGCCTTATCCTACCGAAGTTATTAATTGAATTACTTCTCGGGATCATTGAATAATTGCTCGTTGTTTGAAACTCCAGCAAAATAATATTAAAATTGATTTATCAAGTAGCATGTAGTATATTGTAATTTACTAGCACATATATTAATTTTCTTTCTATAAATATTTCATTATAGATTTTTTTCAGAAAAAAATATACATGATTTATATTCTGCTATTTGTTATTCAACAAATGATAAACTTAATCAATTAATTTATAGTCATCTAAAACATAAATGTATATAATATAGTTAAATTATAAATATAATATATATATATATATATAAATTCACATTTAGGTATTACTATACTTTTTCAATTATGTTATTACTTCAATATTAATAAATGTATAACTGACTTTTTTCAAATTTATATTTTAAAAATAAACTTCTACAATGCTTCTATTTTTTTAACTCTAACGAATATTACTAACAATAAATTTAAATCTAACTCAGGATTTACAAACAAACGCATGTTTTTATTACAATGTATACTTGAAATGTTTAAATAAATATGACTTTACAATTATATATATATATATATATATATATATATATATATATATATATATATAAAATATGCTACCTAAAAAAACTTCAATCTTATGAGTCTATTCATATTTTCTTATACAAAACATATACTTTAAAATACTGCAACAAATTACTACCTTGCAAAAAATTGTTAAACCTCAGAAACGAAATATTTCTTACACATATCTCAACTATATTTTGACAATCTCTCATTTATACCACTATTAAATTTCTCTTACTTCTTTCAACACAACAATGTCAATGATTCTACCGCACGAAAATTAATTCAACACCAGTCACATTCAAAATTTAAGCTATCTGAAGTCATAACAACGATTCCGTAATCTCTGAAAAAAGTAATGTCCGCGAACGGTATTGTATACAATCTAAGCAATATTATCATCTCGCTCGTGTGACTATAAATATAAATAGTTTTTTCTTTTTAGAATTCGCTATGAAAACGAATTATTTATCCGAATTGTAAAAGCAGCGGGTTATAGACCACCCGGAGTGTAACCACAGATGCTGGAAATTGAATTCAAATTTGATAGTTAACTTCTCAATGCAAGAGACGACCTCTATACAAGTATAAGCTCAATACACACAATATACAAGGTCAAAATGAGCTTAAAAGCTCGAGAAATCACCCAATTGCGGTATACCATCAAGTGCGGCCAATGTGAACTTTATTTACTCGATACATAACAGTCTCGTTAGTTGTATGTTGAACAGACTATATTACTATATATATATATATATATATATATATATATATATATATATATATATATATATATATATATATATATATATATGTATGTATATAAGCATATATGTGTATACACATGTGTGTATATAAAATAATATGAAAGCTTTAGTTTCAGACATTGTTTTTTAATAGAATCAAGTTTTAATCAGGATTTATTTTATGACATATTGTAACGTACTGGAAAATTGATATACGTTTTTGTCAATTTTCAAAAGTTTCTAAATTAGTTAACTAAAAAAACCTTTTATAGTGATTTTCTAGTACTTATTAACTAATTTATATTTCAAAATTGTAATTCACTTGTTTGTCTGGATGTCTATTTATCTGACATTTGAAATGTTGGAATATTTAAATATTGATAATTTCGTTTATTTTATATATTTCTATGTACGTGTAAAAAATGAAGTTCATTTTATCAAGTAGTTTGTTTTGTAATTTACTTACTACGTATTGTATATAACTGATAAATAATATTTATTTTACTAAATTGACAGGAGAATAATTAAATTAATTATTCTCATTTTTATTTCTTACATGGAAATTTACTTACTGATTACCAGATCATACTTAGAGATCATCAGTTTCATTTATCTCGGACAATTTTTTCAATAGATCTCACAAGTTACTATCAATCATTTCCAATTACATATCATTATGTTGTATTCTTTGTGAGATATTTTTTTACATATTTTAGTTCATTTCAATATTAAAATACAGTTGAACTAAAATACTAAATAAAAAATATCATGATTTATTTTTAATTTTTTTAGATTTTTTAATACTTTCATATGGAAGCCTAAATTGAATCATCCTCTATATAACATATTATGTTTAAAATTTATAGTTTTTGCTCTTGAAGTCACTATTTTAGTTTTTTGTACTACTGATTTCATTTATCGACATCTTCAAGTAAATATCGATGGAGTAAACTGGTAGAGGAAGAAAAAAATGTATATGAAGCAAACTACAACCATTTTTTTTTCATATTCTGAAATTGTCTTCTGATTACATTTGATACATTAATATTAATTTTTACAATATACAACAGTTATATCCACATAGTCTCATTACTTACGCAGTATCACTGTTTTATATTTAAAAAATATTTTTATTATAAATTGTACTTTAGTTTATGATTGAATCAATTGGTTCAATATAACTGTGTAAAAAAGAATGATCACATAGTTATCAGTGTACTTTGAAAAACGTGTAGTCTGAGAATCCGCAGAAACATCCATTACATAAGTAATAAAAATATAATTTTTGAAATGAAATTAACCAAATCACATTTAAACATAGACCAAGAATTCACTAGTTTGATCTGACTAGATAATAGTATTTTTTTGGTTCTGATGGACTTTAATGTGTTTGAATATAGTCATATATTGATCTTAAAAATGAAAATACAATTTTTGTTGTAAATGTAAAAATAGAAGTTTAATCAATTTGGGATATATGTTACCAAATGGAGTGAGAAATCTGTCTAGATTTATCTAAATATTCTTAAAAATAATTTTAAAGAAAGTGTCATAAAAATCAAAATACCTCCTAATTACAAAATTCAGTAAGACAACTACAGCAAATTTACAGTATATATTTGAAAAATTGGTTTATTTAGAACAATGCACAACCTATCCATACCTCCATATCCAAAGTCCATGCATGATCTCTATAACTAATTAAAGGTAATCCATTGATAAACACATAACGAAGATATAGATGAAGTAATAATAAAAGAAGGAGAAATTATTAACCAAAATGTTACAAAAACGTTAGTAACGTTCATGAATAATCGTCTCATACTCTAATCAAAACCACAAGACTCTGAGGATTCTTAGGACTTGTGTAAAAAAATAACTTTCTAATTGCAGCTGAAATCTTATCAAATTAATCTTTTCAAATAAATATTTTTTATTCCTATTTTTGTTACGGAATATTCAAAACTGGTCTTTTATCATATTTGTACTAATATATCACTATTTGTTTTCATTAACTACGCATTTAATTTATTTCAATTAATATATAAGATTTCTTTAAAATTATAACAAATTTCAAGTACTTTTCTTAACAAAAAAATATGTACAAAAATATGACAATAAAGCATAGAAGCACGTGTACAGACAAATACCATTATTACTATCTGCTTAAATTTCTCTGCATCTATATACATATATATATATATATATATATATATATATATATATATATATATATATATATATATATTAAAATGTAAACTGATAATGAATAAAAGTATTAATCTCAAATTAATTCAAATGAAAAAAATACATAAGTAGAATGAATGAGTGAATAATTCAATATTACAATAAAAGAAGTAAAATCAGAAGGTTAAAAATAACCACTTTCATTATCACTAAGAAAAGCAATAGAAAAGTAGAAACGGTGTCTTAAATTGAGATTGACGTCGATTAAAATCACCTTTTCATCTTTTTTGACCTCAACACCGTTCGAACTTTTACCACAAAGTATCTCAATTAATTGTCAGATCAATACACGCTATTTCTATGTCGAACACAAACGATAAAAGTTTTGTGTGATCGGTTCCACACAGCCTCCACGGCACACACTACTATTCTGAACGAGCAACTTCCTCCTTGTTTCTATTGTCTCTTCGTACATTTTCCGGAGTATGTATAACTACCGCTATGCCGGACTATCCGGACACAGAGAGAGGTAATGATTTTCCGGAATTGTGGCTCGCGGTGGTTTCGCCTAGATAACCATTACCGTATTATTCGTATCTCGTGACAAATATAGATGAAATACATACGAATACACACCTACCTTGTATTTAATGTTCCATAAACGAATTACATCTTTTACCATATGCTTGTTATTCGTTATTATTATATTTTGTACTAGGAAAGTTATATATATACATATATATATATATATATATATATATATATATATATTACACTCTGGAACACAATATTTTATAGTTGTCTGCTTTTTTTTTAATAATTATTTCAAATTGTGTTTTAATTTATGAAGTCGTTTAAGAAAAAAAAATATAATATATTTTTCTATTAAAAATATATTACTTTTATTTGTAATTAGTTCAGATTTTTGAAACTTTGATTTCTATTACAAATCTTTATTTACATATTTATATTATGTTTCTACACATTTTTACTACAAAAATATGGTTTTCAACAATAATGCTATTATTTTGTTTAAAAATAAAATGGAGATCATGAAAAGGAACTAGTTATTTTGTCATATAAGTAAATTTATTTAATATATATATATATATATATATATATATATATATATATATATATAAAGTTACTTTTTTTCAATACATTGGAATTTTTATGACATATTCTACGAGGTTGAATCAAATGAAACCCTTAATTATACTATTTTTCATCTTGTATTGCAAGGTGTGATACAATTATATTATTTTTCTACACAGTATCAATTGTGTTTGATTAAACTTCTCCAGTGCTTAAGTAGTGTCTATGTTCTTCTACAAAAAAAGTATTTTGGTTTAGTACGGAGTCACTCGTGCACCATCCGTTCCATTTCTTCATCAAACCTGAAATATTTTCCATTGATTACCCCTTTTATTGGTTTAAAGAGGTGATAATCACGTGGAATGAGGTTTGGCTAATACAGCAGATAAGATAGATACTTCAAATATATATCCTCGATGATTTCTACCCTACACATACAGTATTCGGCTAAGCATTGTTTTCTTCTAACAAGACACCAGTACACAAAAATCCTCGTTGCTGATCTGAAAAGATTCTAGAAGAGATCTGAATATGAGACACTGGTAACAGTGTTCTCCCTGGACATGTTGTTCTCGACCCCACACTGCCCATGCAAAGGTAGTGAGCATTAAGAAACTACACTTTGAGGGTTTTCCTCATCCATTGTACTCGTTAGATTTCGCTCCAAGTAATGATTATCTTTTTGAATGACACAACGTGGAAACAGAATGAAAGTCTTTCAGGTCAGATGAATAAATGCAATAGATGATACATGAGTAACTGCGCACGCGACCACAAGACTTTTTCTAGAGAAATTCAGACACTAGTTAAGCACTGGAGGACTTGGATCTGGAAATCTAATGGTGACTATGTTGAAAAACAGTACAATTGTATGAAACTTTCTTGTAATACACGATGAAAGAAATTATTAAGAGTTTTATTCGAATCACACTCTTAATAAAGCATAACGAATCTACATCGAAGTATTTTTATGATTATCAACTTATTAATTTCTCTTCGCAGTTTATTAAATACTTTAGATTAGAAAACTTCAACAGTAATATCTTTTTAAGTTCTTTTAAAACATTTAATGACTTTCGAAATAAAATTATCTTAAAAAATCTATATTCCAACTAAAAATAATAATAAATTTATTCGTTAACTTCAGTTAAACCTTTTAACTATAATTTAAGTAATCAATATGAATTGAATTTCTGACTAAAGAATAATCAATTTACCATATTATTAGACAATATAATAAGTCTCCATCTATATATCTTATTTATTGTCACATTAACCAGTTTCAGATAAAAATAAAACTTTAAGCAAACGGGTATGTAAAATATAAAGATATCTTGTCTAGTTTAGATCGTAAACAACTTCAAAATATAGGCAATCTCTTAAAATAAGTAAAACTTAGAAGAATAATTCTATATTTATTGCAAATAAAAATAACTTCTATAACTTATCTTGTTGTATCGAAAAAGTGAATAAAAATTTATCACATTCATATACATATCTAGGTCATGCCATAAAATTCTTTTATGTCACAGAAATCTTAATTGAAACTGTTAGAAAAGGTGTTACTGTTTAAATTTTGTAATGAGAATATTTATCAGTGTTATTAACTTAAGAAAAAGTTATTCAAATCTGAAATTCTTACTGAAATATCATAACAGACTATAAAAATTTAAATAGTGTATAGAAAACTAGAGATATCAAGTACACATGAAGTAAAAGTGCTTCTTTCGATTTAAAATAAGTATTATTCACTTGACAATCTGAATAGAATATGAAAATAATTACGTAAAAAGGATTTTTTTTAATAATATTCAGGACTCGTAATACTACTTTGCTTCAATATAAGTGCAAGCACACACAATTGAATTGTTTCAACAAATGAATTATTCTCTCACTTAATAAATTACTGAATTTTTCTGATCCAAAATGTTTAATAAATGATTATTGATCACTTTCAGATGTTGCTTATCTGCATTACTATGATAATTCCAACATCATACAGAATGCTAAAAACAAAAAAATTGATTTGATTGTAGTTTAGTGTTCTAATAATAATTACATCTCCATCTAAGTATGCATAATCGATAATATAAAATAATCAATAACCATTTATTGTACATTTTTGATGAGAAAACTTATTATCGTTTGTGGACTGAAAGGATAATTCATTGGTAAACCTAGTTTGCCTATTTTAAGTTGTTAATAGATTCTCATTAGGAGAAAAATTTAAACAAAAAATCTATTTTATTTACATACTAAATTATTAAAAAGCAACATGATTTTAAATTAGTACTCAAGAATTTTAAAGAGATTAAAGTTTAATATTCAAAAGTAAAAATGTGAAAGTAATTATAATCTTACATCCTAAAATGATATTATTCTTTAATAAAAATATAAA
The DNA here is from genome assembly GCA_034766995.1 of Acanthacorydalis orientalis. Lineage (NCBI taxonomy): Eukaryota > Metazoa > Arthropoda > Insecta > Megaloptera > Corydalidae > Acanthacorydalis > Acanthacorydalis orientalis. The sequence goes on along the minus strand of CM068317.1, from coordinate 6,818,368 downwards.
AACAAATTAGTATATGTATTGTAGTTATGTTTTACTCTAAGAATGCATTCTATAATTTTTGTATTTATGTCAGTTAATGTAAGAGCAGATAACTGGTAATAAAACAGAATTAACATTGCTTCATTGATTATTATACCATTATTTTAGAATAATTCTTTTTTTTTGTTTATATTAACAGGAGGTTCGGCCCCCTACTCGCTACATTTTCCGAGCCCCAAGTATTTCCATCACCTATTGGATGGCCCCTGGAGGGTTTCGCTCGTTTTCATTAAGTGTTAACAATTTCTAAATGAAAAATGAGAAACGAAATAGAGATTTTGTCTAATGAAATATAATTTTTGATTTTAAATGAATTCGTGAAAATAGAGAAATTGAAAAGAAAACGTATTGTAACTTATTGTAAACTTATTTCTAAGCTTCTGTGTACACGATGTTCGTAATTTATTTGTGTTCTTCTGTACAGTGAAACTTGATACCCTGCTTAGAGTTACATCTGGAGAGACCAACATTAAACTTGCCGTGCCCGAATACTGTTTCATTGGAATCAACGAACATAACGTTCTTGAAACATCAGAAATGATTGGGAATGAAAACGGTTAACGTGCTACTTGTAGAGTATAGCAGAGAGAGCGACATTGTAAGGGGGTGATCTACATGAAATAAAAAAAATGTTTTATGGAAATTTTAAGAATGAATTATTTTTTATAAATATAAAGATATTGTAATGTCTGTATATGAAAACTCTTATACCTTTTTTAATTAATCACTAACATTTTTTCAATAAAAATATTCATATCACAGCCATTTATTATACTCTGTGTCCCACATTCAAGCATCCCACATGCTATCTATGTAACTACAACCGCTTTTCATAAGTGACTTCCAATACTAGTCAAACTGATTATCTGTTTCCTTGTCGAGGGTATTGAAATTTACATTTTCTCGAATTGAATAATAAATCTCAATAACTCCTTTATCCAAGGATAAGCTATGCCTAGCCTATGGGTCAAATTCGATTTACGAAGAGATCATGACTAATACACTATTATCATGGGTTAAAACTAATGAAAAAAATTTCAGAATGAAAACTGGCTCCGCATTTACTGATAAATCAGTACAATAATACCTTAAATAGTCACTTTGTTGTTTATTTCATTATTATATAATTATATTATAGTTTATAGACTGTATCTTTTTTTAAAAAAGGTACATTTTTCTTATTATTTAAAAAATAAAAATAAGAGTTTCATATAACTAAATTAATTTTATATATATATTTTCATTATTTTTTTCTTATTTTAATTGTTGACTAATTTAGATAAACTTTCTTTTAAATGGAAAAGAACAAAATTGATTTTATTTCTATGGAATAAGAAACATATTTTTATGTCATATGATGAGATTATACTTTTTTTTGTAAAAAATTGAGTTCATTTTATAATTTTTTTTGATTAATAAAATACTTAACACTAATTTCATTAATATCTAACTATTCAAAGTGAAAAGCGTTTGTTCGAGTCCAAGAAAAATTTATTGATGATTCCAGAAAATATTCCCAAATTGAAGGCCATAAATAGAATTATAACTTTAATATCATTAAAACTGAATTTTTTATTTGTGAAAAACTACTTTTTGAATAAATTCATGAATAGAAAATAGTACTGAAAATTCTAAATTATTTTATGTTAAAAAAAGTGTAATTTAAGTAATAGAAAGTTTAGTTAAAGTGTAAAGTTCTTATTAGATGTTTCAAATTGTTAATAAATGAAGTACATTTTATATTTAATATCAATATTACTGAAGATAAATTAAATTTTATTAATAATTAACTAGAAAATATTTTTTATTAAGTTCTATTCTAACTGAAATCCTGATAACAACACTAGTTACTCTGAGGTTACATAAACTTGAAAACAAACTACTGCTGCGAACGGAATCTTCCTAAACTTATTAATGAATAGACAATATATAGCATGTATTGTGTCGTTGGCCTTAGTGATGAATATTCGTTACATCTCGAAAGTTTCATATAACATATATAGCTAGTTCCAAAAGTATATCCGCCTGTCATGTAAGTTTAGCTGCTGTAATACGATGAAATTTGTCGATATATAAATATAAAAAACTCTTATCCAAATAAGTATTAAACAATGGCAAATTTATTATACATACAAAAACAACAAATATTTTTTGTTAGCATGTATAAAATAAGAAAATTATACGACATAACTTTATATTCAACTGACATGTATTATAATTAATTTTTTTTAAAGAAATATACTTTTATTTCCGTAATATGTGAAATAGTACCGGTCTCTATTATTGGTTGGTAGAAAAATAATTGCGGCTCATAACCCTCAAATTCATAACAAACACCGCAATTATTTTCTTAACGACCTAATGTATATATATATATATATATATATAATATCATCACCATCATTATCATCAGCTTCCGTCAATCCACTGCTGGATAAAGGCTTCTTAAATGATTTTCCATTTTGTACAATTGAGTACGTCTCTTTTTCATTGATTTCTCTACTTGTTCATTGGTCTCTTTCTTGATATTTTCATATTCCTTGATTCTTAATTAATAACTTCTATTGTCCATTAGTTGTCTTTCTTTTTGCAACATGCCCAGCCAATTTTTTTCATTTCAAACTTTTTTTCAATTCTTCTTATTACATCTGTGACTCCTGTCTATATCTATATGTATATATATATATATATATATATATATATACATATATATATATACATATATATATATATACATATATATATATATATATATACATATATATATATACATATATATATACATATGTATATATATATATATATTCTTATGTCTTCTTGTTATTCCTAGCGTGCATCTTTCCATACGTTTCTGTGTTTTTGGTGTTAAGCACCCATGTTTCGCTGCTGTAGCAGTCGTAGTATACATTGATCAAATATATATATATATATATATATATATATATATATATATATATATATATATAATTTTAAGATTTAACTGTTTATATTTCTGGCACTGTTGTTACTTTTATGTACTACTTTCATTACAAATAAATTGTGGGATCAAAAATTAATTTATTTTTGAAAGAAAAATACACTTTTTAACCTAAAAATGAGGCCGGTTTTATAAATTACTTCCAACAATTCTAGTACTCACAAAATCTAAGCGAAAAATAAATGAAACAAGAAACTAAAAATCAAATTTTCGAAATAAAATGTATGCTGAAATAACAGAAATTTCAGTTTTTTAAAATATATGCATCTCTATTATAGTGCAAATAAATGTTTTAGACTGATGTATGAAATGAAAAGATTTTACCAAATAAAAATCAATTCAAATGTTTCTTCTGATGCAGAAGTTTTTAATTAATTTTAGAATTTTGTTAAATAATCTTTTAAAAAAATATAATTTTTTAAAAAATAATATTTTTTATAGACAAAGATCTTTATAATAAATAATCGAATCGTTCAGCTTGTACCTTATTATAATAAGCAACATATGTCTATATTCACATTTTTATAATAGTTAATTTTAATAAAATTAATATTTTCAGTTCTTAATACGTTTTACTTAATTTGATTTTAAAATATTGACTAGTTATTTCTCTTTAAGAAAACTGTTAATTAATTTCAACATTTGTCAGTATAAATTTATAATAAACTCCTTAAAATAATTTCTATTATATTAAGAGATGCAAATAGATAAATGAACATTATCAAACCTAATTTATTGACACAAATAATTATTAAAAAATAATTATAGAAAATAATTAACCACCAATTATTCTACTTATTTCAATATTGGGTTAGTTTATCATCTGCTGAAGCTTACAGAATGTGATATAGAGTGAATATTTGATCAACATGAAATTCACTCAAATCCACTGTACATGACATTAACGTCAAAGTGTACAATTGTTAAACGTTTAATAACAGTTAATGTGTACTAATCGGTTGTAATAACCATGTCTGCCAGCACTACATGTTTGCTTGTAAGGGGATTGACAAATAGAATATCATTTAGAATTTTTATTGATAATGATTGTCGTTTTAATATCAGTTTAACAAATTCAATAATCTTCAAAGCTGGTATTAATCGGTAGGTTTCATCTAACGATTAATTTATTAAATATATATATATATATATATATATATATATATATATATATATGTATATATATATATATATATATATATATATATATATACATATATAAATATACACCGATTTTTTACATTAGCATTTAATTTAATATATAATTTATTTTTAAAACATTAAAATTTAATCATTAAACCTTGAATTATGTACAAATTCTTTAAGTAATATTTTAAAACGTCTTAAAAAAAATTTAAGATTGATTCATGTTACTTTCCTAAGTTTACAGATGAAAGAAAACAAAGTGCATTTTTCACACTTAATGCTTTTCTGTTATCAGTCAGATAAAAAGACCATATAGACGTCAAATAAGATGCGTTCTGTTTACAAAAACTATGATTTAGGTAGAATATATAATAGAATTGAGCATAAATGGTTTACAAAATTTAAACCGATGATACCAGTTCTAAAGAAGAAGAATACTCAGATAGTGTCTTCTCCATTGATGATAAAATTAAATCACTGAAAATAATCTGCATTACACTACACAGGAGTTATCAGAAATACTAAAAAAATATCAAAAACTATTCTTCACAATTGTTAAAGATATCTTGATGATCGGTCGACAGATTAATAGCAGCTCTGTAAAGTAAAAATAACGCTGGAGCGTGATAAGGGATGTAAGTTTAAGATGTATTAAATATCAGTGTATAAGCGTCATCAGCGTACGATCGAATGCATTGTGTGTGAATACAGTAGGCACAGTGTGTGTGAATCAAGTATTCTACAAGTAACAAAACTGTTATTATTATTCCCTTAAAAACCATCGTGGTCGTGCATACACTCAATAAAGGGAATATTTGGACTGAACCATCAATCCATATGATGTTTGATATCAGGAAAGAAAAAAATGATTCCTTCCCGAAATTAGAATTCAATAGAACTACTTATAATGAACTTTTTTTATTTAATTACTAGGATTTTTAACAGGGCACAATTTAATTGGAAAAAATGTATGGATAGAAACTCAATCTATGACTCACTGTACCAATACAATGAAGATATAGCATTTTTAAAGTAAAAAGTGGCGGAGAATAAAAAAAATCTATAATAATGTTGAACTAAAAATGTTCGAAAATAAACGAGGTGAACCACTATTACCCTTTCCCAAAAAAATACTTTTCATTCAAATAAACTTCATTATAATGATATTAAAAAGAAATCTTTTATTATATATTTCTAACAGACAGAGAATGAATTCAAATAAATGCTGCTCACAACTGGATAAATTACATACATAGAAATCTTAGAAACATTTTTACAATTATCCAATAGGCATGAAGAGTCGCATTAGTTGAAAACAATAACACAATTAATGTTTCGTTACCATCTAACACAAATCTTTGGAACTAAGCTGGAATATGCTATCTGAATTACTTTATTCACAAGAAAATGCATCTTCTGATTATTATTAGGTTGGTAAAAAAATATTTGAGATTTGTAAACTTCAAACTCATATACATTTTAAGCTTTTTTAATTTTTCTAGCTACTTTAAGTGGTCCAGAACTGTTGTATGACTAACGCCTAAATTTTGTTCAAGCTCTCGAATTTGTTGTGCGTGGTTCTGATTCAACTAACGCCTTCAGTTGGTGGTTATGAACTGAAAAATGACACCCGCGACCTTCTTCACCTCGAGACTCGTCCCTAGCAAGCAATTTTTATAACCAGCATTTCACATTATGTTCCTCAACAGTACTCATACTATAAGCAACGTTTAGTTTACGAGTAGTTTCTGCTGTTTTACTACTCGCTTTGAACTCATATAGAAAAATTGCTCTTATTTACTTCTTTTCCATCTTTAATTCAATAGTCTAATTTGAAGAAAAATTATTAATAGAACCAAAGTACAGAACGAAAAATACACTTTAAAATGATATTAACATCTATACGATGAAAAGACATTTTCATTCAAAAAATTAAGGTTAGAATTCAGAAAATAAAATCTACAATTATTTTCCCATTAACATAATAGTTAAACACGATACCTTACTTTATGTTCCTTAATCGTCTAACAAAAATCTAAGAAACTAAGCTGGAATGTGCTACCTGAATTATTATATTCACAAGAAAGTGGACCATCGGATTATTATTTATTCCAGTCTTTGTAAAATTCTCTTAATAGTAAAAAATAATCTTTTTGAAAAACAAAAAAAATAAATTTGGTAATGTTTCATAAAGAAGTTTTAGAAGTATAATAACATTAAATTGAGTGACAGATTGCTAATGACTTTAAAGTAAAAGAGTGTATACATAATTGAAATAAACATACACATATATATATATATATATATATATATATATATATATATATATATATATATATATATATATACTTATCTACATATCAGGCCCCTGATAAAATTAAAGCGTAAGACAGCGGTAAAATTAAAAGCAATGACAATGTTCAAAAGTAGCTGTTTTCAATACCATGATAAAACAGCAGCTGAATTAGCTGCTGTTTTCATCTTTGTCTAAAATTATCTAAGGTATAAAATAGGAATCATTTAATAACGAGCACGAAATTGCATCATCTATCAACAGCAAATTCTAAACTGACATTATATTAGACTTTTTTACTTTTCACTTTCAATTATCACTTATGCGGAGAGAGTTAGAATTCATAAAAAATTAAACATTTAAAAGTTCTACCGCAACCCTCCATCACTTAATTAACTGAGTTCAATATAGTAATACTTTCTTTTTATGTACTTTTTTTCTATTTCTTTTCACTAACCACTGTTTCGATTCTGCAACGGTCTTAAAATACCAATTGCTCTTTTTTTAAAAAAATCGGTAAGAATTTTCTAGACATTCTAATAGACATAGACACACACACACACACATATATATATATATATATATATATATATATATATATATATATTGTATTTTATCATTATGCATCAAATATTAAAAGTTTATACTAATACATTTTTTTATACTTTAAATTATTAGAACAATATTGTTTCAATACTACGTATTGAAGTTCTCAATTTATGAAATTTTCTCTTCCTCTTTGTCTATAAATATGTATATCTGTGCATTTGTACGCACACTGTTACAAATAAAACAAAGTCGAATTAAAATATAGTTTCAATTAACGCCTCCGTTCACTATTCTAAGAAAACCATGATGAATTGAAACAATAATGAAGTTATATAATACTCACACTGTTTGCAATTTATCATTTCGATATTAATTTAAACGAAGTCTCTCGAATATTATATGACCGTACGAGAACATTTAATATATCATAGAATTATCATAGATTTCATGGGTATAGTAAACCGGATCCCGGTACGCGATTACACCGGAAGTAATTACAAAGGGAATGCAAGGACCTTTGACGCGCCGCACGGTACTTTGCTACCACAATGGAATACCGTAAGGAACACTGTGGAGAGCTCTTGAGAAACTTAATGCTTTCACTTTAATTTGTGGAGTAGTATCCATGCACTTATTGTTTGTTCGCGCCTATGCAAGACATTATATTTGATAATTGTTCAATAGATGACTATATAGTAACTGGTTCTAAATTTGTTGTCTGTTTTAATGAAGGAACCTAATTTTCATCATTCCATACATTCATATTATATATATATATATATATATATATATATATATATATATATATATATACATTTAAATTTAATGTATAAAACAAAAACATAAATAAAAAATAGACTCGGTATATAATATATTGGACATCACACTTATTTCATAGTTTTATTTATAAAATAAGTAAAATATTCGTTAAAAATAATCAATATTGGAAAGAACAAAAGTAATTTTTTTAGAGATATTTTTGAATACTATTTAAATATATAGTTTTCTAAGAAATAATAGAAGAAAATATTTACTTCTTTACTTATTTTTAAATTAATAAAAACGGATTTTTTAAAACATTATACAGAATGTCTCAACAGTCACTATCTATTTCATGGGCACAGAATGTGATTTTTTTTTTAAAAAAAAATACGCTGGTATAAGGATATTTGTTTATGGTTTAAAACTGTATATTTAAAAAAAGGTTAATTGATATTTCGAAGCGACTTTCCAGACATGTCCATCAAAGGTTAATAAATATAACTGTTGTATTTAGGCGGACGAGAAACCAACTAATTTTCTTGATTGGAATGAGACTCACTGATAGTGAATGTTTAGATTAGTAGGACTCAGTCAAAGGTATATTGACCTTCTTTCTTTGCAGAGGTTACAGGAGTTGTGAATTTTGGTTGGCTTGAATTTATAATTCCTGAAACCTCAACTTTTTACAGATGGCATTTTTGTCTCAGTAGTTTTTTAACAGAATGAAGCACTATGCCATTATGCAACCAGTGTACATGATTATCTTGACAGACGCTTCCCAGCTTGCTGAATTGGTCGTGGAGGAACACGACAATGGGGAGCATATTCACCCAATTTAACATCATTAGATTTTTTGTTTGGGGTTTCATTAAGTCTAAAGTGTACACTGGTACAAGAACTAGTAAAGTAGCCGAACTTCGAAATCGTATTATCAATACAGTTCCGAAAATAACACCTCAACTTCTGAAAAGTATGTTTATCGTTTTAAGGTCTGTAGAGACACAGATGACCGCCATGTCGAGACATATACATAAAAATTAGGCTGATAAAAAAGAATTGCGGATTATGACCTTCAAATTAATATAGATTTTTCTCAGCTAGCTGTTTTAAATGGTCCAGAACTGTTGTATTACTAACGCCTAACTTTTCTGCAAACTCTTAAATTATGCTTGGTTCTGATTTAATTATCGCTTCCAATTTGTCGTTATGAACTGAAGAAGGATACCCGCGACCTTCTTCGTCTTCAACGCTCTCGTCTCCATCAAGAAATTTTTGGAATCACCATTGCATCGTACGTTCCTTAACAGTATCCACATCAAATGTATTGTTTAGTTTAAGGTCAGTTTCTGCTGCTTTACAATCCATTTTGTACTCATACAAATAAATTACTCTTATTTGCTTATTTCCTATCTTTAATTCAATAGACCAATTTGAATCAAAATTAATAATAAAACTAAAGCCAATGTTACTAAAAGACAGACTGAAAAATACACTTTAAAATGAAATTAACATGAACATGATGAAATGATACTTTCATTAAAAAATAAGATTAGAATTCATAAAAAAATACCGCTTTATTTCCTATCTACTGAATACCATTAATTTTTTGTAGCACTTGCTTTGAAATAAATATATTTTTCATGCCCTAAGCCCATTTTTTTAATTCTTATTATTTGTTAAATTAGATATTTACTTTTGAGACACCTGTATAATTTACTAAATGGATTATAAAATTAAAATTTGTACTAGTATTAAAATATTTTTACTATATTTTTAAGTTATTAAACGTAATAACAAAACGAGTAATTTAGAGAAATATTATCTGACAGGTAATTAATAATAAAAGTATTTATATACCATTCAGTGCTATATAAACAATATTATCATCATATTTAAAAACCTTTTAAGTAATCAACTCAAAGTTCAATGAATTTATGTCAATATTCAAATATTTGTTGTATGAAGTATTTTTAGAAAGTATTCCTTACAACGTATAATGGATGAGTTCATTCTTTTGGTGAAAAATTAAGTGTCTGCTTCTTCAGCTAATCTTTACAAGGACCTTGATTTGGTCAAAAATACCTTTCGTCGATATTGAATGAAAATCAATTGATACCAGAATAGTAAGATCTGAATAGTAAGGAGGGAGGTGGTTCAAATATCTTCTACTTTAAGACTTCCCGCATAAGTTTTTAAGTGTATGGTTTCGCATTTTTATGATAAAATACAGTTCGTACAATCGTTAAAACACACTTTCTACCTCACCCCACCTCGCACCCCTTCTTGCGGTCTAGTTTGCATCATGTCAGTTGTACTTATTCTTTAAAGTGTAATCTCAGAAAAATGCATTTTTACTCTTGTATTTTTAATAAAGTTAAAGCTAAGATCAAGGACAGATATAAACCCACAACAGATTTCTTCGCTAACAGAACAAAGAAACATTTTACAGACTGACGAAAAAGTATTTACAATGGTTATATCATATTGAAAAATAAATACACCATTTGGAAACCGATATTCTAATCTATCTTTTTTTCTGTTTCATGTCAATATCTCAACCCATCAAAAATTTCTGAACTTTTATATAAAACCTTTCGGCCATCTCTACAAGATCAATTAAATCAAAATTAATTTTCTGAAATAGGGTTTGTTAATATATTCACTTTTGTATACTTCTTAATCTAGAAACTATTTTATAGTTAGTAGTTATATTTATTCTTATACATGTATTTAATAACAGTATTTAATTTTTTACAGTTCTAAAAAAAAATACTTTTTAAGATATCAAAGTTTCTTATATTTCAATAAACAAACAGTTTATTTAAATATAAGATTTTTGAATTAATGTGCATGTTTAAATATAATAAGTGGTTTTATAAAAAAAATAATTTATCACTGAATTCCTAACCGATTATACGTGACATGTAAAATTCTTTCAACAAGTGATTTTAAGTAAATGTGCTTTTTCATATCGGCCATATATACTCATATGTGTTTATTTAATCAACGTGGTTGTTTTAATCAGTTTCAAAGTGTATACTACTTTTAAATAAAAATACAATAGACAGATACGATGAATAACATCACTCATTAATAATATTGTACAAATATTTTCCAACTGTAAAACAGAGTTTTATTTTTACACTATTATAATTTTACTTTACTAGTGAATAAATTTCAATAGTAATTAATTATTGAATATTTCAACTGTAAAAACCTACATATATAACCATTGTTATTTTATGATAAACTGAAAATTACAAATAATAGTAGATAATATGAGAAAAGTTCGAAAATATTTCTAGTATTTACAAAATGTATAATCCAGTTATATTTTTTACTGTTATAATATATATATATATATATATATATATATATATATATATATATATATATATATATATATTCAAATACAAAATTTTTAACTCATACATAATTAAAATTCATTGTTTTGAAAATTATGTTTATTGAATGAAAATCACCTTAATTTTAATCAATTTTTCCATTAAGTAATGTATTCCATGTCCAATGGAATCCTAGAAACATGTTCCAAAATATATAAGTTCAACAATACTAGATGGGTGTTCAAAACTTGACTTGATATTTATATAAATTTATATAAAATAAGTGTATGTCGTTTTATTAGAGGACCTTAACGACCAAGAATTTTTTTCAAATTTGAAAATAACATAATTCAAACAGGATATTCTTACAGTAGTTATATATTGGGACTTTTCAAAAATAATGCGGTATTTTCATATAAGTGAAATTTGATGGTGCAGTACTTTGCAATTATTTCAATAACATACCAGATGCACATGGTGCTCAATTATACGTAATATTTTCTCTGTTTTATCGTGGAGATTAATAGTGATCACGTAAATTTACAACAAAACTTATTAGTTATTATGGAAGTGTTAAAAGAACATATTAGGCGTATTTTGTTTTGGAAGTTCGTCAGAGCAACAACGTTACAACAGCAATGAAAAAATTCTGGGAAAAGTACGTTTCAGATGTTATTAGTCTATGTCTTAAATTTTTTTAGTTAGTCTATGTGATAAAGATGGTTTCAACAATTTCGGTCTGGAAACTACAGCTTTGAAAATGAAAAAAGGTCAGGACAACCTCGAAAGTTTGATGATGAAATCCTGGGTACATTAGTAACACAAAATCCTTGTTAACAGTAGAAGAATTACCCAAGAAGTTCAAATCAATGTATTCAACTACTCATCAGCATTTGAAAATGATTGGTAAAGTTCCTAAGCTAGGTCAATGGATTCTGCACGAGTTATCGGAAGTTAATTTAAAATAACGTTTGTACTTATTATCTATGCTGATTGGAAATGATCTGTTTCTAAATAGACTAGTTACTGGTGATGAAAAATGGATTGTTTATAACAATATCAAACATCTAAACAACGGTTTAACCGCAATAAAACACCATATTTAACTACAAAAAGAGGGTTTCATCCAAAAAAGATTATGTTATCTGTTTACTGGGATATGGAAGGAATTTTTCATTAAGAGCTATTACCATAGAATCGAACCGTCGCAAAACATTTGTATTATGAACAACTAGTACGGCTAAAACAATACACTGATGAAAAACGACCAGCATTAGATATTAAAAGCATGTAATTTTTTATCACAACAACACCCTACCTCATATGGTTTTCGAACCTTTCAAAAACTGACGCAATTTAAACAGAAAGTTATGACATATCTACCATATTTCTCTGACCTAGCACCATCGGATTATAATATGTTCCGCAGTCTCAAAATCACATCAATTGAAAACAGCTTAATAATAAGAATGAGGTCCGAAGAGAGTTTAATTCTTTCTTTAATGGAAGGCCCAAAAAGTTTTATCGTCAAGGTATTGAAAATTTAAGATTAAGAAGGGGGGAAGTTGTAAACAATAAAGGAAAATATATTTAGCATCAAAATCAAAATTTAAATTTTTTTCCCTGTTTCAAAACTTATTTTAAGAAACAGTAATAGTTATGGGATTACCTAATATATATATATATATATATATATATATATATATATATATATATATATATATATATATATATATTAAATAATTTTAATATAATAAATATTGAAAAAAAATACTATTCTTAATAAAAATTCTATTATAACTGCAATAAAAACCTCATTAATAATAATTTAGTAATATTCAAGTCAATTTCAATAATGATTTTTTTAAAACAAATATATATATATATATATATATATACATAAACATATATATACATACATATATATATATATATGTATATATACATAAGCATAATTCCTTGTTTAATATTAATAAGTGATAATTATTTTTCATAAATACCGGGATAAATTGAAGTATTTTAAAATAGAACGACTATAAATAATGTATCTCATATTAATGAACGAACAGAGGATTTCATAAAATAATTTTGTGAGTTGATTGAATATCGATTCAGTAATTTTCTGAATATAATTATCAACACAGGTTAAATATATATTTATGAAAATATATTACATATAAACAATATAATAAATTTTGAATTTGTTTCACGTTATTCGCCAATAGGACATAAATTAGTATCATTTATTTCAAATATTCAACGTAAAAGAAATTATAATACATTAAATTTAAAGATTATTTTAATTACTTATAATTATTCATCGTATGCCTATATAGTAACGTATTTATTCACAATTTAATCTATTTATAAAACAAATCCGTTCGTGTTAATATTATATACAGCTATACAAATTAGTTCTCGAATGTTACGAATAAAATAATTCTATTGAAATGAACAAATTAACAAATTTCGTAACACGAATGCATACATGAAAATTGCATTGTATTAATCATATACTGTAGAAAGCAAATTAGTAAATCTGGAGTTTAACTATGCCAGACGGATGTAATCAGTTTGTTTCGGAATAATACTCGATTTAACTCCTTAGCATGTACAATATTTTGCAGATGGTGTGTATTCGATTTGTTCTGAACCTATATACAATGTTTTTAAACAAAACTTGTTACATATATATACATATATGTATATATATATATATATATATATATATATTTATATGTATATATAAATAAATATATATATATATATATATATATATATATATATTTATATATAAAAATATATATATATATATATTTATAAAATAACAACAAATTATTTAACATGTATACACACAATCAGTTATGTATTTGTAAAATAAAAAAAAACTAAACAATATTTGTAAAATAATACTGTTTTGAGCCTTCTTTATATACTCGTTTTCTATTTTATTGATATGTAATTAATCATTGATTTTAAAAAAAGTACTTTTATTATTTATTTCTACTAGTATGAAAAATAATTTTTCATACTAATAGATAAGATGCAATGTTTTTTAACTGAAAAAGAAATAAAGTTACATATTTACGCTGTATATAGGGAATATTTACACTAGAAAATACATAAGAAATCCAAAAAGATCTGATAATCATTAACACATAACGTTATTCTATTTAAATCAGTACATTTGCATTTTTTTATCCAGTATAAAAATCAGTTTTCTTTTAATAATACTTATTGGATCAATATCACCTTGCTGAAAACTTATAATCTTTATCAAAAACTTCACATTAAATGGCCTAATGTACCCAATCGAATCCTATTAACAAATTCTTAGATATTTAGAAAGATATTCAACATATTAAGTATTCAAGATATTGTTTATATTAGTCTATATAGAATATTTTTATGATATTTAAAATCCAAGAGAGTGAATTGACTTTGATGGTCAATACGTCAAATTTGGAAATAATAGAATTCAAAAAGAATAATTTTATGGTAGTCATGAACACACTAATGATAAATATTGGTTACTTTATCTTACTAGAGCTTTCTTTTTCAATGAAATAGTGCAAATCTAATTAACTATTGTATTAGAAAGCTTGTTAATCAGTCACTTCAGTAACAACTAGAGCTTTTTTGTAATGATTTTCAATGAAATATAAAGTTCTCTATAATTTCGAATAACGATACTTCACATAGTGCTACGCCCTTAAAACTTTATTACGCTGTATTTTAATAGGTTTTCAGCATTACAATATCAACTATTCCGCTTGTTTCTATCTCATACAAGAAATTTTCTGGTCAATAAAACAGGAATGCGTATAATGATATGAACCTCGTCTTACATACATTGTATTTTAAAAAAATAAGATGGTATATTATACAAAATGAGAATATATAAACTTATTTAAATAAAGTTTCTAATGGTGTTCTTACAAATTCATTCATAACAAATTACTTTATATTATTTAGATGCAATGCACAATTATATTTAATTGTAATAGCAAAATATGATGTATAAAGTTGTAAGTTTATTAAAACATAGAATAGATTATATTAGGTTGGTAGGAAAATAATTGCGTTTTTTTAATGAAAGTGTAATTTTATCGTGTTCATGTTAATATCACTTGCAAGTAAATTTTTTGGTCTGTATTTCGGTAACATCCTCTTTAGTTTTATTCTTAATTTTCACTTCAATTTGGGATACTAAATTAAAAATGGAAAAGAAGTAAATAACAGCATTTTTAGTATGAGTTCAAAACGGGTGGTAAAGCAGCAGAAACTGCTTGTAAACTAAACGATGTTTTTAGAGTTTGTACTGTTAAGGAACATATGGTGCAATGGTGATTCCAAAAATTTCATCCTGGTGACGAGAACCTTAAAGATAAAGAAGATGTTGGATATCTTTCTTCGGTTCATAACGACCAACTGAAGGCGTTAGTTAAATCAGAACCACACACAACAATTCGAGAGCTTGCACAATATTTATGCATTAGTCAACCAACAATTCTAAACTACTTTAAACTACTTAAATTAAAAAATGTATGTAAATTTGAATGTTATAAACGGCTATTATTTTTCAACCAACCTAATTTCTATGAAAATATTCATTACATCAAGATTACAGTTATAATGGTATATTTTTACATTTATTACTCAGTTAGTGAATTATTCTGATGTTCTTCTTCTTGAACACTCGAGTATTTGTCAGTCATGACTAGTTTTACTCTTAAGCTATCCTTGATTAGTATCTTA
>CM068317.1:6432500-6800000 GCA_034766995.1 Acanthacorydalis orientalis | reverse complement strand
ATAAATTAAAAAAATCCTAAATAATTTAGTCATTTATAGAATATTTTGAATCAGAAAAATGTTGTTGTTTATGTGATGAGAGAGAATTAACTTGTGTTTGTGAATCAAATACGAGTAGATTATATTTTCTGGATGATCTTTTTTATTAAAAAAATATTAAAATTTTGGAAAATAAAGAAAAATGAAACATAAAGGAAATAGTTATTTACTAAATCATGAACATTTTTACTAAATCGTTGTGAAACATACAAAACTGTGCATTGATTACACAAATATTTTAATCAAACATGAAAAGTACTTTTATATAAATTTATTTTTCGTAATTTTAAAATGTTGTTAAATAAACAAACCTATTATAGTCTCTCTGTAAAATGAATTATGATATTTGTTTAGTTGATGTATAATGGATGGTTTTAATCAAATGATATAGTAAAACGTTAAAAAATGCTGGTTTAAAATTCTATTTTGTGGCAATGATATTGAAGTCAAGATGTAAATGTATTTTTAAATTATTTGGAAATTTAAAAGTAAAAGATATGATATATGTGTATATATATATATATATATATATATATATATATATATATATATATATATTTATATATCAGGAATACCCAAAGTAATCAATTATTTTTCTATCTTTATGTAAAAAAATATTGAGTAAAATTACAAAAAATGACCAAAAAAATGTTAATAAAACGTGTAAAGATTTTGTATTCAATTTTTACTACCGTTGGCACATGAAGTTACACGAAAAATTATGATATTGTTGTCATAACAACTACATTTTTTCCACAAATTTTGAGAAACTATGAATCATGTTATTGTGCAAGTATTTTCGTATCTCCGATCGTTCCTTGGGGTTAGAGATTCCCCGAAACCAACCCCAATATGTACTGTCTGTGTATGATGTGGAGCTTGGTTCGTAGAATACGTATGAAAACTTTCAATAAACCTTTCATAACATAACAACTAAAATAAAAGGTGCGACTTTATAAAATAACCACGTTGCAATATAATTGAGAGAATGATTATATATACATTATAATATATATATATATATATATATATATATATATATATATATTAAAATATTCAGCGAATGTATGCGGTACGAGCGAAGCGAGCGGGGGAGGAGCCTCGTCGGAGGAGGTCGTCGAGCGTAGCAAGTTGGGAAAAGAACCTCCTGGCATATAAAAGGACAAGTTAAAGTGGCAAAAAAATATTTCTCAGTTAAATATATAAATTAAATTATATTAACTATAATTATGTAAATTATTATCAAGGAGAGTTTTCCAACTTTTCTGTAAATTTTCAATTCCTTCTTAAAAAAACAGGTGATCGTCGTTTAAAACAAAACTAGTCGATTTCGGACATTTGGACTAGAGATTTAAAATTTTAGTTGCTAAGTAGTACTCTAATGACCGAAATATTAATCAAATAGAACAATAAATAATAACCAGATGAAACAATATCTGGAGATAAATAATAATTAGATGGAACAAGATATTGTGGGTGTAATAATATATTCCATACAAGTTGCTTAATTTTTTTTGTGTTATCCTTACTGCATGTACTCTGAAGTTATCATGTTAAAGAATAATTCCTTTTCTTTTGATTAAAGAAGGTCTTTTTTCAACAATTTCTCATGCAGTTGTAGTTATTGACAGTATAAGTAAAGCAGTAATTGTTTCTTCAAGCTTTAACAATTTATAATAAATTATACCAGTGCAATTTCACCAAATACACAAAAGAACTTTTTAAAAAAACTTGCTTGGTTTAGGAGTTGATTTCAGCCTTTCTCTGAGAGAAAGTCTCTATTTAGAGTGTTTAACGTTCGAATAAGTGATCCATTTCCATCTACAGTAACGATTCTGATCAAAAAGACTCATTATGTAATCTTGTCAGCAATAAAGTACAAAATATTTGTCGATGATTCTTATTCTCTTCTAATATTCTTTGTTTTTTACATTTTCCAATTTTTATATAAGTGTCTTTATACTGTTGACCATAAGGACTCAAATGTACATGATAATTCCTGTGTACTTAACTTTGAGTAGGATTTTACTAACAATTTAAGGTATCGTTATCGAACTCCATGAGTCATCCAATTTAAGGATAATCGACAAGACAAAATCACCTGCAGTAAATATAAACCAACTATAACTCTTATTAAGCTTCAATACATTCCCTTAACTAACGAACTATTTACTGTTGTTGTTTCATTACATGCTGAACGAAAATCAAACAACGTAAAATGGCGTATGTGTTCTTAGAAAAGTACAAAGTACGTCATTTTGTTATGGAACAAAAAACTATATTCTTGTTAACAAAGCAATAATCTCACAATCCGCACTACAAAAGGCAATAACAAAAAACGTATTTAAACTGTCACGATCAAAATATAACGAAGGTAAAAGTACCTCATTAAAAATATTTGGGACATATATATATATATGTATGTATTTATGTATGTATGTATTCATGTGTATGTATATATAAAAAAAATCAAGAATATACATGTAAATTAAAAAGTCAAATATACAAATATCAATTAGTATATATTTTTGTTTCTTTCTATTTCAACTAAGCAAGCAATATTTGAATTAATAGTTATTTACAAAATTAATATAAATAACAAATATATGCAAGTATTTTATGTAATTTTTTTTATATTCTTTGAAAGAATTGTATTTTCTTTCTTTCAAATGTTGTGTTACTAGTATAATAGCGTTACGGTACTGTAACTCAAAGTAAATGAACACGCTGTTACAGTGGAATAACGCAAAATTACTCGAAACAAAATCATTTCTAAATTAAAATCTTAACCTAATAATAACAGTGAAATTTCGCCTTTGCTGCAAGAATTAAGATCCGACACATCCGGCATGCTACGCCCGACCTAAGAAACTGAGAATATGTATAACTTTCACATAGCTAATTCAGTTAATATAAAATAATCTCGCAGCTTGGAAATTTATCCAATTATATCATAAACTATTTAGAATACTCCGTTAATTCAAATTACTTTTTTAATTGCTAATGTATTTACTGCACTTTTCATTTAAAGAA
Organism: Acanthacorydalis orientalis; assembly: GCA_034766995.1. Classification (NCBI taxonomy): domain Eukaryota; kingdom Metazoa; phylum Arthropoda; class Insecta; order Megaloptera; family Corydalidae; genus Acanthacorydalis; species Acanthacorydalis orientalis. The sequence goes on along the minus strand of CM068317.1, from coordinate 6,796,928 downwards.
GGTCACTTACGAAACTAAATTAATTAAATGTAATTAACAAAGAAAAACTATTTTCATTTAAATATAATCTTTCAGAATTCCTCTAGAATGAATTACATTTATGAGATTATTTACAAAAACCATAATATGATAAAATGAAGAGCCGTTCACAATGAAGTTTAACTATTCTTTACACAAAGTGAAATAATTTTAATAAATGTATAAAATGTAGAAATCTTTATGTAAAGAAGATAGTATTAAACGTACGAAAAAGTTTAGTTCATTACCAACTTCTCACCTACAGCCAAATAATATTGTATGCAACTAAAAAATGTGATATGTATATATATATATATATATATATATATATATATATATATATATATATATATATATATATATATATATATATATACATATATATATATATTAGGTTGATGGACAAATAATTGCGGCTTATGGCCTTAAAATTCATATACATTTACAGCTTTTTTAATTTTTGTCGTGATGAACTGAAGAAGTACACCCGCGAACTTTTTCATCTTCAAAGTTCTCGTCCCCAGCACGAATCTTTGAGTACCACCATTACATCAGACGTTCCTTAACAGTGCTCACACCAAAAGCATCATTTGGTTTACAATCAGTTTCTGCTGCTTTTCCACTCGTTTTGAACTCATACAAAAAATTGCTCTTATTTCCTTCTTTCTATCTTCAATTCCCCAACTCAATTTGAAGAAAAATTAGTCATAAAACCAAAGTCGTGTCACCAAAACACAGACAGAAAATTGCACTTTCAAATGATATTAACATGAAGACGATGAAATGACACTTTCATTGAAAAAAAAATTAAATTAGAATTCAGAAAACAAAAACTGCAATTATTTTCCTACCAACCTAATATATATATATATATATATATATATATATATATATATATATATATATATATATATATATATATATATATATATATAAACCACTGATTATAGTAAATAAAACATTTTCGAAATTTATAATTAAATGAGCCTATGTCTGGGATCTCATTGATCCGTTATCCTGATGGTCTTCATCTTTTTGTATAATCTATGAGTCTGGTTTTTATTACTACTTTTAGCACGTGTTCTATATTCATGAGTCTCGGAATTCCACCTAAAAATGGTACACACTTAAATTAGCAATGGAGAGTAGACACTAAAATGGTCTAAGAATTCGAAGAACATTAAGGCAAATTTTTTAACAGTTAATATATTTATGATTCTCATAAAAAGTCTATATTCACACTTTCTATGCCGTGAATCAGAAACTATTGTGAATTTATATGTAACGAAATTTTAAAAAAATTCCTGTATCATTTATGTGTTATGTGAAATAAAAAAAGAGAATTCCACAATAGCTTAACTGATGTAATAATGTATTTTTAACAGTATTTTTAGGGATTTTCAGTAAAGATTTTTTTTCTATTAACGCTACACGCTTTGGCCTCCATTAAGATGTTCCTCCACATTGGACAATCTTGTGTGACCATTCTCCAGTTATTAACTTGATTTCTCCGTACATCATTCTCTACACCGTCTAATCATCTAGCTCTGAGTCTGCCTCTGGCTCTGATACGATCTGGGATAATGCAAAAGATGTTACTTCGAGTTCGGTTGTCCTCCATTCTTATTTAGGTGTTCAGCACATTTAAAACTCTGTGCCTTAACAAAATGGACAATAGCTTCACTTCTTATTAGGTCATTCAATTCGCAATTATTTGTTCTGATATACTCTCCATTTTTCGACTGTTTGGCACTAATAATTGTCAAGTTGAGGAGTTGGTCGTATGGATGACAACCGAACATCATATAAAAACTTTTGTCAAGAGGCCTTTAAATAAACCTTGGAATAGAACTGATAGCCAATGGATATTAAAATATTTTAAATATTTATTCTAAGAAACAAATTCAGATTAATAAAAAAATATATATCTCTTTTAAAATAAAAAAAAAGTACAATAAAATAAATAAAAATCAATTTTTTGTTGTTATATGTTAAATGATTACTTATTTTTACTAAGCTTATGAATTATTACTTTTAACAATTGTCTAAAATCAATATTTAGACTTCATCTCAGTTTTATCATAAAATATTTTGTGTGCCACATTGCCCACACATATCAATAAATCATCAACCGTATTCTAGATATATTTTGCCATATAAAGCATATATTGCATATAAAGCATATATATTGTTAACTAAACTATTGTAAGATTACAGTGTATCAAATTCACTGTTGTGTTCAAGAGGCTTTAACTGTGTTTTTTTTTCTATTTATTAGTTTTATCCAATCAATATTCACGAATTTTATCAGTTTAGGTCTTTTTCTATATATATTTGAACTCTCTCTGAAAGTATCAAAATTTTATATGAACTGTTTTTAAAAACGTTTAAAGCACATCATATAAAACTTGGACATTTAAAATTCGAATTAAAGTGATTGGAACGCCAATATGCAAACGTAGTGTACTTTTATTCTGTACTTGTGTCGAGCACTAATGACATTAGTTGTCGACGTGCCCTTAAACTCCAAATACCTAATTAACTCTCTTAACTGTTAGTATTATTATCATTATTATGTAGTCAATAAAGTAAATTGTTTATGTTTGTTACTACTGTGAAGAAACTTTTCGATCGTCTGTATATATATATATATATATATATATATATATATATATATATATATATATTCATGGATATTTAATCAAATTACATATTATTAACATCGCTAAGACAAGATGAAAAAGAAACAAAAACAATGACTTTGTTAAGAATCTAACCTCCTCTAAAGGTAATGTCGATCTATGCACATTATAGAAGCAGCAACCGAAGCCTTTCTGTCTGGAAATTTAAATTAGCAAGCCACCGTTAATGGTTAGTCGATAATGAGATTGTGGATGGGAAATTGTTTTGAATTTAGTGCAGTTAATGTTTACTTTCAGTGGAAGAAGCGTTTTAAAATTAAATATTAGCTGAATAAGCAAGAAAGTTTATTAAAAAAAATTACCACTTTATATTTATTTACGTGAAGTTTGAAAACTCAGAGCGTTGAAGGAAATGTAATATTCACACTTACATTTATAATATATATTATATTCGTGTGTATAGCTGTGTTTATTTTCTTTTCATTTTCCAATATTTAAAGATGATATTGTTTTAATTGTTATATCTGAATTAAAATATAAAAAGTAATTTGTTTACCCATTGAAAAATGCAATTTTTGAAAACATGAAAACAAATAAATATTAAAAATTTCACAAAGCAATCATTGTTCAAAAATTAATTTCAAAATCAAAATTGTCATGTTTAGAGATTGTATCAAGATTATAACCTGTATTGTAATCTTTGGCCATACTCTCATCTCTTAAAATTACAGATATCAACAATTATAGTTGGTAGTGCATATGTACTCATAAACTGTATATAATCAATTAAATAATAATACTAATTATTATTGACAAATCATTCGTATATATTAAACATTTAAGAAAACTCTATCTGAATTATAATATTAATTCTCACATAATGAAAAGAATTTAATTTAACTACAATATTTTTATAATTCGCAAAACTAAATAATATTGAAAATAATACAGTCTTCTTTCATGTCTTAATATATTGTTATTATATTGTGTTTGAGGTGTTGGTATTAATTTAAATAATATAATATTGTCATAAAAACAAATGTACATATTAGAACATCTGTGACATTACATGCTTAGATTGCATTAAAAAATCATGTGACTTTGCGGTGTGATGGTGCAGTCATTGAGTGATGGGTTGGTCATAAAAATGTTGTGTTTAGTGATGTGACATGTTCAGTCCGCACTGACTGATTTGTGAAATTACATAAAACGTTCAGAGTGCAAAGTTATAAAAAAGTCTGTACTTCAGTACTCTAAAAATGGCAGAATCGTCACTAAAATCAATAATAATCCAAATAATCAATACATTTTTTTTTGTGGAGTGAAAAAATAATTCTTGTATGATCAGAACTCACTGAGCCAAATTATCAGAACTGTATTGGTTATCAGACATGTTGCAAATACAATATAGTCCACGCCGTAACAGGACAATCACCCCATGGACAAATCCCTCTCGGACATTAGCTCCTAGTCAATAACCGCAGGACGGATTTTAGTTGGTTGTTGACAAATACCTTCTAAAGCTGCTATTTTAATATTATTGCTCAAGATATGGCGATGCAATTCACAATCAGTTTTTTTCATATTTTTGTTCAAAATTTAGTTATATTATTTTTGACTATTTATGTTTTTAAATATGCTTTACACCTATTTTTTTGTAAAGTGCAAGTCTACCTTTTTTATTATTTCCACTTAACAACTTCTACAAAACCAAATGTGAAACAGTCAATCAAAATTTGACTTTTCAATTTTATACTGTTTATAATTCAGCTAGAGATATCGTATTACACCAATATTGCGCACCAATATGCGCAACATTATTTTTAATGATCGAAATAAAATACTAGATGTGTATCTGCGAAATTTACTTTTAATTATTGATAATAAGTAAGCATTCATAACCTAATTGTATGTAATCAAATTTCAATTGTTTTAAAAATATATTTTCTATATGTAATTGAAGACAATCATTCAAATAGCAAAAAATTATCGACTTGGAATAAAAAAAAATATATTTAAATTAGAATAAAACTGACCAACAAAAAAATGTATGAACTTATAAAACTATTGATTTATCTCTCTAGCACTTACAAATACTATCAAAAAGTAAATAAGATTACTACAAACGAGTGTCGATGATTTTTGATATTACCTTCAAATTTATTAATTCAGTATTTCAATTAAAAAACCAAAAATTAAAATTTTTAAAAACCTATTGGATGAACAAATATAAAAATTCCTACAATTAGTGCAATAAATATATCATGAAATGTATTGGAAATCTGTGAAAATTATATTGCAGATTTGTAAATATTCTAATGAGAAAAAAGAAATAACTTTTATTAGATAGTTGATTGTTATTATATAACAACTATTATATATATATATATATATATATATATATGTACATATATATAAAAATTAAAGTAATGATTTTAGAAAAATTTTCCAATATGTCCAAATTTCCAACTTGGAGTAAAAATAAAAAAAAAGATATTTAAAGTATATTTAAACATAAAAAATGTATTTAAGTAAAAATAAATTTCAGAAATAAACAAAGAATTTATATGCATAAAATGAAGCTTAAATTATTATTTCGCATAATTTTCGAATCTTTAACAGTGATAATAAATGATTAAAAAATCAAAATATAAAATATTGCGTTTACGCAACGTTGGGCGTAAATGGGTTAAGAGTTAAAAAAGGAAAGTTATGCAAATAAAAGTATTTTTAAATAACAGCTGTTTTCGATAACAAAATTCACTTCTAAATGACTGAATATCGGAAATTAAATAATTTATTAAATTTAAAAAGCAAATAAACTACATTCACAAGATATATTTTCGTTGTATACACGATTTTGTACATTGTTTTTCGTATACATCTTCGCCAGATAAATACAAATCGCTTATTGTAATCTAAGAAATGATCCTGTTTATTTAAGCACAGTGAACAAGTACACAACACCGCTTTACACGATGTACTCGTGTAAAATAATCACGTTTGCAGTAATTTGAAATTCATAGTATACGGAAAAAACTTCAAGAAACAATTTGCTAGATATAATTAACTGATAAGTTTTTAATTCGATGAAATTATTTATTATATCGAAGATACTTATTAAACTCTGTTTATAAATTGATTGTTGATTAACAAGTAATCGAATTATATTCTTTTAATTTGTTTTCCGTGAAAAACATTAATTTTCTTTTTTTAATTAAAAAAAATAAACCGTGACAAATGATGTATTTTAATAACGAAACACAATATTGATAGATTTCTCATTGGATAAATTCGCCAAATACAATCGTTAAAAACGGTCGTAAGTTATCTGAAATCAAATCAGAAAAAAAAGTATTCTTATTAAAAATATATAAATAAAATACACGTTGTGTTGCGTGATTCGGATAACCATTTGATTTGAAAAAAAAGTCTGGTACGGTTTGTACACGTTTGATAAAGTAACGGCTGACGTTATCGTGCGAAATCATAAATACTCTATGAAATAAATATCAACAGGCTAATACTTTGTGTTCTTAACGTTTTACTATCGTATATAACATTTTACGATATGACCGAGTGTAAAATATTTTACTGCTGCTTTAATAGATTTGAATTACATAGCATTCAACAAAAATATTTTATAATAAATAAACAGTTTGATTTTTTGATACTGACATCTATATCTTTTAATCCATCAAAATGTTTTTCAGATTTATGGTATATTTATATATTGAAATATTAATTGATAATTTATATATATATATATATATATATATATATATATATATATATCAATTATTTTTACTATGATAATTAAAGTAGTATCAAACTGAATAATTTTAAAGGATTTGATTCATTAACTTCTTAGTTTTACATAATGATAAATTTCAACTGACCAACAAAAAGTGAATAAACGTATAAAACTATTGATTTTTCTCTCTATACTCTTATAAATACTATCAACAAGTTAATAAGATTACCACAAACGAGTGTATATGATTTTTGATATTACTTTTGAATTTGTTAATTCAGTATTTCAATTAAAAAATTTAAAATTAAAATTTTTAACAACTTATTGGCCGAAAAAATATAAAAATTCCTACAATTAGTGACAATAAATATATCATGAAATGTATTGAAAATCTGTTGAAATTATATTGCAGATTTGTGAACATTCTAATGAGAAAAATGGAAAAACTTTTATTAGGTAGTTGATTGTTAATATATAACAGCTATAATGTGTATTATCACCCAAGTTGTTTGCACTCTTAATTGACGACTTGACACAAGTAATGGAAAAAGTCCAAACAACCTAACCATACATAGGTGAAAAACAAATAAAAATGTTGCTCTATGCTAATGATCTCATGTTACTGTCACACAGCCCTGTGGGACTTCAGAAGTCTCTAAACTCGTTAAGAAAATTCTGCATGAATGAGAAGCTCATAGTTAATGCTGGAAAAACAAAAGTAATGATTTTCACGAAGGATAATAAAATAAATGGAAAAAGTAGCATTACCAAGGAAACGAAATAGAAATTATTAGCACGTATAAATACTTAGGTATGTACGTGAGCAGTAATAGGAAACGGGATCATCATCAGAAAATTATGTGTAGGAAAGCTGAGCAAGCTATAAGAGGAATCAAAAAATTAATGTATAAGTACAAAGATAACCCAGAAAAGGTGATTAATGGGGTTTTTGGAAGTATGATTCAACCAATATTGACATATGGCTCTGATATCTTGGGCTCGTACGAAATTGATAAAAAATTAAATAATTATAAAGCTAATTTTTTAAAAAGCGTATTGGGAATAGATATAGGAGCGGTGAATAATGCTGTGCTACTTGAAATAGGGAGTTTACCAATAGATTCTAACATAAATAAGTGTCATGTAAAATATTTTTTAAAATTAAAAAATAATGAATGTAAACAAATACAATACAAGTGTCTGTTAAGCCCGTTAAAGAGCGAGAATTGAAACAATTGGACAAATTTAATATTCGATGAACTGATCAATCTTAATTTATCAGAAGAATGGATGAGTGATACGAATTCAAATTATAAAAAGAAAATATTTGAAGGGGCGAGAAATGAGCCAGTGGATACTATGTGGAATGATATAAATAAAAATCCCTCACTGATTTTTTTTGTTACTTTGCTATTGAAAGAAGAAGAGGCGACCTACATACACAAACCAAAAAGGTCAGAAATAAGAATGCTTGCAAAATTTAGGTTAGGTAGGTGGAGATGGGACTTTGAAAGAGATAAGTGTAGAAACAATGTATTCAAACTCTATCATAGCCACATAAACAATATGCATATACTAAAAGATTATAAAGGCCTGGAACTATTAAGAGAAAGCTTACTTCCAAATATCAATCAGAGCATCAGTGTATTTATGGAATCAGTATCTGTGGTTAATTTAGTAAAGTTTTTAAAGCATTGCTTCAAAAGATTGAAAATTAAAATATAATTTAAAAATAGAATGTAAAAAATAAATAAATATGTAGATAAAGTAAAATATTATAAGTGAAATATAATATTAAAATGTAGAATAGCTAAGTGATGTATCTATCAATTTTAAAGTTCGTTACTAATCTGTAAAAGAAGTGTGAAATGTCACATGTATACGAGATAAACAATTTAGTATATCTCAATAAAGAATATAATAACAATAATCAAATAACAGCTATAATATATATGTATATATATATATATATATGGATAGATAGATAGATATATTTATATGTTCAAGCAACGATTTAAAAACATTTTCCAATGTTTCCGAATATTTTCCAATTGAAATTCGTGTTTCAATGATCATATAAACTCAGTTAATCTTTTTTTTGTTTACAATAAATGTAAACAACAGTGTATAAAATTTAACATCAAACACGTGTATTGAAATAAACATAATTATAAAAAAAATATAGTAAAAATATTTAAATATGAATTATATCGAAACACACATTTCATCAAATTCTGTATATTAAAACTTCAATCAATAGTTATTAAATAAAACTGAATCCCATCAAAATATTGTTTAATTTTACAACAAAATATCATATTGTTAATATGCGAGATTAACTTTAGATGTTTAAACTAGAAAATATGCAAATACATTGAAACACGGGAACAAACGGACGCTTTCCATAAAATACCGTTAACAAAAACAAAACGTATCTCATTTTATGTTGCATAATTATAAAACATCAATGTTAATCAAATAATAATATACATAAAGGAATACTTTGGATATGAACGGTTTTTCAGTATTATACATGAATTATAGTACGTATCGACTTAATGACAATATGTTTCAATAGAATACATATTTATATATATATATATATATATATATATATATATATATATATATATATTCATATAGAGAGAGGGATAGGAGGTGAGGAGATGAGAGAGGAGAGAGAGACTTGTATATAAGAAAATTAATTATTTACTAACTGGAAATATTTTATAAATAAAAAAAAACGTACACCTCTCACTATTTGTTAAAATTAATCAACAATTTGTATTTTTTTTATATTTTTTAAAACTTATTACATCTCTTTGCTATAATTGCATAGAATAACAATAAATACTTTTTTTCACATGACAAACTAAATGGTTTGCAATATAGTATATGTTAAATTCAAATTTACATTATTATTTTCTCTAGCATTTAATATTACGTTACAGTCAGTAACCCCAATTCAACGAAGTTTTGGTTTTGTTCAAAAACTTTGATCAAAAAAATTACATCGTAGCAAAATATAATTAGTTACTTTTTTTAGAAAAAAAATGGTTAAATCATTCCTCTCAATGCTGAAAAAGTCTATTTTGATATTATTGAGAAAAATCTTTCTTTAACCTTAAAGCCAAAAGATCAACTAGGATTTTTGACAAATTTATATCTAAAAAAACTCAGTTAAATATTCTAGTATAATGAGAAAATAAATAGAATACTGAATTGTAACTTCAAATAAAGGATCATAAGTAATATATTTTCTTACAAAAGATATGTTGAGGAAAGACCTGCGCTACCGATAACCATACAACTTTTGAACGTCAATTAAACGATTTTTAAAATTTAAAAAATAAATTTAAAAGTAAACCTTTTTTCATGAAAGGTAGACATAGAATTAATGATGGGAATTTGTTCAAGTAAAGAAGAGGTTTCGTGATTACTGCGTGATAGCTATAGCAGTTTCTTTCACTCTGTCTGTTTGATTGTCAATGATTTGTAGATAAGAAATAAGACAGGCAATTAAACAGATAATTGAAAAATTTTATTTAATACCGATTATTTTCTACTATTTTTTTATATTTCTTTGATAATATCATCATCCGCAGACCTCTAAACTATAGATATAATTTTTTGTATCCGAGGAGTCTGAGGAAGATGGAATCTTCATCTAAAAAAGCATCAATAGAGAAAAATGATCAATAACCAATTATTAAACCTTCTTAACAAGAATAATAGTTTATGATTAATGGAGTGAATGAAAAAAATAATTTGAAAAGTTTAATATTATAGTGATTTTGGTACAGGCAACGTGTCATTGTATTAGAGACAAATCTCATAACTGAAGATAAACTTATATATAGAACAATATATTTAGGCACATAATTCTTGATATTCTTGTTAAACAAAAATATTTTTTTGATGAATAATTCTTATATTACTTCCAAGCAATTAGAAATGCAGAAGATATGAAGCAACTTACTTTTAACTAACTGATTAGTTACCTTACAGCGGAGTGGCAGCAAATATAAGGAGCACAAAATTTATCCTTATCACTTACTTTGTACTCAAAATCTCTATATACTTTCGTGGTGAATGTAAATGTTTCTTATTTAGAATTTTAAAGTGAATTATCCACATGTAAAAAAGAAACTGAAAAATTGTCACTTGTTACTGCCACCCAGTTTCTCTGCCAACCGTCGGTGACATGACACTTGAAATGCTGTTTTAAGTCGTTGACTTGAACAACCAGAACGTCCGCGAGGCACTTATGAATTTAGTTAAATATTTTTCTTAGTTTATTGAATCATCTCATTATGTTAAATCTTGCAATAAATAAAATTTGAATAAATCCATTAAGCAACAATAGGAAAAATTATAACCTTGAAATCTATAAAATTATAATCCTAAAAATTATAAATATTACTCAAATTTAACACATTCGCATCGAGCAATTTTTGCTAACACTTTCATATAAACCGGGATATTTTAATGATATAAAAATACTTAAACATATGTGTATCAACGTTGCGATAATTACTTTTGTAATTAATATATTTTATTGAAATTTTCAAGATTTGTACATAAGTAGTATTAGTATTGTTTTTTTGGTATGATAATTGGTGAAACAGCTTCCTTTGTGCAACGGTGCTTCACAGAATTTGCATATATATCGTGTTTTGCTCCTTACCCCATGTGTCTTACATAAAATACATATTCATGTGGACTTTTTACATATCCGGACTTACTTTCGCATACAGCCCGTACCAGCAACCCATATTTTATAATCTTATCAGGATTATACATTCTAAATGCTATTTTTCCTCTCCAAGGAAACATACCTTCATCTAAAGAAATCTTACGTTCTGGCTTATAAAGTTCTTGAAATTTTGGAATAAAGTGGTCCAAAATGGGTTGAATTTTTATTAATCTGTTAGAATCATCTGTTAGTTGAGTGTTGTCATTAAATTTCAAGAACCTCTAAATTTGTTGAAATCTTATGCGAATCATAATTTTTGCAAATATTTGTGTTTCTATCAATGGATCTTTTGACCAATAGTCTTGAATTTTACTCCTTTTTACTTACCCCATTATAATTATAAGTCCAAGAAATCGCTTAATTTCTATTGTGGTAACAAAGGTCCAATTTAATGCATTTTTGGAAACTTTATACTTGCTTGTTGATTATGATATCTATTTGTTTCATAACATAGATACAAGAAAAAGTCATCATTCAAAAATACCTCAGCTGAATCGACCATATTTTCAGAATATTCTTGAATTAACGCTATACATAGAATTACTTCAAATGATTCTGACGTGGTGGTGTAATTAATATCATTCCACACCGAACTAATATCAATATTTCTGACTCATTGTAAATACTTTCATCTTCTTCTGATTCGGAATTACTGTCACTGTCTGTTCCAGATAAAATACCTGGGCACCTTTTTTTGATTGAAACAATATCAATATCTGAATTATCACTTTCTTCACATTCATCTTCTATGCTTTCACAATCACTTGGTAAGGTTTGATAATTCATCATAAAATTCGTTTTCTAATTCATCAAATTTATTCATTATGAAGAAATAAAACATAAAAATTAACCACTTCGATGTAATTGATTGTCCGAAAAAAATCTCATATATAATGTAAATATACTCATTAACAAATGTAATAATGTACCACTGTCACATAATCTCGTTATTTAAGAATTTAACAGCACACAGAATTTAAGTGCACACTTATCGCAGAACGAGAATTATCATTCCCTGTCGATAGCACATTTTTTAAAAACGAAAATTCTCGTTTCCCGATGTGAATGTGTTAAGATATCAAATATTAGGTTGTAACATATAAAGTTTCCGAATTTCAGTCAGTCAGAGGTCGACCGCGATTGAGAAATACCCTGTGCAATATTTTTCAAGTTCAATTTGGTATTTACTAATGTACTGTACCCTTAAATTGTTTTTAAATACGGAGTTATTGTTGTTATTTTCATTTTTTTATACCTTTTAACAGGATGGTGTCCACAAAAGATTTGCGTCTACTATTTCTATATGAGTTCAAATTGGGACACAATGCAGCGGTAGCAGGTACAAATATCAATGGAACTTTCGGAGAAGGGTCGGCTAGCCAGAGAACAATTCAATTATGGTTCAAAAAATTTCGTTCCAGTAATATGAATCTTAACAATGAACCTCAAGGAAGGCCCAGAACCATTGTGAACGAAGAACATTTGAGAGCCATGGTGGAACCTATCTACATACAACAGTTCGAGCTTTCGCATGTGATTTAAGTGTTAATGTTATGACTGCTTCTTGTCACCTCGCTGCAGTAAGAAAGGTGAAAAAGCTGGATAAGTGGGTGCTGCACGAATTGACAGATGGTCAGAAACTGATACGCTCAGAGGTGTGTTCTTCATTGATGGTTCGAAATGATAAAACGCCATTTTTAAATAAAATCATTACTTGTGATGAAAATGGATTCTGTATAATAACAGAAAAAGATCTAGACAACGATTAAAAGCAAATGACACCGTCATTACACCAAAAAAACAACTTATGTTTACTGTGTGGGGGACAAATAAAGGAATAATTTATTATTATTATTTAAAACCAGGCGAAGCAATTACGGCTGATTTATATTATCGCGAAATCGACAATATGAATGAAAAATTACGAACAAAACAGCCAATGCTAATCAATAGATATGAGCCAATAGTATTGCAAGACAATGCTCAACTAGACACATCTCGAATCACAATTTCCAAATTAAATTCATTAAATTATGAAATTTTATCCCATCCTCCTTATTCACCAGCTATTTCACCGACAGACTATCACCTTTTTCGCTACTTGGAATATTATTTAAGAAATAAAAAATTCAGAAACCAAGCAGAAGTGATTCAAGGATTCGAAGACTGTATATGCTATAAAAATGTGAATTTATATAAAATTGGGATGAACAATCTAATTTCTCGTTGTCAAAAGACCATTGAAGCTGATGGAACTTATTTTGATTAAAAATATTTTGTTTTGTTAAAAATATTGTGTTTTAATTCCCACCTATAAATTTCGCAATTTCATATGTTACACCCTAATACAAAGTAACTTTGATAAAAAGATTCTAACTGTAATTTAGAATGTTTCTTACATTCAAAAATATATACTGAATACCAGGAACATTTCATGTGATAAAAAGTGTATATAACAGTGTTAGTTTCTGAAGTGGAAAAGTTGTTTAGGTATAATACAAAAAAAGAGTTTATTTTAAATTTTTACTCGCAGCTTATTTGTCAATTTTATTCTTTTGTCGATGAGTATTGGATTTTTTTTAAAAAAAGTTTTTTCATTCCCTTACGATTTTTTTATCAAAATTATAGCATATGAATAAAAAAACTCTTCAAATTTAAATTTCGCCCTAGTATCAGAGAGCTTGAAGAAAAACAGTATTAGTACTGAGTACGATGTAGCAGATAGGAACGAGTCTACTGTCGACGTTAATGGTGGTTTACTGTGGAACGTGAACGTTAGGGGAACGTGGAGCCTGTAATGATTTTTAATCTATTTCCGTTTTGGCGCATCTACTTCGAACGAATATCGAAATGAAATCAAAGCGATTGCGTTTTATGACACCGACTACGTCTAGTGAGAACGGCTCACACTTCATAAGTATAATATACGACAATGGGGTGTAACAGAACAATCTGATTTGAACGTAATAACGATTTCCAGCTCATTTGATTTAGGTTAATGTTTTTCTATCAACTTTTCAATTATTTTCAATGGTAGTTGTTTTATTTTCTTTTTCTTCATCGAGAAATTAATACTTTTCATTGAAAGTCGACGTTCATTCCGAGTGAAGCTTAATGAAAAATATTATTTCGATGGAATGAAAAAGAACATTATTTATTGTTTACGTTATTCACTTCGACAATTAACGATATAAAACGTATTCTGTAATATAAAGAGGGTTTAATTTAAATATTTAATTATGATGGAAAAATGTTTTTTTTTATAAACAAAACCTCTAAAAGGTAAACACTAAACTAATTATTAAAACGCCCACTTTGGAACGAGATCAAATTTCTAATAACCAGGTGTTAAACTGAAGGAAATTTTTAGATAATTGGAATGGAGTTTTATGTTTTCAGGTAAATATTAATTTAATTTTTTTTATCAAAAAGCTCAGTATTTTTTTGTTTTCTCTTTTATAAAATAATATTATTTTACATAATTTTCTGGAAAATCTCATATAGTCCAATTAGCATTAATTTTCACTCATTATATCAATAAATTCTCGTTATCGAAAATCACAACGCTGTGTACATAAAACAAATATTAAATTACGATCAGAGCCAACATATTTCATTCTTAATCTAAATAGTATTCAAACTACACGATTTCGATTTTACATATTTGAAAAGTGTCGTTTTACTCGTTAGTGTTTCAAAGTTTCACAGTATTTTTAAATGAAAATGAAAGAAAAATTTCAACACTTCAATGTCAATAATAATAGATTTAATTCTGATAAATATTTTATTATTGAGTAAGAATTTTTCGATAATATGTAACAAGTGTCTGTACAAAAATGGAATCAGTTTATATGGTTTTTTATGCATATGATAGGTAAAGATTATCTATCAGGAAATCTATGAAATAAATATCAAGTGTACAGATTTTGAATAAAACCAGTGAATAGTTTAATTGAAACTATTTTTTTTTTTAATCTCAAAATTAATAATTACTAAATACATTAATAAAAAAGATATATATATATATATATATATATATATATATATATATATACACATTCACACACATACTTCAATATATAAAATATATAGAGAGAATTACGAAAAAAATAGACCAAAGAAAAGAAAAATGCACATTTGTTTAAAAAAACCTATCTGTAAAAAAACGTTCGATCTCTCTTTCTTTCTAAATCTCTCTCTCTCTTTACACACACGCACACACATACATATATATATATATATATATATATATATATATATATATATATATATATAAAGGAATTTCCCAATAGAGACGCAATTTTTAAGAGATTATATTTTACAGATGTCAAACTGATAGCTGTATTTTTTTTGACATTTTTAAGTATTGACTTTGCCATTTTTAATTATGGCTTGCTGTATAACAACACAACGCATTAACATAATACAATTTTATTATAAAAATGGTCATTCTATAAAAAATACATTTCGCGATATTTATTGTTGATATATTCGTCCATCTGAATCAACAATTCTTCAATTAGTGAGTCAATTTGAAGACTGAATCAATTAAAGATAAAGAAGCACCAACACGTATTCGTATTGCTCGTTCTGAGGAAAACATTGACTTGGTTTGTGAAAGTGTATTAGAAGAGTCAGGAATGTCAATTCCACGACGTTCACAACAATTGGGCCTTTCACAGACGACCACACGGCGTATTTTAAGCAAAGATTTATTGCTGAAGACTTATAAGGTTTAATTAACATAAAAATTGCCAGCAGACCATTTACTGCATTGGAGATTTATAATTTGGATACTGGAACAACAACAAGTTTTTTCTTTTGTCGAAAAAAGTCATTTTTAGCGATGAGGCTTATTTTGAACTCTCTGGATAAGTTAACAAACAAAACTCTCGAATTTGGTATGAAGAAAATCCAAGGGTAATTTTTGAAAATACATTCCACGCAGAAAGAGTGACTGTTTGGTGCGCAGTTTGGACCGATGGACTTATTGGTCCTTACTTTTTTCAGAACCAGGCTGGTAAATCGATTATTGTGAATGGAAAAAGATACCGAAGTATGATAATCATTTTTTTGTGGAGATAATTGGATTAAATTGATCTGGAGAACATGTAGTTCCAGTAGAACAGAGCAACAAGATACATAGCCAGTGAAACGATTTATTCGGAACGAAATTTCCTGATCGCGTTATTTCTAGAAATGGAAACATAAATTGGCTACTGAGATTCTCCGATTTAACATATTTGGACTACTTTTTTGTGGTGACGTTAAAGAATAGGTGTTTACCAATAAACCTAAAACAATTTCCGAACTAATAGATGAAATTCGATGAGTAATTGGTGAGATGAAATCCCAGTTGTTTAACGATGTTATTGAAAATGTTAACAAAAGAATGGTTACTTGTGAGAAACCGCACGGTAATACAACGATTTTATTTTTCACTTATAAATAACATGTCCCTAACTATTATTTACAATAAGGAAACTTGAAATTTCAGTGCAAATTCTGTGTTTTATTTCAAATGGAAAAGTTGCATCCTTATTAAAAAATCCTGTATATGTATGTTTGTGTATATCTATCTATCTATCTATATATATATATATATATATATATATATATATATATGAGTAAACGCTTGTCTGCTGTGTATCTATTCTGTATACATTCCTATACTGTTTATCTTTCTAGACCAAACTTTATAAAAATATTTCCTAAAATTCTGCTGATAACACGGGATATTTAAAAACCTTACTTGAAATATCTCTTTATTAACATACAATAGATTTATAAGAAGTTAAAGAAGATAAAAACAATATTTAAAAATATATTTTTTCTTTATTTTCTGTTCACAATTTTGTAGTAAAAATGTCTATCTACATACAAATTCCTATATTTGATTGCTGTATTAGTTAGCCTCAAAATGAAATCCATAGCCAATAAAAAAATAATTCTGTGAATTCGAGTATAAAACGTTTGGAATGAATGATTAAATATTTGCTTTTATACATGAAATAAACGAATGCACTATCTAGTAATATACATGTTTAAGCTTTATGCATATAAAAAAATTATGACAGTCCACTTAAATGTGTAGTGTATATCCTGAATGCTACTATGCTGTATCATTCATTTGAAAAATAAAAATATCATATATAAGCCCTTTGAACAATAAAGCATAATACTAGAAATCAAAAAAAAGAAACAAGAAACATAGAGGAAGAGAATTTTTCTACTGATCAAGATGATTATTATTCCAATTACTATTATTCGTAATTGTAAAAATAAACTTTGGAAGTAGGTTCCAAGAAGTACTGTTTTTTAAATTTTCTAATACTCTTTTTTTCGGAAAATATAAAAACTTTCACTAAACTTTTCTTAATTCATTATGAATGAAATAGTTCACGAACCGAGTATATCTAATATTCTTCGAGCATTCATTGACACAATATAATAATGACAAAATAATTTGTAAAATTTTCATTATTTCCAAAAAAGTACATTCAGATATTGATAATTGATATGAAATAAATACTTGAAAAATATACTTGGAATACCATATCAATTAGCTCTTTCTACGCATTTTTAGCCTAAAACAAAGTTTCCAGCTATAGTAATCTTAAACTAAAATGTGACAAAAGTATAATATTTTACATCAAATCAAATTTGTAAAATTCACTTCAAACTGTTATGAAATTTATACCAAAAATCCAATAAAACGTTTTAATTTATTAATCTATGCACTTTGAATACTACTTAATGAAACTACTTAAAGAGATTTTATTTCTGTACTTCAATAACTTTATTTAAAAAATGTCTAATATCAATAACTAATATTTAATAATAAATATATTATTTAATAAATGGTGATGTCTAATCAATAACTGTATACCTATTTATTTCAGTTTTATATAAATTGTAATTCTATAATATGAATGTAAATATAATAGTTTGTTTAAATTGAGAATACAAATCATTTGATATATTTGTATTTTATTTTATATCAACAATACATTTTTATTGTACTGAAAATTTTCTGACTGTATAGTGTTGAATATGTCAGAATATATAACATGATTTAAATTTTTATCGAGTATCAACAAAAAAAATTGTATTACATTTTTTGCTTATCAGGATTTAACAACGATATATTTTTTCTAATGATGCATATATATATATTGTGTTTGTGTTATTTTCATAATTAAAAAATCAGTCATTTAATTGAAAGTAAAAAAGTAATTTATGTCTATTCACAAAAAGACATACTTATGTATTAGTATATATGAAAAGAAAATTATTTTGTAATGTTGTTTCTTATTAGAACAGTACAAAATTTACTCAAGGCGAAAAAGAAGGTAAGGGAAAAACTTATTTCATTATAGCAACCAATCGAAATATATTAAGTAAATCTAATTATAAAAACATACAATCTATTAAATCTACAGATACAACTTTAATCCGTTTTCGTTTTCCACCTAAAACTTTATGTAACAAACAAACTCGATCTAAAAACCATCAATTTTTAGCAGACATCGACAGAGATGGAGCTATTATATTCTTATTGTGTCTAACAGATGAAGCAGAATAAATAATATGTACGAGAAAATCAGTGACGTTCGAAATATATTTTAACCAGGATAAACAATAAAATTCTGTGTGGATATGAAAAAAGATTCGTTCGTCTGTTCACCGTTTACCGAAATAAATATTGAAATCAATTTAGTTTGCTCAACATCTATAATCAATCTTTTACCAGTAAACCCATTCAGTGACGCAGGAGAATTAACGACCTTAGACCTTTGGCACGTTCTGATACAATACCTTAAGTCGATAGTAAGGAGATATTGACTGAAATACCACTATTATATTAATCAGAAAATCAAATATAAACACTATATAAATTATAACTTTCTTATTTATCTTACATCAAAAACTTCATTAAAAAATATGAATTAAATAAAAATAGTTTAACTGTTATCAAGTATCTATTAATTTATATTCCTTTTTTATTTTAATTAGTAGATAGTAAATAGGAAAAAAAAAAAACAAAAAAAATAAATATACTTTTTATTTGTTTGAAATCTTAAAAATCTATTGTAATTATATATATATATATATATATATATATATATATATATATATATATAAATATGTGTGTATATGTATCTGAAAAATCTATTTGTATCATATAAATGTACTCAACATTTTTATTCATTAAACTTTCTCAAACTAAGACTTACACTGAAACTAGGACTAAGACTTAAACTAAGACTTACTTTACACATTTCTAAAGTAATTTAAAATCTATCAATTGAAAAATATTGTATTAGTTTATTTCTAAACTTCCTTAACTCTACATATGATTGTAAGAATAAAACAAGTTTCAATTTAAAAATTAGCAAATATTTTTAAAATAGTATTAAAAGATTTTTTCAGTTTATTTATTTGCTTTTTAAACGTCAATAATATAAGTTCATCCTTTTTTCATTCAATTAGTATATATATATATATATATATATATATATATATATATATATATATATATATATATATGCGTGGGTCGTTTGATAAGTTTGGCCAATTTCTATGATGTAGCAGCACCATTCATTTGGTAACGTCACGGATATTAAGTGTCACTTTTCGAACGAGCATAGCCTAAATTTCAGCCAGAAGCGAGGCTTTGTTCACGTTCTACAGATGTTTGAATCGAGCATTGTATCAGTTACTGTAAAAATGGGAAAAAATGAATAAGCCTTTTTGCGTTGATTCTTCACCGTGGATGAAACATGGATCCACCACTACACATCTGAGTCGAAACAGCAGTCAAATCAAAGAACAACGCCTAGTGAAAGTGCGCCAAAGAAGGCGAAGACCGTTTTGTCGACTGGAAAGGTGATGACTACTGTTTTTTGGGATTCTCAATGAATTATTGAGATCGACTAGTTAACGAAAGGAAAACGATTACAGGAACCTATTATGCAATATTATTAGAGGGTTTGATAGAACAGCTAAAATAAAAACGACTAAGACTGGTGTACAAAAAAGTGCTCTTTCACCAGGACAACGCATCGTCTCACAAATCGACCATTTTAATAGCAAAATTGCACGAATTAAGCTTTAAATTAATTCCTCATTCACTCTATTCTCTGGATTTCGCCCTGTGTGACTTCTTTCTCTTCACAAAGTTGACAATTTTATTCGGTGAAAAAAAATTCCCATCGAATGAGTATGTCATCACCGTCGGCAATGCGTATTATTCAGAGTAGCTGGACTTAGTGCATAGCCCTTAATGGAGATTATCTAGAGAAATAAAATCGATTTTTTCCAAAAAATGGTGTTTAAATTGATTTTTTACCATACTCATCAAACGATCTAAGTATACGTGCGTGTAAGTGTGAGTGCATAAGTTAGACACACTTTATATCAAATAATATTAAACAATAATATTTTGTTAAAATTAACCCTATAGCTCAAAAACATTTTACTAGCACTCATTTTATATCTAGTCCATTTATGTGTTTTTAATTTTAATTTGTTCCAATCTACTTTTCAGATGGTCTCCATCCTTTTAGATTACTTGAATGTTACTAATTTCAGTGTGTGTGGTGGTCTTTGGGATTTTAAGGAATAGAATTGTCTCTCAAATACTGAATATGGAAAATATTCCAAAACTAGTACGGAAAAACAGGCACTCAGATGATTTAAAAGATGAAACCATCAGAATAACACATCAACAGAATCACAGTTAAAAAATATTCAATCACAATTTTTCAAAAATATTACGAATTATTCATGCAATATGTGTAGTTACATTATTTATAAAAAAAATCAAATTTTGTAACTTAAATTATTTATTGAAACTAAAAATGAATTTAAAAATAGTATATAAAAAGATAATCTCGATCTATCATAATTTTCAGATAATAAAAAAACTACATATTTCATTAATTTCCATGCGAATTTAAAGTATTTTAGATATTAATATTACAAATTGAATATTTCACTTACGTTTGATTTAAAAAGGTGTGAAACAACATTTTATTACACAAGGTGAAAATGTGAATTCCGAATAAAATTCAGTAATTTTCATATACTGTAAAATACGTTAGGAACTTAACTTGACTTCAAGCGACTTTCCGTTTATTTTCTTTAAAAATACACTTAGTGACAGGAGCTTTGTTGATAATACAACTGTTGTTGGAAATAAAATGTCAAAAGTTACATTAGTCGATGTCTTTTTATGTAACACTTTTTCAACAGTTTGTAAACAAATTGGACAAATGCATCAAAGTAAAATGGAATGGTGAATAAAAGAAACATTACTTGTCATTATATATATATATTTATATATATATAACGAATCTTAGTAATTCATTATTAAATTATTAATCAATTTATCTATTTTTTTATTTAGCCATTTATAAAAAAAATATGTGAAAAGGATATTATTTTATTTAAGCTAAAAATGTTCATATTAATTTCCATTCTCCAAGATATTTAGAGATAAAACATTTCTTGAATTAATCTTATGTTCTCAAAGATAACCTTTAGACACATAAAAGATAATTTATTATTTTGTCATTTACAAATTGTATTATATATATATATATATATATATATATATATATATATATATAAATTCTGTAAATTAATACCAGAGCAAATTAACAATAAAGTATTCTGCAATAAGAAATAAAAATAAAACTCTGACAAACTTATTCTAGCATATTTAAATAACCTAAGAATATATAGCTCCATCTTTATTTTTTTGAAACCATCGACATTTTGATTCTTGTCAGCGCTAGCAACCTTAGTTATCGATGAGGTTTAAAACTCAAATAACTAATCCCGATTCATAGCAAAGTTATTTCATTATTTTAACCTGAAACGTTTCATTTGTTCCTTTTTATTTACCATAAATGTATTTACAATATTTATAAAAGACCCGAGTAAATATCATATTTTTATTTCTTAAGAATTCTTCAAAAACTTCAGAGACTTTAGCTAATATATTGTTATATGTCAGATCAATTTTCGACCAAGAAAGTTTTTGATGGAAGCAGTTGTTAATGGCAGTGAAGAATGTGATATACAAAATGCCACGCTGCTTTGGCGACATATATTTTTATATCCAACCTATTGTGTATTAATAAACGCATCAATAATAACAATAATAATTTTCTAATATATTATTTTGTTAAAAAAAGATATTTAGTTCTACAAATGGAGTGTTATTCAATCGTATTACACAAATAAAAATCACGCTAAACAACTTAACTTTATAAATTTCTTCATATTTTAATCGAATATTTTTGAAATTCATTTTTACCACAATATATTTTTAATACTGTGGATAAATTTACTAACTTAATTCTTCTTTCCTCAAACCACACACTTCTTTTCTGATCAAAAATATTCAATAAATTATGATTTATCACTTTTCATTCTTGTTTGTATGCAGTTCGATGGCAATATTATTCTGTTCGAAGCACCAAAGTATAGAAAAATGTAAAAAACAATATTTTTCTATACCTTAATGCTCTGTAAATAATGAAAACACTATCAAAAAGACATAAACAAGAGTCAAAAATGATCAATAATAATTTACTAAATAATTATGACCTGAAAAAAAATTCTATGGTTTATGAGTTAAAATAATTCCTTTTTGAAAATTATTTACTTCTTTTTTATATGAATATAATAAAAAAATAATAACAATAAAATACTATTAATAAATAATAATAATATAATAATTAAATACTTAGGTGTACATATTTTAAATGATAGCTATTCAAAAAAAAAAATGAAATACCATAAATAATAGCTACTTGTTTAAATTATGGAATTTCAACGAATTATTTTTTTAGTAGAGGGATTATATAATAAAACTATTAAACAATGTGGTACAGAAAAATTAGCAGAAACTTCAAAAGTACAGTAAGGTATATAAATAATATAAATGTGTATATTTGGAATAATTTCCAGAAAAACTGAAAGTGATAAATACATTAACACTTCCTGAAACATCCAAATTAGGATAAGTCATGTAAATGATAGAAATGTTCATATTTAGAAGAATTGCGGGAAAAGATAGAAGGTGGTTTAGAGTTTATCTATTACTAAGTAAGAAATGAGAACACGTATCAGGTATACACACACACATACATCAAAATGGATAAGAGAACATATATTATAAGAGATATGTAATTTAATTTTACGTTTAACATACATACACCCATTCCATACTTAACAGTAAATCTTTAATTATCAAGAATAAAAATATGTACAAGTATTTTGAAAAATATTATGTATTAAAATGTGCAGAGGTAATAGTTTTTGGTTAAAATCTGAATAAAAAGAAAAAAAAACAAACTGTAATATTTTGTTACGGATTTTTCCTTTTAAAATTTTCAAGATACAATGAAAAATAAAATCAAATTCGCAATTGAATATACATCTTAAATTAAACATTGATATTATTATCAAAATTTGTTTTCAAATAATTTATTTGCTTTTCATTTAAAAACCAATATATATATATATATATATATATATATATATATATATATATATATATATATATCAAATAATTAATAATTTAAACAAATAATACAAAAAATAAGACTTCTAAGATGATTTTATTTAACAAAATTTTCACTACTCTTGTTTGAAATGATCATTCACTTTTACAAATGAATCACTCTACTTATACAATATTTTTGGTTTATCAAAGTATTCACTAATAAATTATTGTTACAATGTAGCTATGTCTCTGTGGATATTCAGTCTAATAATACTCAGTCTAATAAGCAGAATAACAGCTTTATTCAAATTAAAAATTTGAAATATTCAAATGAAATGTTTGACTCAAACATTCATACAGATTGTTTGGGTTGTTGGTAACATTTCAATTTATCAATAAATTATTATAAATGGTTAAGTGAGAGATCTCCACAAATTATTTTTTATCTTACCTCACAAACCACAAAAATGTTTCTGATCAAAAATACAATACAAAAGATTAATGATTATTTTTGATTATTATTTACACACACAAAGAGATATTTTTATACACTGGCACTCTGAAGATGATGTAATTTCCATCGAAATAAACTTAAGAAACAATCAAGAGTTATTAATAATCATTTTTTGAATATTTTTGATCAGAAAAATATTTGTATTGTAGCAATGGTGCACCTATGGGGGTGGAAAGAAACCCTAGAACCCTTCAAAAGAAATTGTAAAAACACAAGAAAGCCAAACAAAATCAACTCATGAAAATGTTCTATATATACAGAGAGATTAATGTAACCACGACTGAAGTAATTAAAGGTTTATAAAAAGAAAAGAAAACTGGATTTTATTCTTTAAATATTTTATATTCTTTAAATATTATAAACAGCTAATGAATTTTATTGAATTCACATTAAAAAAAATTTATCTGTTCAACTCGCCCCCTCCCAGATTAAATCCTGAGTGCGCCACTGTATTCTAGAATAAAAAAAAATATTTTATGGAATTGATTATTGCTTAGTTAATTTTCGCTTACATATACATTCACTGATGATCACTTTCTAATTATTCAAAATATCCTTCAGAAAAAGTAGTTTTAACTTTTTCTAAGCAATCGAAACATGAAATCGCCATCAGATACATATACTTGAAAGTCAAAATTAACAATGAACAGTTTGTGAACACTAGTATAAAAATGTAGTGAATAGACCATAACTAATTTACTGAAATAGACCTTACTCAAATCAATTAAGCCATGAAAATTATAATATAAAGTTCCAATTGTTTTTGAAATAATAAAATAATAATATTTAAAGTAAACTTACACTTCTAATTTAAACTAATATTTTATTTTATAATTATGTGTTAATAATACTAGAAATTGATATATAAGTCCTATAATATACTCTTATATGTACATTTTCCTACTTACTTACATTTGCATATTTTGTATAAAAATATCTACAAAAACCAAATTAAATTTTACTATTTTCAAATAAAATAGAACGATTCTGTTTAATTTTCTTATCTATAAAATTTTTAAATCAAATTTACAAAAATATATCCCTCAATGAAAATTAAATAGCAATATTTAAAATGGTATAAGTACTTAATGTTTTCTTTCAATTGCATTATCTAATTTGAAAACAGTTAGGTCAGTGTTCTTACAACTCTAAGATATTTTTATGTCAGTTATTTTATGACACAAATCAGAATTAAAACTAATTAAATGTTGGAGAAAACGGTTTGATGATAAAATGTTAGAAATGTCTGACTTCAATTATATTTACCAACAGTTTAACACTTATGCTACAATCAATGAGTGGGAATAAAGCCATCGTCCTGAACTATATAACTCATTGGCGAGGATAAATTAATAAATACCCCTTGAATATTTCAGTCTTATACATAAAGATTGACTCAGCATAATATAGATTTAGTACTATGACTAAATTCGTTTTCACAGATGAATTTTTCGCTTACTCTATAAACTACAATTTTTTCTGATGAAAAATATTAAATATTTGATATATAATATTTTTATATTTTTGATATTTAATATATTTACATAGTGTGAAGAAAATTCTCTTTTTCTATACTTTATATATACTACTTTCTTCAAAGCCTTAACAATATGATGATGATGGAACTATGACGAAACCCAACACATAAACAACAATTTAAAATAATTAAAATCAGTTATTGAAGATGTTCGAATAGATTTTTTTGTAATTGATGACATGAATGAAAAATTCATTATAGATCATGCCACATATCACAAAAACGTATGTAGAGTACTGCAACAGTAATTTTGAATTAGAATACTTTTGGATACCAAATAAATTAAGAAATATTATTTACAGTAAAGATTAATTTGAGTAATTAATTTAGAACACAATTTATATTAAAATGAAACAAAAATAATGTTATCTTTAGCTAATAATCCAGAACTATTAAATAAAACTTATTACTTTCAATCAGGAATACTTAATATTCTCTACATTTTGTCTTATTTTAGACGAAAAAGTGTTATGTTTTTTATAATTAACTTTAAGAAGAGAAATTTATTTTATTTTACTAAAAATATAATATTTTACTAAATTATTATGTGATTTATAACAAGCAGTTTTAACATTACAATTAAATTCATCGTATAATTATTCAACGAATTGAAATTAATTCTTATTTAGACATGATGAAATGTAAATTTTACACTTTATATTGATTGAACACAAAATTCATACGAAAAATTACCACTACTTTTTCAGTAATATTTAATTACTTCAGTATTAACTATCGATATTATAGTTACTATTACTATCGATAGTTTTTACGTTATTTAAATTATTTTAAAATTAATTAATTAAAATTATTCAGTGTTAAAAAAAAACTAATAATTTTTTTAAAAAAAACGACAAGCTATAAAAACTCAGTTTGAAAATAATTTCAGTACTGTATAAACAGAATGCTTTATTAAATGTTGTTTGTACGCTACTGATTCGAACCGTTCACAAGCGATGCCCTGCTACGGATGACGCCACAAATCAATCGACGAGCATTGGCGGGAATTACGAAAACAGATAAAACGAGGGAAAAAATTAATCCCTTAATACGTCGAGGGTGGATTATAAACCGCTATTATTAAAATATCCATCCTTGTTTCGACACGTGCACTAAACAGAAAACGAAAAAAGACCAACATGCAAATAATTTCCATTGAATATTTACTTACGAATGTAACAAGGAGATTCGAAATTAAATATGGAAGAAAACGTGTTCGAATGGAAATATTTCATGATGCAATCGATGAAAAGAAAAGGTAATGGAGAATAATTAATCTTTGTTATGTTCGTACGTACATTTTGTATCCAGCGAAACGTTTGAATAAACTAAAATATTTAATAATTTTTTTTAGAAATTCAGTAACAATGAAACAAAAATCAACATGAAATTAATTACATTTAATCATTTATATTCTAGTTCAATTTATAAATACAAGTTTTTTATCTTAAAATATTGTTTTTCTTTCAAACAAGATTTGTTTTTTTTTACTAACGTAGATTTTAACACTTGTTTTTCTTTTCAGTAGCTTATTTTTGAGTTACTTTCATTTCTGACACAAAAATTGAACTAATGTATTAACTGAAGTGATGATCCGTCCAGTTCTTACAAATGCAGCAGAAAGAAGAGCAAAGACAGAACAAAACAAAAGGTCAGATCACCGAAAATGAAGATTTTAAGATCCATCTCAGGATTAACACTTTTAGACCACCAAAGAAGTGAAGATATAAAAGTTAAATGTGGTATACAAGATGTAGTTGAATGGGACAAGACCAGGAGAAAGAAGTGGAAGAACTACATCAATAAAATGAGAGAAGTACGTCTTGTCCGTATTTGTAAAAATAGATGGCTTTTGGAAAAGAGATTACCTGGACGACCTCCCAAGAGAAGTGTGCAGAGCTGGAAAAACTCGTCCATCGAGCTCTATTGAGAGGCAAAACAACAAGAGAATAAACTCCTAGCTTAATGAGAAGAAGTGTTAATTTATTTTGATTTATTAATTATGATTTAAATATGAGTTGTGTTTGTATAACAAGAACGTAAAGTCAAAAAGGTCAAGCTGAAATATATAATGATATAAAATCGAAGTGAAAATAAACAATATAATAACAAATATGAAGAAATAAAAATAATAAATATAACATTTTCATTTTTGATAATTTTTTTTGTTATTTTTCATTTCTTTAACATCAGTTATATCGCATTTATTATTAGGTTAAAATATAAATGTAGAAAATTATATATAATCTAGGTATAGAACATAAAAGAATATAGATCTTACATAGAAAATAAATTACAGTGCAAACCTAATATACAAATTGTTAACCGTTATTAATTCAAGCAGACAAAGATATAGCAAATAACCAAATTCATACAAATCTTATGCAAACACAAGTCCAAACAAATTTATATTACATTCTTTCAACTATCTTATAATTTGTTCAATATCGTGCAATTATTTTGTAATAATTAAAAAATTACTACAAAAGAAGGAATGTCTTTAATTATATATACTCTAGATTTTTTAAATAATATACACAGAAGAGCTACACCTAAAATTGTAACACTGATTATATCAATTTTTCTGCTATTTATATGAATTGGTAAACAATATCAAGCATATTTATACTTGTTTATAACTGTCTGAATTGAAAGAAAAACTGAAAAATAATACAGAATTGTGAAATAAACAAGATATCACCTTATTAATGACTACAAAATATTAGTATGTTTAACTGGTAAATACAATTTCTCTGCCAGTAGTACTGTCTGTTAAACTGTAACTCTGGTACATGTTAACATCATATCTGCCAGTAGGAGTGATAAGGACTAATAAAAATAATTATCAGATAAGAAACTATTTTTTACATGCTTCTAATGACTATTAAATATTAAAGTTAAGAACCTATCTTGATCATTTTGTGATTAACTACTTATACTTGTCTTCACGAATGTGTCTTTCTTTCACACACCATAAAAAAATTTGATTAAAAATATCAACAATTAATTATTGTTTAATCTCATTTCGATGATAATGTTATCATCCTCGAAACACTAAGGCACAGAAAAGAAAAAATTAAGTTTCTTTATACCTTAACGCTCTAAAGATGATATCGATGTCATTATAATGCCCGTTAGTAATAAATAGAAATATTCAGTTATTGAAATAAAATATTTAATAAAATATTGAGATTTGTGGAAAACGTCAAATAATCAATCGTGAAAATATATGCACTCTCTGCACAAAAAATAGATTTAATTATATTTATCTTTAATTATACAACGGTTTAAAGTCATTCATAAATATTTTCAAAAATACTTCAATAATTTAGAAAAGTAGTTATTTTGAAAAAGAATTAATTTTTTAACAAAACCTAATGAAGAAAAGATCCTTACAAATTCCATTTAGTATAAACTGAGAAATAAATAAACGTAGAGTTTTATATCAAATGAAAGAAGAAAGTGTGTACTTATATATATATATATATATATATATGGTTTGTTTAATAAGCCAATATATATATATATATATATATATATATATATATATATATATATATATATATATATAACCGTTATATGAAAAACTTACTATATAACTCAATATTCTATTTCGATACGAGCGAACTACAGTTTGATCTAAACGAAAACAACATTAAATCAACTTTAACAAAAGATCCAAGCAGAAAGAATGCTTACAAATGAAGCGAAAGAATTTTCTCAAAACATAACGAAACACTAGTCAATTTTCTCGGCAAATACTCTTGAACTTATTGACCAACAACCAACGGCGACGTGAAGAATCGGTCGAAGGGAACGAACCGATAACTGAAAGAACCCGCGCGCAACGAAACCATAGCCAATTATGTTGAAATCTACAAGTAGATTGTAACCCAAGCGTTCCACCGATCGCGTACACGTATCGAATTTTACTCGTGTACACAAGAAACAACAGTGGCGCAACAGGAATATCAATAACACCTGTACTACCGATACGACTTGTTGAGAAAATAGTTTATTTTGTTCGAGGAGAAATAATAGTTGTTCCGAAATCGGTTCAAATATTTAGTGAAGAATATTACACTAGAAATTAATATTTAATAAATACAACATTTTGTTAACAAATCTTTATGCTGATAAAAATAAAACATTCTCTTCTTCCAATTATTTAAAAAAAAGTCTATTTAACTTGATAAAAATACCCTAACTACAACAAGATAAATAAATAATACATGTATCGATTTAGAAAACAATTAAAAAAGAATGGAGTTAGAAAAAGGAACAATATTAGAATTACCAAAATTTATTATTCACATATTTAATAACAAAAAAAATGTATAAAATAATGACACGTCCTACGAATCAATTTTTTGACTAAGTTATTTAAACTGTTTTACATTTAAACATAAATTCATATCTTTATATTTATTTATTATTAAATTCATAAGCACGAATACCCGTCTTTGCTCAAATTGATTAATAAACTTTCATTAACTATTTTTTATACCGATTTTAAACGTCGATAAATATTTGTTTTAAACATTTTTCAGCATTGAATCATATTTATTAAAATCTTTAAATTATATTTTTATACTTATTTTGAGCTAATTTTTGTAATTAGCTAAAATATTCGTTCCGGAATATTTTTTTTCAAATTTTAATTTAGACAAACTAATGTTTTTCA
Organism: Acanthacorydalis orientalis; assembly: GCA_034766995.1. Taxonomy (NCBI): domain Eukaryota; kingdom Metazoa; phylum Arthropoda; class Insecta; order Megaloptera; family Corydalidae; genus Acanthacorydalis; species Acanthacorydalis orientalis. The sequence continues at coordinate 6,766,503 of CM068317.1, read as the reverse complement.
AAACTTATTCCAAAATTATTTTATATTGAATTCAAACCTTTTGTATATTAAATTTTATGTTACTTTAATCGACCTAAAGCTGAATTTTTTAATCAATGGTTCATTTCTTTATTTCTCCATAAAACTTATTTCATTCATTATATAAATTATCTATCTATTTAAAAAGAAATTTCTGTAAAATTACATTTTATATTAAATTATTATTAACGATGACACCTGAAGTTACACGGAACTTTTACGAAAAATTATGATAGAATCATAACAACGACAAATTTTTTCCACGAATTTTAACACATTATCGATCGTTAATGTTTTGCTAAATTCTCTACGAGCCCGGCGATTTTAGACATATACAATTATTTTGGAAGGTGTGTAATAAAACTGCGATATTTTTTTTAAATTAATATATATTTGAATGAACCTCGCCCTCTATTTGTTTCACGGCACAAATATAAAAAAAGTTGTCATCAAAAACAACCTAACAATGTCAGCAAAGTTTTCCGATTTTTCAGGAATCATAACCATTCCTGGAGTACCTTCAAATGCTTCTAATTGTGGTGGTATATCAAGTTCATTCCACATACAATTACTCTCAATTTCACTTACACTAGCAATGTTTTAGTTTGGATCAGAATCTGTCTATATCAGGTAGAATACGAGTACATCTTTTTCTGATAGAAAAAATATCGCTATCTGATCTTTCTTCTATCTCACTAACCGAATCATTGTTCTTACTTTCACAACTACCCTGTACATTTGAAAAATATTCACAAAATTCCTCTGCAAAAATGTCTTTCTTATCCATTATGAAGATATGGAATTTTAAAACAGAATTACTTTTTACTATAATTATTTGAGCACTTTTATGTATTTACCGGTCCCTCTGAAGTCAAAAACCAAACTTAAAATATCCCCACTAACAGGATTAATAATGTCCGAAAGCAAAAAAAAATACCGTTATCTGGAAAACAATCAAGAAATCATGCACATCGATTACAGAAATCATGCACATAAATCAAACACCTAAAACGAGAAATCTCGTTTCCGGTCGTGAATATGTTAAGACCAAAGTGTGAATCATTTTATCATGATAGTGTCTTCATGTTCGATCGTCACTCGGGGATAGAGTTTCTCCGAAACCAATCTCTGTCCTAATATTTTGTGTGGTCTGTATATTAATGCGGTGCCTGATTCGTGGAATATGTGGGACAACTTTCAAAAAACCCACATAACAATAAATGACGATGAAATGTGCGACTTTATAAAACAATAATGTTGTAATATAACTGCGAGAGTGATTATATAGACATACTTACATATATATATATATATATATATATATATATATATATATATATATATTGAGCGAATATATGGGATATGAGCGAAAAGTATCGGGGAGGAGCCCCCCGGGAGTTGCGAGCATGGCGAGTAGCGAAAATAGCACCATGGTAATTAAAATAATCAGATATTGTATATTTTTATTAGAATTTTTTTAGCAGTATACAAGGAAGTGTAAAGAAAACGTTTTAATTTTTAAATAATTATCAAAGATTATGATTCCAAACTACTATTCCTTTCATAAATTAATATAAATCAGTATATGTATATTATGTAACACTAAATTCCACTATATTATTTATCAATAATAGTGGTCGATATTCTCTTGCCTAACTAACTTATTGTTCAATAGTACCACGTATTAAATATATATTAAAGTAAATAACGTTCTACAAATATATGTGCTGTAAAAAAATAATTAGGTTTAAAAATACAAACGAAAACGCACTTTCAAACAACATTAAAGGAGAAAATAATTTCCTCAGATTTACTAGAAACATGTACCTCCAAGTCCGTCCATTACTATGCCGCCAATGTGTTGCGGTTAAGATAAAGAGGATTATTACAAGAAAGCGTGAGACTGTTTCCGTTTGTGTGGCAGCATGTGTGCAAGTGTGTTAGATGTATATGTGTTGTGTTGCCTATGATGATGTGGAGTAATAAGGGAATAAGGGTGAGAAGAAGATGATGACGACGTCGACGACGATGATGATGACGGTGGAAACAGACGAACGTGAAACATATCGTATCGCAGTGACGCCGTTTGAGAGTAAAACGGAGAGAACAGAGCTTGTTGAGAAATGACGACGACGTCGGTGGCAGAGAGATGAGATTATAGACGAACAGACAGACACAGACGAGATTCTAGCATACAGAGGGAACATCACGGACCGGACAGACGCTTTCCAACTGAAGCTATTCGTTGATTGAAGCTGCGACGTGAATTCAAATTTGGCAATGATTGCTATAGTCGAACGAATAATAGATTCGTACAATACATATCTTTATTTCGTTTATCTTAAAGACAATTCTTGATTCAATTCCTTATTTACAATGATAATCATAACAATGACTCCCCGCTAAAATAAATCCCAATAATATCACGATAGAGACAATTTCTAGTTTCCAATTGATCTCATACTTGGAACAATTACTAATTTAGAATCAAAACAAAATCTATAAATGCCATATATATATATATATATATATATATATATATATATAAATATATATATAAATCTTAATTTCTATTGGGAGTGTTAACAGATTACTAAAATATCAATTATTTTTTCTCTATAATCCTATTTTTTTTTTCTTTTAATCTTAATATTAGGTTTGTAGGAAAATAATTACGGGTTTTGTTTTCTGAATTCTAACCTTAATTTTTTCCAATGAAAGTACCATTTCATCGGATTCATGTAAATATCATTTTAAAATGTATTTTTCGGTCTTTGTTTTCGTAACATCGACTTTGCTTTTATTATTAATTTTGCTTCAAATTGGGCTATTGAATTAAAGATGGAAAAAGTAGGTAAGAGCAATTTGTTTTTATGAGTTCAAAACAGGTGGTAAAGCCGCAAAAACTGCTTGTAAACTAAATGATGCTTTTGGTGTGGATACTGTTAAGACGCGCGCGGTGGAACAGTGGTTCCAAAAATTTCGTGCAAGGGACGAGAGCATTGAAGATGGAGAATGTCACGGGCGTTCTTTTTCAGTTCATAACCAACAACTGAAGGCGTTAGATGAATCAGAACCACGTACAACAATTCGAGAACTTACACAAAAGTTAATCGTTAGTCATTCAACAGTTCTATACTACTTGAAACAGCAAGTAAATTAAAAAATCTGTAAATGTATATGAATTTGAAGATCATAGATTTTTCTACCAACCTAATAGTTTACTGAAGCTATTTTTTTTAAATTCGATTTTAATTAAAAATAAAGGATAAATTTATTAAATATTATCTAAGTTGATAATACATTATCGAATTAAGTGTTACTAATCCAATCTTTTAACCCTTTCATGAAATCTTAAACGTAACACATGAGAAAAAAAACTTACTAGAAGCTACATATGTCAATAATTACTACAAAAATAACCAATATTTTCAATATTTCTTTTAAATTCCATAGATATTATTCATCTACAAAATGTTAATATACCAGAAGAACAGAAATATATTCTCATGTATAGATATTTTTGGATATAATAAGAAAATCGTTTATAAATATTTCAAAAATTTGAAACGAAACTTAATTTTTTTTTAAATATGTAAATCAAAGATATTACATAATTTAATTTCAGTTTTTTTAATAAAATAATATAAAAATGCTCTGGCAGAAAACCCGATTCTCTAAATACTGCAATAAATTCATTATATATATATATATATATATATATATATATATATATATATATATATAATCCATTATAAAGGAAAGTTTTACGGATTTCAATGAAATATAGTTACATTCTTTTAATATAATATTTACCTAAATATTTTTACGAAAAAATATCGTGTGTAACTAATTTGTTGCAGATATAAAATATTTTACCTAAAACAGAAAGATTTCATTTATAAAATCTTTCTCAAATTACTATCTCATACGTCAATGCCATTTTTTTTTGAATCCCTAATATCTAACTACTCTAACACATTAAATGATATTTACTATTTCTTTTCCTTATATATATATATATATATATATTTATATATATATGTATATATAGCCAACAAATATTTATAACAAACTTCTGTTAATAATTATTAATTTTACTTAACAAATTAAAATTTTTATTGTCATTTTGTTTACTTGTTTACAGTGAAAATTCGATTAATTTATAGCGAAAATTATTTATATTTCTATTTATTTTCTATTCGAAAATTTTACAACAATATATTGAATAATTAATTATTATATTTTCATATGTTAATAAACGAGAAACAAGATGATAGAATAATATAAAAATCATATTTCTTATACAAAAAAAAAAATAGCGTCTATGAGAACAATTAACAGATAAAAGTAAATTGAACAAGAACAGTATAAATATTAGTTGTTCTTTACTTTTTATCTGTTTAGTTAAAACATAAAAAAGTAAAAAATATCAATGATCTCAAAAAAATCTTCTCAAAAAATAATTTATAATATTTAAATATTTTTATCCATATTATAATAGTTTCTATACAAATTTGTAAAAAGAAGCTATAAATTTAATTTGATTAGTTATTTAAAAAAAATAGATGCAATTACGAGTTAACTATTTAGTTAGATAATAAACAAAAACTTACCAATTGGATAATGCAGAGTTCATCGACTGCTCGAGTACCAACACAGAGACGCATGACTCCTGTAACAGAAATATTCTATTAGTTCACAGATCGATGATTTAATTTGAAAACACATACTGTTTATGGATTATTTATCTCTGAATTATAATTATATTACAATTTTAATATATGTTACTTTTCAAAATATAGAAATAAATTTAGAAAATATAGAAATGAATTTAGTTAAAATTTTCTATAATAAAAAAAAATGTACATATTGACAAATATTTGTAGACAAATTTAATCACATAAATATATATAATTACCTGTTAACCTACAAAGCTAATTATATTTAAAGAACGACATTAAATGAATAAAAATATTTAATTTCAGAAGAAATAATTAATAATTTTCTCTTTGATTTTTATCGATTTGATTACTTTTAAGTTTTTCACCGATACAGATAATTTGTACTTAAACACAACTAGTTAAGAATTGTAAAGGATAAATCAGAAGAGAAGAATAAAAATTAGATCCACAAGAATAATAAATCCAAACATGGTTAGCTAAAATAACATATAATTAATGAACATAACTCATTAATGTTTTTTTAAGACTAAATATAGAACTTCTCTACACATTATTCTTCTAAAAATAAATAGATTATTTTAAGAATCTATTAATTAAATTATTAATTAAATTCTTTTAAAAATAAATTCTAAGATATTTTATCACCTATCATAGAGTAGTCATAAAAAAATTAATCATGAATTGATATTTATTCGTGTATGAACGTATACTGACATTTTTTTAAACTGCATAAATAAACAATCACTCTTATATCCTAAAAATTAAAAAAAGCACTCATTTTGCTAAATTTAAATTATTACTATAATTATATTAAACAATATTATTAAATATAAAAAAATATTTTACGTTCACTTTAAAATCGTCAGATTAAAAAGAAAGATTTAAAAAATGAAAATTATTTAGCAACACGTCCTAGAAAAAATTAATTTCGTAAAATACAAACATCTACTCATATTCTCACAACATATTTATATATATATAACACCGAAATGAATTTTCTTTATATTGTTTTGCTAAGTAATATTTGACTTTTGATCTTTGTTTTCAGTTTATTCTGTGTATACTTGCGTAGGTGTGTGTATCGAAGCATAAAACTCAAGAACAAATCTCTTTTTAATTTAAAAGTTATGAATTGAATGAAATGAAAAGCGTATAACTTAACAGTATATAGCAAAAACGCAATACCCAAAAAGCAATTCTACTTTATACAAATGGAATTATCTTGTTTGCACAAATTCCCAATTCGTTATTGTGCGCATCAAAAACAATGTTACAGTGTACTTAATCACTGCCACTGAGTTCAGTATTATCTTTCAATCGGTAACGACAGAAATCTATCTGCAGAACGAACAGTCGCCTACATCTTCGAACGGAAATTCTCGTGGAAAAATTCAGTTACATGTATTTTTTTTGCAAGAAGTGAATAACATTTCTCGACGAAATCGCACTTTTTTATATTTTAACTAACATATAATACTTCTTAAAAGATAGATCTTTAATGTACCGCATTACTCCTTATATATATATATATATATATATATATATATATATATATATATATATAACGAGTAATAGGGTATATATATATATATATGTGTGTATATAATGTGAAAATAATAAAACACCCACATCTAAGTAGAGGCATATTAATAACTTTGTTGTAAACTACTAAAAGAAATATTTATTTACCTTATTTATTTAGATAACTCATTTTTCATTATTCCAGTAATTTCTAATGAAATTATTGAAATTATAGAAATATAAACAGATAGCATAAATAAAGTTTTCTTAATTAAAATTTACAAATTAATTTAGAATCAATTAAAATGTATTAGTATGAAAAATATAATATTATTGATTAATAGTTGGATAATATTGTACAGGTCGCCCTGGAATAAAACACAACACATGTATTACTACAAATGTTTTGATATTTTTTGTTGGTGATAAACAACTTTTTTACCTAAATAAGAAGAAAGTATTTATTAAATACATCATTATATTGATAAAAATAATCTATTTTAAATAAGGTTTATTAGTTAATATTTGAGTTAAATTGAGGTTAAGAATATATTCTGTGCAACAAACTGATTTTATTGCTCAATAGTATTATACAAATTTTTAAGGAAGTAATAGAGCATTTTCAGAAATATTTTTTCTCTCACTTCACAAACCACGAAATTCGGATAAAAATGTTCAATAATTGATCATTGATCATTTTTAAGGATTCCTTATTCGCATTTATATGACGATGGCATCATCAACAAAGAGCTAAGAGTGAAACTGAAAGTGAAATGTCTGAAACGTACATATCCAAGTTAACCGAATAAATAAAACATAAACATATCAAATATTTGCATATATTTAAAAACTATTCATATTTTTCCATATAAAGTTTATTGTACACGTCTGATATATCAGTTTTTAAACTTTCATAAAGAAAAGGTTAAATAAATAAAACTGTTAAATAAATACAGTTTGTAGCATCAAAAAGGAACGTGCACATTCGACGGTTTTTCAAGTATTTGTTGCTTTATGAAAGATTTATATCCTATTGTAAATGTAGATATCGTAAACACACACAACTATGGCAAAAATAATATACAAAATATCCTTTAGATGTACGATTGAACGAGTGTTGAGATATTTTCCGATCACAATATATTAGGTATATTGAGAAACCTTGCATCTTTCTAGCTTCTTTTTTAAAAAGTCGGCTTAACGTCACACAGACTATATCTGTCAATATTTTTCTCCGGACGTAAATAATATATATATATATATATATATATATATATATATATATATATATATAAGATACAAAGTTTTATTATTATAAAATTCTTCTATAAAAATATATTTATTATTTTTATAGTACTACTACAAGAAAATTCAAATATATCATCTTAACTATTAAAAAAATGTGAATACCAATAAAATTAATAGTTTTATGTATACAAAAAAGTGTATATATACTTTTTACAAATTTATTTCTAATTATATAAGTTTATCTCAAAAAATGTAATAAAAATGTAAATTATTTTTTTTAGATTACCATTAAATAAAATTTGCGCTCTTGAATACATTGAGTTAAAAATAGATTTTAATGAGAAGAAATGATAAATTAATAGTACATCATTGCATTGTCCTCTTTACTCTTCAATTTTTTTATATTGGCAAGCGTACATACGTACATACATATATATATATATATATATATATATATATATATATATATATATATATATATTAGCATTAGCAGCCTCTGTCTATTCACTACTGGATAAAGGCCTTTTCCATGCTTTTTAATTTTTGTACGACTGAATGGCTCTCTTTTCCACTGATTTAAAACACAGTAAATCGCATTGACTTTTTCAAAGGAGACTGGACTTTACAGCATGATTTAGTGTTTGCAATCTTGATATATTTTAACATGTTTTGTTGTCATACATGTAAAGCCCTTGGGCTTATTTTAACGTGTCCTTCACGAAAAACCTTGTAAATCTTAATATCAGATCATAGGATTTTAAATTTTTACTGTCTCTAAGAGTTCATCTCTTCTTATTATATTTATGCGTATTATCCAATTAAAATTGAGTATTTTTACAGTCCAGTTCCTTCATATGTGTTTTTTTATCTCCCACTGAGAAAAATATTGTTTTAATGGAATATTCTTAAGCGTTTGGCACTCATATATTAGCGTTTCGAATTAAGGAGTGATTCGAACGCAAGTGCGCAAGCGGGGTGGGTTTTTTTAATTATAATGTGTGTTCGGGCGCTAATAACCTCAGTTGTTGATGCGCCCTAAAACCTCAATAACCAACCATCCATTGATTTTAATATTTTTTTTAATTTACTTATCCCACCTATTCGTTGGTCTCTTTCTTGGTCTTTTCATATTCCTTGGTTCCCAGTTAATTATTTCTATTGTCCATCGGTAGTCTTCTCTTCTTGCAACATACCATTTCCCATACCCATTTCCAGCTCAGACTCTTTACTCTTCTTGTTATATCTAAGACTCCATTTGTTTTCGTATCCATACTATTCTTTTCCTATCTGTTCTTGTTATTCCTAGCATGCATCTGCTCGTACTTCTCTATGGTGTTTGAAGTCTGAATGATTTCGGCCATAAATTCACATGTTTTGCTGCCGTAGGTAAGAACTGGTTGTATACATTGATCATATACTTTTTTCTTCAAACAGAGTGCGATTGTTGATTTAAATGAGAGCTCCATCCCATTTTTATTTCCCTTTTTACTTCTTCAATGAATAATTCATCTTTGTAAGTAAACTAGCCTAGATAGACATACTTCGTAACTTCTATTTCAGTTCCTTTTATTTCAATTTTATTGGGGAAGACAAATGCATTAAATAACATTTTTGGTTTACGTGGTTCATATTTATGCCATTTTTTTAACTGGAATCAGCTAATTCTTCTATCCCCTTTTTAGCTATTCCAGAGTACTTATGAAGATAACAATCATCAGACAAACTGGAAGTGAGTAATCATTCGGCTTTCATTTCGATTTCTTTGTCCTCCCAGTCGAGCGATTTGAATATTTCTTCTAAAGCTACAATAAACAATTTCGGCGAAATTACCTTGTCTTATACCTTTCTCGATTTTTATCTTTTTTGTTTCTTCCTGTAGCTTCACTGTAAAGATTGAATTTTTGTAGATGTTATCTATCAATTCAATGTGTGCGTCTTCTATGCCCTGGTTCTCCAATACAGATATGACCGACGATGTGATGATAGAGTCGAAAGCCTTTTCGTAGGCTGTAAATCCAACATATTTGAATTTAGTATTTATTTGACCGTTTAATTACCTTCCTCACTACCTAAATGTGATCTATTGTACTAAATCTGCTTCGAAATCTTGCTTGTTCCTTTGGTTAACTGAAATCAAACTTCTTTTCTAAAGACGTTTTGAAATTATTTTTATTAAGACTTTATAAATTGTAGGTAGTCACTAATTGTCGGGTAGTTTTTCAAATCTTCTTTATTTTCTTTCTCATACAGAAGAAGTACAGTTGTTTCGTTCCATTTATCTGGTATAGTTCTCTTTTCTATACACGATTTGAATATATCGTCCAGAACTTTTTCAGTTTTTTCTCCTACCAGCTTAAAAATTTCTACTATTAATCCATCATTCTCTACTGCTCTTCAGTTATATATATATATATATATATATATACAGAGAGAGATGGGATAATAAAATTATTTTTTTAATGGAAATCAGTGGAAAAGAGAGAAATTTAATCATACAAGATGGAAAATCATGGAAGAGACCTTTATCCAGCAGGGGATTAATAGAGCCTGATAATATATATATATATATATATATATATATATATATATATATATGTAAGTATAATAAACTTAATTCATATATAATAACATTGAGAAGACTGTAAAAAAGTCATTATAATCAAATAACGTTATATTGGCATTCAATACTTTCATTTTTAATATTTTTTGTAAACGAATTCATAACTGTAAATGAAAGAAACAGACACTTTTTAATTCAATGAAGTTTTCATATTTTAAGATCGTATTTTTGTATTTTATATTTTATTCAATTCTCTACTATTGACACTCCTGTTTGTAAAAATATTCAACATGCTTAAATGAATTTAAATTATGTTAAAATCTCTATGCACTTCAATCATTTCAATTCTTTCGGGCATTATATTCGTTATGACATACGTTTTCTTTTTCGACATTCAGATTATTTTAAAAGAACTTCCTAGAAATTCTCGTACAAATCAAATTCAATATTATATGATGAATGAAAAAAATACTCTTAAATCAAAACCATCACAGTATTTTCATAGACAAAAAATAGAACAGAATTGAGAATCAGTACAGTACAAGCAATTAATGTACCAACAATTCATGACTTGCAGAAATTATATAAAGTTTCATGAAAAAAATATTTTTTAATCCTTACTTATTTCACCTTGCAAAACTAATAAGAGATTTTAATTTAATCATTATAACCAAATTTTCCTCAAACTAGGGACATTAAAATAAGTAGTTATAAACGAATTCATTTTTACATTTGAAATAATAACAGACACAAATATTTGTGATAAAATTAAATAAGAAATCATTTTTGGTTTACGTTGTTATAACAGCACTAAAACCAAATTCGCTATAACTGAATTCTTTTATATATTATTACTTTAATATTTTTACTATTAGTTAATATACATATTCTTTAGTGATATAATACACTGTAATTGTTTTTTCTTTCTTTCTTTCTACTTTTATCTTTGATTTTGGTAGATATGATGGTCTCAATTATGTGCTTTATATTTTAAAATCTTAGTCTTTCTTTATGTTTCTCTTCTTACAACTTCTCTTTTAGTGTTGTTTTTTATCATATTACATTATCTCATGTGTTTACCAAAATTACCGCTCTTTTTTATTTCATAAAATTCAAAATTGTCTTGCTTTTCTAAATTCTCAATCATTCGTTACTCAGTTCACTCATCTCATTTTAAATATTTGATAAAAAATGTTTAAAATGAGAAAAAACGTCAATTCAAAAATGCTTCTATTTTTCTCTTTACAACAATCTAAATTATTAGAGTTCTGTTATTATATTAAATTACCAATGTATGGATTGACCAGTTTTTTTTATTACTCACTTAATATTGTTAGAAGTGATTATTTAATTATTACAATCATTGCTCTACTGATATAAATTATAATTGTCTAACTTTAACATCATTTTTCTGATATTGCTTTCTAATTAGGCAAATCTTCGTCTTGCAGAATTACTGATTATGTTTTAAATGTTGTAATTAACATAAGAATAATAATATTATTAAATAAATCTTTTTTAAATATGAAAATAATACTAGATTCTTTCTTATATTATAATAATGAATAATTTCAAAAATGGTTCCAAGGAAATACAATAATCCTGTTAAATTTAAAATATTTGAATTTCATTTTTGTCACTTAAAGTAGAAAATCAATATGGAAATAAAAGATAACATATTCTGTATACGAAATAATGACACGAAATTTAAAAGATTAAGCATTAATGTATGTGGGTGAGAGAGGGGATACATATATATATATATATATATATATATATATATATACATATATATATATACGAGGGTTGAGTGATAAGTACCCATGTTTGACAAGAAAACAAATTTTTTGAGCATATTCTTTTTTATTTTTCAAGGTAATCTTCTTTTAGTTCTCTGCACTTAGTCTAGCGCATTTACAATTTTTTTATCTCTTCCGAATAGTACGGTCCATCAAATTCCTCAAAATAGACTTCTATAGCAGCGATGACTTCCGAATTTGATGCAAATATTTTACATCTAAGTTATTTCTTCAAGTTTGGAAACAAAAAAAAACTCATGCGGTGCCAAATCTGGAGAATATATGGTGGATGTGGAAGCAAATTGTAGTGCAGTTCATGCAATTTTACCATCGCAATTGTTGATTTGTGTGTCTGTGCATTGTCGTCATGGAAAAACAACTTTTTTCTTAGTTAATGAGGACGTTTTTTTCTAGATTTCATCATTCAGCTGGTTCAATAATGATGCATAGTAAGCTCCTGTTAGTGTTTTCCCTTTTTAAAAATAGTCGATTAGCAATATTCCATGCGCATCCCAGAAAACAGTCACCATAAACCTTTCTAGTTGATATAATGTCTCTTGTTTTTTTTTTGGTGCACGTTCGCCAGGAGAAATCCATTGTTTTGACTGCTCTTTCGTTCCAGGTATATGGTGATGGATACATGTTTCATGAACGATTATGTTTCGAAGCAAAAATTCATATCGATTACGTTAAAACGTCGTTAAACACTCCTATGAAATGTTAATTCGAATGCATTTTTGATCGATTGTAAGCAAACGCTGCACCCATCTGTCAGATTGCTTTTTCATATGCAAATGTTCATACACATTCATCTGAGATGCCTAATGTCTAACTATCTTACACACTTTGATTCTACGATCAATTAAAACAATTACATGTATTTTCTAATCATCTCTTCAGTATTCACCTCAATTGGATGACCTGGACGTTCTTCATCACAAACGCTTGTACGACCACGTTTAAATTCATTGAACTAATATCTGACGGTTGTCTTCGAAGGTGCAGAGTCCTTGTAGACAGCGCGTCAATTTTCTTTAATTTCTGTACTCGTTTTCCCATTCAAAAATAGAAATCTAATCACTGACTAATACTAAACTTTTTTCATAGTTAAAAAAGAGTAATAGGTGTTTACTTTGAATGACTATGAAGACTGAACTTATTAACATATTGTACTCAAACTTGAACAGCAGTAGTTTGAAAGATAATGCTCTTAAAAGATATTGCAGTTTGATATCATTGGTGCCATTTCTTGTCAAACACGTGTAATTATCACTCTACCCTCGTATATACAAATGTATCTTTAATAATGTATCGAAATTTAAAATCGAATCATTTAACTAATTGTATAACTGCATTAATTAATCATATAGCATTAATACACATAAACTAGTAGTGAAAGCCCAAATTATTTGACACGTCGTTACTGACATCACATCAGTCATATTAAAGACAAATCACCGGACGTGCAAGAGATTGCGTGCAGAGGGATGTAAAATTAGCAAATCCTCTCTCATCACACGTAGAGGCCGGCTTCTCCAAACACAATTACACGTCGATTAATTTAATTGTGACAATGAGCCGTTGTCAGACAAGATGTTAATAATCCGTTCCCTAAAGCGATATACGTATATATAAAGCGAAAAGCTTACACACAATGACTGATCTATCTACAAACATGTTGAAGTTGAACGTAACCCTTCCTTCTTCCTACGTTTCGAATTCGTGGTCAAACAATAAATTATTCCATGTACAAATATTAATTTTGGAATATATTCTGTGTTCGTGTTTCGCCAGAACCCGCAGTGATTATTTTATCAAAGAACGAATCGTTTTTTTGAAAATATTCTGTTTTGTATTTTAACAAGTCAAATTGTTAAATTTACTTTAAAAATCATTTATTCAGTTCTTTTTAATTTATTTCATATAAAGTAAATTAGACATATTACATACTGATTAATTTAATATCTGTTTTAAAACAAAATAGTAAAAAGGAAAACGATAGAATGGACTTATCAATGGCTTTTCGTTGACAAAATTAGAAAGGTAAATAATAATTATTTTATTGAAGTAAAATCTTACTGAATATTTCAATTTTTATTCAAAAATGTAATAGCTTTCATTATTTTTTTACAAAATGAATTCTCCCCTCACACACAAACAACAAAAATTTTTTCCTGCTCAAAAATATTCATTAAATTATTATCGATTTTTTACATTGTTACCTACGAGGGCCGTTTGATAAGTATGGTAAAAAGCAAGTTAAACACTGTTTTTTGAAAAACATCGATTTTATTTCTCAACATAGTCTCCATTGAGGGATATACACGTAGTCTACTAGCAAGTTTATAATTTTCTCATCCCATCAGCAAATTAATTTTTCTTAAAGTCTACAAAATACGCATTGACAGCGGCGATGACATCCTCACTCAAAGAGAATTTCTTTCCACTAAGCCAAATTTTCAAGTTTGGGAAAAGGAAGAAGCCACTGATGTCAAGTTGGAAAATAGGGTGGATGAGGAATTAATTCAAAGCTAAATTCGTGAAATTTGGCCATTGCGACGGTCGATTTGTGGGAGGATGCGTTATCCTGGAGAAAAAGTATTTCTTTGTACACCAATTTTGGCCGTTTTATTTCAGCTGTCCTTTCAAACTCTCTAATAATATTGCATAATAGGCTCCTGTTATGGTTTTCTCTATCGTTCAGTAGTCGATCATAATAATTCTTGAAAATCTCAAAAAATAGTGGCCATCAGCTTTCCAGTTGACAGAACGGTATTCGACTTCTTCGGCGCACTTTATCCTATATAGTCACACTATATAGTCGTTATCCACTGCTTTGTCTACTATTTTGACTCAGGTGTGTAGTGGTGGATCCATGTTTCATCTACGGTAACGAATCGACGCAAAATGATCTGCTCGTTTTTTTCCATTTTTGCGGCAACTGCTATAATGTTCACTTCAAACATCTGTAGAACAATAATAATTCGTCGTTTCTGGTTGAAATTTCGCCTAAGATAGTTTGAAAAATAACACTTGATAGCCGTAACATTACGAAATGAATAGTGGCGCCATATCATAGAAATTTATCAAAATTATCAAACGATCCACGTATTTTACATTCTCAGAGCGCTATTGACTTTTCTGTACCTTAACACTGTAATGATGGTGGTCTTACCATTAAAATATCAATAGGCTATAATAAAAAGAATCAATAGTAATTTAATGAACATTTTTGATCCGAACAAATGTGTTTTGTGCCAGAGAGAAAATATCATTTGTATAAATTAATTTAACCACAATACCAGGACTATATTATTCCATTTTTTTGTTAAAAATAAATAAATAATAATTTATTTCTTAACTAAATGAAACAATATCGAAAATAGAACTTTCTATTCAAGTATTTGAATAAATAATAATAATATATAAATCCAAAACTAATTTATTTTAATCACACCAAATACTTTTTTCGAATAATTTTCTACTTTTTTGTTCCTCAGCAGGGAGTAAAAGTTCTTTTAAAGAACCTTGACAATATAAAAGGCAATATCTCGGTCTTTATATTTAAAGTAGTTGATTTTCAAATGTTCAGTTTCTATTAAAAGATTTTTTAACTAATTTCAAAATGATTTTTACTCTTAATCGTATATTCACATTTACATTATTACTATTTCTATTTTTATGAGAACAGGCATGATTTCTAACCAAATATCGAATATAGTAGAAGACCATTTAAATCTATTCGATATACGCTCAAATCTGTAAATCTACTCTTAGAAAATTTAATAATATTATATTACAAAAGAACTCTGATTTGCGAGAAAATCTATAATTTTTTTTAATTTAGTATTTTAACAATAATTATATTTTAGTAGTTAATTAAAAATTTTAAGGATAGCAAGTTTTTTGTTCGAATGATATATAATATATATATATATATATATATATATATATATATATATATATATTTATTTGTAAGCATTTTATGCGTATGATTATCTTAGAGATTAGTAGAGCCGGAACAACCGTCAAAAAATACACCAATTAAAAATACTGTCAACCACTTAGAAAAACAGTACTTAAAACTCAAACACAACAAATGATTATCATATGATACTTTTTCTTTTTTGTAGAAAACATACAATAATCTAAAATGTCCAAAAAAATTATGAACTAAGCGGAAATACCTCGGATTAACTTTCTTTTTTAAAATTTAAGTATTCGTATATTGAAAATAAGTCTATAATTAAAAACAAGTTGAACTGAATTTTTTAACTTCATTATCAGGAGAAATTTTTATATTTGTCACCTTACACGTGTCCTTTCAATACTTTAACAAGACTATATATTTTTATCCGAAGTATTTTCAGCCGTAACAGGACAATTACCTCCTGGATAAAACACCCCGAACATTAACCGTCAGTCAATAACCCGCCGTACATTAACATCCCGTGTAAGCCTCTCCCCCGGACGTTAACCCCCCGTACATAAAAATAAAAACTTTTTAAATAAAATTTCCTTAACACAATAAACAATTGATACAAAAATGAAAATTTATGAAAAGGCGGTTTATATGTCGAGTTGAGTCGGCTGATCGATATTTTTTTCCGGTGTGCGCTTAGCGTGTAGCGCCTGTCTATCTGTTCTGTAATGTATATAAATGATTGAATAAATGTATTGTTAATATAATTGTAGCCATAATTAGGTGTTAGTATAATTTTACATTTTTATCTATATTTTGTTGTCAAATAAATTTCCTAATCCATTATTTGTTTTGTCAAGTAAATTTTATTTAAAGAGTTTTTATTTTTATACGGGAGGTTAATATTCGAAGGTGAAGGTTATACGGGCGTTTAATATCCAGGAGGAGATGGTTTATATAGGTGGTTAATGTCCGGAGGGCTTTTTACACTGGGAAGTTATTGACGGGTAGTTAATGTTTCAGGGAGTTTTATCCAGGAGATAATTGTTCTAGAACCATTTTTAATAAACCAGAGAGTTGCTAATTGTACATTTAACCATTTCTGGGAAACAAAATATCATCTTTTTTCTAATAACTTTGAAAATTTACCAATTTTTGTACAGTTTTTCTTATTACGATTTTAAAAAATAATTCTCATTAAGAAATACCAACCTTTATATTATTCAATTTTTGTAAGAACAAGATTCAGAAAAAAAACCGAATATTAATTTTCATTTGTTGTGTTTTAAAGGA
Source organism: Acanthacorydalis orientalis (assembly GCA_034766995.1). Lineage (NCBI taxonomy): Eukaryota > Metazoa > Arthropoda > Insecta > Megaloptera > Corydalidae > Acanthacorydalis > Acanthacorydalis orientalis. The sequence goes on along the minus strand of CM068317.1, from coordinate 6,749,457 downwards.
AATCGTATCATCGTATGCTAAGATACAGAAAAAAGAAACAAAAGAAATTCTACAAGTTGGTGCTCTTAGAATTTTTGGCACCGCCATCGAGATGCTCATAAGAAGTGGTCAAAAATGACTAATAATCATTTAATTAATATGTTTTATCAGATAAGTTTTTCTAGTTTATGATGTGAAAGGAAAATGCAATTTTAAAAGTTTAAATTAGTTGAAAATTTTGTATTACATCCACATATATGAATGTATTAAAAGTTACTACAGGAATTATTCTATATATATATATATTACATATATATATATATATATATATATATATATATATATTATATATACATATATACATATATATATATATATATATATATATATATATATATATATAACTGTATCTCTTACTAATTATACACTAATAAGAAATACTAACTTTTGTAATATCCAATCTATTAAGAAACATATGCAGATAAAAACAGTTTTTATTGTGTACGTATGTATGTTTGTATTCATGTATGTATATATATATATATATATACGTATGTATGTATATAACATACATTTACATTTAAATTGCATTTTAAAAATATCAAAACGATAATATATCAAACAAAAGTGATTTCGACCACATTTAACTCATATGAATAACCACAGCAGCACGACTATATTCCAAGTTTGATATCAAGACATATGGTCGAATAAATACATGACTTCAACCAAATGCAACACGGTCTCCGTCAAAAGCAAAACTAATATGATCATCCTTGTCCGGCACGCAAATAACTCTTGGAAAATAGTTTTCGGCAGCGGTAACTTTTATACGTGATGAAATTTTGATGCTGTTGTTTTTTCCTTCTGTATTTCTTCCTCTTTGCGTGAATAATTAATGGTGTCTCTTTTTATACGTTCAACGTTCAACGCGCAAAGAAGTACGAAAGGTCGTAAGATATCTCCAGCGCATCATCTCGTAGCAAATTGTCGGATTAGGGTTAAGTGTTTAAGGAAGAACCGAAATGCAACTCGAATTTCAGAGATATGTCTACAATGAACAATACCGCCCTCAATTTTCTTAAATAGCGAGAACGAGATAAAAAAAATGGTGTATTAAAGGAACAAGCGCCGTTCAACAATAAATCATATGTAAAAATAAATATGTGCACTAAGCTGATGAAATATTGTGCTCTCTTTATTTTCGTCCCATGAACATATATTTTCACTGTGTGTGCGTGCGTTTCTTTTTCTTTTATTCTTTCGTTCGGGAGCCATAAATCTGTATATAAATATATTTTTATATAATGGCACTCTGTTAAATTTCACTTTCAATCACTGGTCGACTTTATTCCGTTTTTTCTCCATAATTTATTTGAACTATATTTAATAACAACCATACACACACACACACACACACACATATACATTAATTTCATCTCTCAATTCACTTCTAGCAATAAATCTTCATTTTTTTAATATCATTTCAGAATGTTTTTTCTCGAATAGTCATCATTTAGGTTTCAAAAGATAGTTTATATGTATATATATATATATATATTCTATTTTTTCTCAAATATGTTTCCTTCTTTTAAAAATTACAACACAGAGAACAACAAAATTAAGTATGTAAGCTGTTAGCCTATTTTAAAATTTAATCATGATGTAATTAATTTCAGTACAATCAAAATATTAATCTGACTTACTTAATAAAAACTGCAAAATTAAATGATAAAGCAACTCTATTTATCTTGTTTAATTTATTTATATTGATATCAGTAAAACAGTACTTTCATAATCATTTTAAAGTTCTACTGAATGAAACTAAAAAATGTCTCCTCAAATATATTATAATTTAGCTAAAATCTTCTGTTCAAGAAACAGAAATATTCTATTAAGAAAGTTACAAGATATAATGCTCGGATGTACTTGTAATGGAGTAATCCTCTAGAAAATCTCCTAGTTTCACAAAATCAATTATTTAAATTTGTAAAAATTATTATCCAAATCTATGTTTATTTTTTTCAAATGGATAAATTTCAGTAACATCGCAAAAAAGTTCTCACACTATAGCTAAATTCAATTTCACAAATGAATTTTTTTTTATGACACAAGCCACATCAAAAATTTTCCAGTTCAAAAATATTCAGTAAATTATTATTGATTATTTGTTATTGTCACTTATACTCATTTTGATGGCAATATCACATCATCTTCACAGCGAGTTCAAGAAAATTTAGAGAGATAAAAATAGAATATTTTTAATTAGAAAAAATTAAGTGTACGTTGTAGCACAAAATAAAAATTTACTTAAGTAGCACACTATAAAAAATCTAATTAAAAAGAGAATTATTTATGATAAAATTACTAAGAATCCATACAATCTTAAAATTTCTAATTCATTAAATGATAAATTTAAAAAATAGTATACTTTGTGTAAAAATAAATAATGAGAGGAAATTTTAAATACTGTGTTGGCTAAAAATTACATTTTCTTTCTTTGTGAACGAAAGGCGAATTTTTTTATGGAAAACAAAAACTGTATTAAACAATCTATTCTTCATTTCGTTAGATTACGTTTTGCCATTTTTCAGGCAAAGAACAGTCCTAGGAACGATTTTATATCTTATCAGCAGTGAAGTTTTCATCATTTAAGGCGTTTTGCAAAGAACGAAATAAATGGTAGTCTGATGGTGCCAAATTTGGGGAATATGATAGATGTAATAATACATCCTAACCAAGCTGTAACATTTCTTGATGAGTGGCCAAACTTGTATGTGGTCTAGCGTTATCATCGTGAAACACAACACCTTTGCGATTCACCAATTCTGGACGCTTCTGTTTGATGACACCATTTAATTTATCCAGTTGACGACAGTACACGTCCGAATTAATGGTTTGGTTCCTTAGAAGCAACTTAAAATACACAATACATTTGAAATCCCACCGATCTGACAGCCTAATCTTCATTTGGTGAATATCTGCTTTTGAAGTGCTTTGAGCAAGTTTACCACGCTTGATTCACGATATTTTCATTCGACGTTGTTGTAACCGATCCATTTTTCACGCCTATTATCATACGTTTCAAAATTAGATCGTTTTCTTCACATTTCAAGAGAGAACAGCAGATGTCAATGCGCTTAGTGAGATGAATTTCTTTGAGATCGTGTGGTACCAAAATATCGACCTTACTAAAGAATAAAAATTGTTTTAAATGGATTTCAACGCTCGATTTCAACATGTTATGATTCTAAACAAACTCTCGTGTCATTAAACGCTGATTAAATTCGATCAAAGCCTTTATTTTGTCATCATCAACTTCAATTGACCGTCTTGAGCGTGGTGAAACTTTGACATCAAAATCTCCAGATCGAAATTTAGCAAACCAATTCTGATACTGCCGTAGTATTAAGGCCTCTTCACCATACATATCACATAAGTTTTTATGAGCTTGCACAGGGGTTTTTTCCTTTTCGGAGGTAATACAGTAAAATATGATGAAAATGTTCTTTTTGATTTTCCATTTTAAAATCGACGGCAAACAAATAATGCTTAATAAAACCGTGAACTTTCGTTTTCTAAAACAAGCTTGAGCTATCAGCAGTCAAGTTACATAATGAATTTGCGATTTAGAATAAAATTAGTTACATTTCAAGATATATATGTCTATTTATTAGAAAAAAAAACACAATTACTTTATGACCAATTCAATAACATACCAAAGAAAAATAATGAAAAATATTCAAATTACAGTTTTGACACTGGGGATAATTCACTTTCACAAATAAATATAATCCATTTACAAACCACAAAAAAATTCTGTTCAAAAATCTTTAATAAATGATTTCTTGATCATTTTTCTTATATGTATTTTAATTAGATTTTTATAACCTTCAAAACGTTAAGCTACATGTTTTTTAAAAATTTTTCATATAACTTAGTGCTCTGAGGATGACATCGCCATCGAACTGTATGTAAACAACAATCAAAAATGATTAATGACCATTTAACGTATATTTTCATCAAAAAAATCTTTGTAGTTTATAGTGTTAGAGGAAAATGCATTGACGACAGTTCAAAATAGATTAAAATGTTGTTCTACATGCATATAAATGAATTGATCAGAAGTTACTAGAGAAATGATTCTATACATATTATTCTTAATTCATTATGTAATAAAAGAAAAACATATTCACCAAAAAAATACCAAATATTAAAATGGTAACCACTTTATGACATTACAAATTCGATTAAAATTATTAATAACATAATTATAGATTTACAATTATGATCTAAACACAACAATTAATCAAATAAAGAATACGTGTCTAGTTCATATTCATTCTATCTACTAGGACTAGTAGAAACATTGGTTTAGGTTTTAGTAAGCTAAAGAAAGTCCTGCTAAAAAGTATTTGCTAAAAAAAAAACAAAATTGGGTGGTTTGATGCTTCTCAGAAAATAACTTGCAAAAATCGTGACTTTCACAATTTACTGAGGCACAATTTATAATATATATATATATATATATATATATATGTGTGTGTGTGTGTGTGTGTATGTATATATATATATATATATATATATATATATATATATGATTTCTCCTACCATAGAAGTAGCTGCGACCTATTTTTTAAAAAAATCAATTATTTTGGAAAAGATAAATTTTAATATTTTCCGAATTAATAATGTGGATAACAACTGTATTGATAAAGATAGTATATAGTACTTAAGATAATACTTAAGGATAAATATATTGAATAACAATTTTAATTAATAAAAAGATTAGTATTTTTTTATTAAATTATGCATCCTTTGCATAAAATTTTATGATAAATATCAAATTAATATATATCTTATTAGTTTATAAATTTAAATCTCAATTTTTTATCGGGAAATTTTACATATTAATTTTAATTCGTTTAATTTATCTAAAGATACTATTGAAATTAAAAAGAAGTAAAAATGTTAAACAATAGCTTTTTAATAAGACTTAATACATCCCAAACCCTTAATTTAAATTTGTCGTCCGTTCAGACTGTTATGATTAAGATTTAATTGCAAAGTCATTATCTTGCAGTCATAAAATCTCTCGGTGTTTTAAATTATATATTAAGTCAATAAATCAAACTTAAATTGATTGATTCTACTGGAAATTTAAAATACTATAAACTGTCTAAACTATTCTTTCAATATTCGTATGTCAATTAATTAAATAAGATTTATTACTATGATGATTTATAGTATTAAAATTTATTTCAGACTAAGATAAAAAAGAAAAGTTGAGAACAAAGATGATAAAATGTTAAATTTACAAGCAATAAACGTAACGTTAAGTAAAACGTAAGTGTAAAGAAATAAGATTGTACAACTAAATGATATAAGAGCCGTGATTTATAAGTGTAAAAAGTTCGTTGTCCTCCCGGGAATGAACCAGAGACCGCGTTGATGCGAGACGACTACTTTATCACTTCGGCGTCAACGGGATTAGTACAATACCGTCGAGATATAATCAAACGCAACAAGGACCACAGTTCCCTATGTGGGACCTACGATCAAAGTGATAGTAAAACTGGCTAAACTGTACAAAACTTACGGTCAGGCCAAAATTATGTAGCTCTCCTGTGACCTATTTCAAAAGTGTATATATACGCATTGTTCACTGTTTATCATGCGGCCGTTGCGTCAAAGGGCGCTGATTTAATTTATGGCGCTCGTGGTTGCTGATTTTGTTAATAGTTTACAGTAAATAACACTAGACGACAGTGTATCAACTGGTACACTTATGTGAAGTAACTGTAACCGGCCTTGTTTACTGACTGTGACTTTGATGTAGTGCATTTATTAGTTAAAAGTTGCCTCACTATTTATCCTTGGGACCAGTGTGATAGTAGAGTTATTTGTTTAGTTGAAAAACTGGCGAGGAATTCGTATTATCCACTTCTATCTATTCAACGCGCTAAATTCGTAACATATTTTCGTATGTAATTGACGTTAAATGAGAATTGACTACAAGGATACGTTTAACTTTTCAAAGATATTTGTAAACATTATTTATTAAAAATTGAAAAGAATTTTTAAAAAACTAGAAAATTATACACATTATAGTACATATTAGATCAAATAACGTTTGGCAATATAATTATTTTATTAGGTTGGTGCAAAAATAATTGTGGTTTTTATCATCTTAAGCCTTGCGCTGATTTTTCTAGTTACCGTTACCTTTTGTTATAATCATGTAATATATCATTGTAAACAATGAAATTAACACTATTGTTTTCATTTTTTAGTATTGTTGGATATAACCTCTTAAATTAATCATGGGAAAAAAGCAAATTCGCGCGATTTTATTGTATGAGTTTAAATTGGGACGTAAGTAACTGAAACTGTTCGAAATATCAAATTTGTTTTTGGATAAGAGTCAATTAGAGAACGTACAGCTCAAAATTGGTTCCAAAAATTACGTAACGGAAACGAAAGCGTTCTTTATGAGGAGGTGGACGTCTTTCAGTTATAGACAACAATGATTTAAGAACTATTAATGTAGCGAGCCCATATAAAACAACTCAAGACGTGACAGAAGAACTCAATGTTGATCATTCAACAGTTGTTCGATATTTAAACATAATTGGAAAAACAGAAAAGCTGGATAAATGCGTGCCGTCTGAACTAAACGAACATCAAACATTTCGACGATACGAAGTCTGCTCTACGCTTCTTTTTCGTAGCAAAATTGATCCCTTTGAATTTGAATAATAAAAAAAGTTCCTTCTTAAAAGATGTACTACTAATTAAATTATTATCTAATATAATTAAAAATATGAAAACTGATTTCTGAAAATTATATACTAATAATATGATATGGAATATATATATATATATATATATATATATATATATATATATTATGTATATATATATATGGAATATATATATATATATATAAATATATATATATATATATATATATATATTAAACACACACTGAATATAAAAAAGTATCTCCTGCATGTTATTAATTCATATTTATTTCAATGAATTAACCATAATAGTTAAACCTATATTAATGATTAAAGTCATTGTACATATTGAGCACAGTGATTTTATGATTTATCTTCCAATTATGTCTATTAACTAATTATCTCAATTTAAACTAAATACATATATTATTAATATTGTATCCACATTAATACATGTCTAACTATGAATAATTGAAGCTTTCGAAAACATTTATACCTTAAAACCCTTATCGTCTATTCATAGACATCCTCATCCATTAACAAAGAATATAAGAATTAAAATCGTCCTATATTACCAAATATATTGAGACTTCAATTATTTGTGAACAGGTTTAATTGTTATAACTTCATTGTTAATAGAATATACTCACTTTTTTGATTTACATAACATTTATATTTATATTTCTAATAAACCATAAAATAAATAAATTCATTCATAGTAGTTACTTCTTCCAGTAAAATTTATTCCTGTTTACTTTACAATTTTTATTACCAATTAAATGTTTATACAAGAATTTTCGTTTTTTATTTAAACGAAATTTGTATTATGGTATTATGAAAAAACTAATAATATTTCGCTTCTACACATACAGGCTATCCAAAAAATGTATACACACATCAACCCATAAGCCAGTACATATTTTTTTATTTTTCAGTAAATTTAAATTTATGAAATAAACAGAAATTAATATACATTTTTGGACATACTGTATGTGTGTAAGTGGTGTGTTTATATATATATATATATATATATATATATATATATATATATATATATATATATATATATATATATTAATATTTTGGAATTAGAAATGAATTTTCTATTAAGAATATAAATATAAAATTGTGACAATGAAAAAATGAATTTAGTACTTTACAGCAAATTCACTTTTATTAACTTCCTAAAATCTTTATCTTCCAACCATCGTTTAAAGTACAGTAATGAGCAATTATGCAATTACGTCGTAAATTTCATCCACGAATTCTGCTTTTAAGTTTGTCAGTATTTCAGCTTTCCGAAAACCTTGACCTATATGAATAATGTACTAACTGTTAACACGTTATTATAAACTATAATTAACTCTTAAACTATAATTTACTCTAATCTATATATCTTCATATGACAAATGTTTATGAATGTATATATATATATATATAACCAATTATTTAATAACATTATGTATTATTATAATGCAAATTTATTCTTTTACCGACATTAATATAAATAACATAATCTATGTTATTATTTCACTTAATGTAATTTTTAATTATTCTTGTATTCAATATTGTATTTAACTTACAATACAAGCAGTATTCATTTTATTAAATATAAACATTCAGAAATAAAATATATAATACACTAAGTTCGTTCTAATCCTATTTTAATGAATTAAATGAAATGAACTTGAATAAAATGAAACAATAACTTGAATTAAATGAACTTGAATAAGTGTATGTGTATGTATGTATATATCTAACTATACACAGGTGGTATATATATATATATATATATATATATATATATATATAATAGAGGAAATTAAAACGCCTTTTCTTAATAAATGTGAATTTATTTTTTAAAAATAATTAATCAAAAAATAATTAAGTATATTAAATGAACCAAAATGGTTGTATAATTAATAATATAGTATAATTAACTAGTAGGTTTGAATATAAATATATAGAATGAGATATCTTTTCTTATAAACACTAATGATTTATTAGTGTCTCATTTAGTGTCCATAAATTAATCCACACTGGATTTATTTACATATAAATACACTTAAATAAATTAAGGTCAGACTAGTATATAATATTCGCTACGTTTAAATAATAAATGATATATTTCAATACTTTATGACTTTTAATGTGTAAAAATCTGTATAAATAACGTTTATACATTCAGCGACCTACCATTTTCATATCACTAACGTTCGTTCGTATGACGACACTATATGCTGTATGTACACACACACACACTGTGTAGGAACGACACGGTCCATCAATTCCTTAGGGAACCGAATGGGACGTACCTATTCGTGCCACGGTGACAGATATGCGGGGGCAATACGCACACTGATGTTGAATGCACACATTCTAAGTGTCCCTAGAGGGCACACGCCCCTCATTCGCTACAACAACTTACAAGCCATGACGCCAATTCAGCATTCTCGTACTTATTGTGTACTGCAGAATATACGATTTCATTAGACAGTGGCAGCACCATTAACGCATTTTCAGTTAACGTTTAATACTTAAACATTAAAAACACATCTATGTACACACACACTATATATATATATATATATATATATATATATATATATATATATATATATATATATATATATATATACGTGGTGTGCTAACACGCTTTGCTAGTTTTGACGTACTAAAAAGGGAAGTTAAATTTTTCATTCAAGATATTCAAAAAATATCTTTAGTTCCACTAACATTTATATCATATCACAATGAATAAATTTTAAAAAAAATCCTTGGTCACAATGGTTCTGACATTGTGGCTTAATTTACTTGTAAAAATAAAGCCCTTTTTTGTCCTACACAAAGTCTAAAAAATCTGATATTTGAACTGTCTTAAAGTCTGATATTTCTGTTATGAAAACAAAATTATTAAGTTATAATGTCTTATAATTCAAGAACAGTGATCATTTAAAAAATTATGCATGAGCATAAATTCGCACAATTTCCAATCAATTTATATGAAAATGATGTCTTTCACTATGCGTACGCACATCACGACGAAATGTCATCAAGTTCGACCCAAACGATTACATAAACATTTCACTGGTACGTATGTAAACATTTTATAGAATGTAAAATCGTTTGTTCCGTCCAAGCAATAAAATCTAGATTTATTCGACTTTTAAACAGCCATAATTGTCGCACTGTACGATAGACGCAGTTACATTTCGAGCAAAACGAAAATTATAATTTGTTCACCGTAGAAATCTCACTCTGGACGCATTGTTAAATTATCCTAATAACATAAACCCTGCCGTGAAGGTTAGGTCGCGTAAAATTAAAGCTTCCTTTGTTTCTCTGGATTAGAAGTCACGAACGAATGTTCGTTCAGTATTAGCAGATATGATTCAACGAAATTGAACATATTTTCTCGACAACATAATCATATTATTTTATACATTATTTTTCTCCGTTTTGTTTTTTTTTATTATTACTTATGTGTTGCAAACAAAGAAGCTTCACGCATATTTCAACATGCCGCTTTGAAGATTTTGTACAAAATTATTTGTTTTTACACCTAAACTAGTGTACTAATGTTATTAAAACAGATAGTAATGAAAAAATCAGAATAAGTATCGAAATTGGAATCAGTTTTAAAACAGATAAAATTAAAAATATTTATGTAATTTTGTTGTATTTTTAAAAATCTGAAGTTATTTTTAAATTAAATTTCTTAGAATTTTATGTATTTCATTATTCATAATATGTAATATTTATTGCATTAACTTTTTATATATTCGTTTCTAATTCTATTCAATAAATCAATATTTTACTAAGTTGTTACATGCGCTTAATCCATTAACTTATATTAAAAACACAAGTCAACCAATTTAAATAACATGTCGTTCTTACAAGGACTAAAATATATTAGTCAAATATGTTGAACTAAAATTGAAAAGTATTTTCAATAAATTAAAAGTAATTTCTTACTTTTTAAAATAAATAAATCTAGAAATGTATATATGTATGTGTTTATATATATATATATATATATATATAAGTACATATATACATACATATATATATACCAAATTAATTTATTTAAATGTAAAATAGTAATTATAAATTAATATAATATACATTAAACGAAACCATCATTTTCATGAAAAATTTAATTAGAAGAGATTATTCATATTTTTTAAAATATTAATTAAATCTAATTATATCTTTTAATTTTTCAAATTAAAAGCTTATTGATTTTAATTTGAAACTTAATTTTATGTAATAAATCATTTCTGATTATATATAAATCTATGTGTATATATAAACACGTGTATATTATATATATATATATATATATATATATATATATACCAAGAGTTTTAAATGTTTATATATTAGATTGCTTCACAAGTTTTTGCGTCTTTTCAGTACCGTTTTCAACTGTTTATTGCGAATAACTCTTCCTGTCTACTTTTTTAATAGTACAAGGTTCTTTCAACAAATTATGTTATAAATAGTCTGTAATTAGAATTTTTATGTCAAATTAGTTTTGAAGATCAAACAATTACTTAGTGTTTACCAATACTTGTGTGCGAATGCATTTAAGACATATATTATTGTGTAAATTAAAAAAAAGTGCAATTAAAGTTAAACAGATATTTAAATTATCTACCGTATAAAAGTGTTTATCTATCAGAACGTGTCGAAACTGATTCAAATATGTCGATCAGGAAATTTAAAATTCGAAATTAAACCATGATCAGTAAAGCCTTCATCATACTAAGTGGATGATATCATCGCCATAGTGCATGTTGATCTAAGAATTATAACAGATGAGTCAGCAGAAAATGTGGAGTTCTCACAATCAATAGCGCTCCAGCATCTATATACACACGGAAAAGTCAACAAGTGGGGCATTTGGGTACTACATATATTGGGTACTACATCTTTAATCAAAAAATAAATTATCGGACAGATTTCTGACCTGTGTTAGTCTCTTAATTCCTCAAAATTGAACACTTTTTGACTAGAATTGTAACTAAAGACAAAAAGTGGATTAGTTATAATAATGCAGAAATTAAAACACAATGATCAAATTCTAGGATGGTTCTATACCTAATACCAAAGCTTGAATTTCATTCTAAATATTAATGCTTTTTATTTAGTGAAATAGATGAGATATAGTCTATTATAAGACTTTAAATGAAAATCAGACTCTTGATTCAAGGCTTTATAAGTAATATGAATACAATTTAACTGCCATTTGCCACAGTTACTTTTAAAAAAAAACAGAAAGGCAGAGCATTAGTAATAAAGAAGGTTGATTGGAATATATATATATATATATATATATATATATATATATATATATCCAATTTCAATTCAATGGTATTACAATATTGTATCGCTTTACTGTTTACATAATGCAAAAGTACTTGAAACACGTGATGTTTGTGTATAAAAGAAAAAAAAAATATATATATATATATATATATATTTATATATATATATATATAAATTTGTTTAATAACGAATTTCACGAAAAAATCAGATTTAGTTACTATTATTCACATTAAAAATTACAAGTAATAGTCTTGTATTCAAAATAATATTAAATCAAGTTACATAATAATTTCCATTTTTTAAACTGATTGGTTTTCCTTTACAGACTTATTACAGAAGAGAGAGAGATTATCAAATACCTAAATAATTCCTAATAAAAAGAAAAATGAGTAGATAAATTCACATATAGACATTTAACCTCAAAAATGTACGCTCGCATACTTATATCTTTACAAATAAATAACTTCTTGAAATGTTTTCTAATAAAATCACAGAAATTTCGAAAATATTTCTAAATAAAATGCATATTATCTAATAATGAATTTCTATAAAAATATCATAAGAAACATTTTTTTCAAAAATTCAAATTATATATAATCCTTAAGTATTTTTAATACAATTTAAATATTTTATTCCTTAAAACTATCAAATGTATATTTAAAGACGAACATTTTACTGGTTTTTAATATTAACTTCAAAAAAATCAGTCAGTATATTCTCGTAACAGTACAATTACCCCCCGGACATTAACCCCTGGTAATAAGTCTCAGACAATAACATCATGTGGTAAAAAAAAACCAGACATTAAACCACCTAAATAAAAATTTCTGTTAACATTTTTATTTTGTCAAATTCATTTATAAAATTTATATATTAATAATATTAAACTACATTTCCTGTCAAAGATTTCAATATTTTAAATGAATTAATTTTTGTGTCTATATGAAAATGTGAATATTAGATTTTAGTATAATTTTAAATAATAATATTAAACCAGATTTTCTTTTAGAGATGTCAATATTTTAAAAGTAATACATTTTTCTACCTCTCTCTAACTCTAAATTGTGCATATTAGGTGCTAGCATAAATTTAAATTTGTATCCATATTTTTCTGTGTTAAATAATTTTTGATTAACGTTTCTATTTCGTCAAATTTATTTTAAAACACTTATTTTGTCAAATAAATTGTGTATTCATTATTTGTTGTCTCCAGAAAATTTTATCTAAAAAGTTTTTATTTGTATACGAGGGTTTAATATCCGGGCGGGGTTTTATACGTGGGGTTAATGTTCATCGTTTTTTGTCTAGGGAGTAATTGTCATAGAACCGTATATTCTATATAATTAAACAAATTATCAAAAATTGAAAATATAATGTTCAAATAATTTTAAATATTTTTTTATTTATGTTATAACGTATAAATAAAGAAAATATTACCATAAATTGCCATTAAACACAAAAACAACAATTATTATGAAATATAGTACCGGAATACTTTTTTATATCAACAAATATAACAATATAGAAATTATATATATATATATATATATATATACATATATACATGGATATATATATATATATATATATATATAAATTTATGGATATGTTTATTCTTGTCTTTCCTGATTTGAAATCCACATACATTTTTCATACTAAATTCAATATAGTGTCTGGAAAATGTTTAATATTCTAAATACGCGATAAGAAAATAAAATTACATTACCACTACGCTGTTTGAAAAATAAGTATAGGATAATCAATGAACATTTCAACTGAATCACAAATACGTGTCGCTGAAAGCTGTAACTGAAAAACACGATGTGTTTTAATTGACATTGTTTATTGATTTTTTATCGCCCCTAGCATAAACTTAATACTACCTGATGATCACAATTGTTTTATATTAAAGCTTTAATATCATTAATTAGATACCCTTCCATTTTTGTAACAATTCATGTATCCATTATCACGCTTCACTATTTGTTCAATAAAAAAAAAATGAACAAATAAAAAACAACAAGAGTACTTTACCAGTGAGGTTGTTAATAAATATTCAATCGTTGATTTGTCGAAAGATTATGATATTAACTGATTTTTATTGTTAATCTAGTTTTTATTTAATGGAAAATCGATCTGAATTTGTAAATTTAACTTGATATCACAACATGTTTTTCTATTTTACAATACTTATTTTAAAATACAATTGTTTTTTAATTAGAACATAGTTCTGTTTTCAACGTATTGGAAAAGACTTTCTGTAATTTCTTATTGTTTGTCTAGAAATAGATTCATAATTATTTCGACTACATGATTGTTTTTCAACACATATTACTTTTATTTTTATTAAAAATAAAATTAATTGAGTGAAATTTCTATTTAATATAAATAGCGTAAATACATTAGAAAATATAATTAAAAAAATAATGGAATGAAATATTAATAATTTTTTAAAACAATATTTTTTTAACTAAAGCTGTTCATAAAATCATTAAAAAATATGACATTTCTTCAAAAATAATAAGTAAATTGATACTCTTTACTTAAATTAGCATTTGTCTTGAAACTAATTATTTTGGTTAAAATAGTTATTCTAAATTTAATCCCAATATGTTTTCATATAAATTATAGATAACATTCAAATGATAACATTTTTAGAATTGAAGAAATATGTATACAGTCGAATTTATTTTTATGAGTATCTTTTTAATGCGGTTTTGAAGTTTTGCAGTGCATATTTCATGCAAATTTGAGGTTTCCCCATTGTATTTACATATATGAGCTGCACGCTGTTTAAAAAATTTTAAATCAAAATTATGATATTTTTTTAAATTTATATTTTTTAATTTCAAATTTTCTATCATGTTTAAATTATGTTCTGTCTGCTATCGCTGAAATAAGACTACAAACTTTAAATGCCTACTGGAAAGCAACCTGGCCTAGATGTGTTGCAAACAGTACAACCGAACATCGATATTATCAACTGAAATCATCACTTTGGGATAAGAAATTGATGGAGAAGGTTGTAATACCTTTAGCCAAAATGGTGTCGACGAATTGTTTGTGGACTATGCCTTAAGTGATGATGATATTATTGGTATAAATTTATATATCGTCAAAGATCCAGAAAATTATATTTAAGCGGAAGAAAAACAACTCCCCCCCCCATTGCAAATATAATTGGAGAAGGTTTTCAACTGTGCAGTAAATTGGAAAATCATTTTCTTGTTCATGACACAAATTCTGAACGAGCTTTCAAATTCAACGTGAGCTGAAGAATTGTATATCTGAATATCACAAACTGCATGAAAAAAGTAAAATTATTATTGCAAAGTTTAATCAATGATTACATTAACAGAGGAAAAAAAACAACACAGAACGAGGGTGAAGTTGACGCTAATTCTGTTTGTGAAGAACCATTATCTTTACCATGCAGATCTGATGTACTGACTATGTCTTCTAGTGATGCAAATGATTACGCACCAG
Organism: Acanthacorydalis orientalis; assembly: GCA_034766995.1. Classification (NCBI taxonomy): domain Eukaryota; kingdom Metazoa; phylum Arthropoda; class Insecta; order Megaloptera; family Corydalidae; genus Acanthacorydalis; species Acanthacorydalis orientalis. The sequence continues at coordinate 6,733,918 of CM068317.1, read as the reverse complement.
TTCACAAATAGTACCGAACATTGTCAGATACCGACGATAATTCTAATGAAAAAGAATTGTTACTTTTCAATAAAATTAAATGATTAAAGTTTTAAAACAAACTTATTTTCAATTTTATATCAATTTCTTTCGAATTTTCGAAAGAATTTTTTAGGTATTCTTATTTTCCCGAATTTTCATAATTTTTTTTATGGGATTTTGGGTGTATTTTAACTCATTGCTTTGATTTTATTCAGTTTAAGAAAAAGTTGGAACTTATCTCTAATTTTTCAACATAAGTTATGTCTTTTTTGTGCGATTTTTTTTATATCCGGTTTTCTGTGGAACGTACCTACTGCATAAAAAGAGACTTGACTCTACATATATATATATATATATATATATATATATATATATATATATATATAATTTAAGTATTATTGATATATTGTTTTTACCAAAATTAATTAATTTTTTTTAAAAGGAAAAGAACAGTCATGTTAAATGTATGCAAAGAATCGCTTTTATTATTTTATTGGAATATATTTTATTCAGTTTTCTTTGTCAGAAGTGTTGTTTTTGTTAAAGGCAGCTAGTTGGAATTAAAAAAGGTCTTCTGAATAAGGAAATATGTAGAAAATGTTAAAGAACGTAGTATTAACCGTCGACAACACAAAATCCGTACTCAGCGTCGCCTACATATGGTACAGTGTTAGAGACCAGGATTTTGCAAGATCGGCGTGCATACATTGTGGACTTGAGAACGCAATGTTTACAGTGCACTAAAGACGACGTTGCTGTTGATAATGCCGCGTAGACAAAAAAAAACATAATAAATGTCGCGTCGAAAGGACGATTTTCGCCGACGAAGCTCGGTGTCTTTCAGATGGGGTTGATAGCATGCAACAATAAAATAGTAGAATGTGCATTGTTGAAATAAACACAAACTCAAGAATGCGTCGTTTGAATATAATGCAAAAAGGAATGTGCTGAGAAGTAATAGGAGAACTCAATTTTTTATGAAGTTATGTTTCTCAGTTGTATAACTGTCATTCAAGTCTTGGAACATTGCTGTTTTTTACTTAAGAAAATTTTTAAAACATCTCTGAATTTAATTAAAAATCTTAAGAGAGTTTGTGACAAAGACCATCAATTATCCAGTATAAACTATATTATGTACATATATATATATATATATATATATATATATATATATATATATATATATGTATATATATATACTCGTATATATATATATATATATATATATATATACTCGTATATATATATATATATATATATATATATTGCTAAACTATTTTTGTTGATTAAAATTACTTTTTAAATTATTATGTGTAATTATTAAAAAAATAACCTAAGCTTTAAAATGTTACTATTTTTTCTAAGATAAACTTGTTAATGAAATAAATATAATTAGGTTTTTCCGATTATCGTTAGAATTTTTTCTGCACATAAACAACCATTTAACATATAAACTGGTTGTGGATAAATTAATTTCATAAATTAATTAACCTTCTAATGCATATAAAACCATATACAGAGATTATTAAAACCACCTGGGTATCAAACCACTTGTTTACATTAAAATATTCACAGAGTTAGAAGTATGTTTTTAATATTTCAATGAAGAGAAATATTTTATTATATTTGAGTTTCTAATTATTTTTTAATGAAACACACACACAAATATTATATATATATATATATATATATATATATATATATATATATATATTTATATACATACATATATATATATATATATATATATATATATATATATTTATATACATACATATATATATATATATATATATATGATTGATCTCAAAACTTTCCAGACTGATTTTTTAAAAAAGTAACATTGATCTCCATGTAGATAATTTTATTATTTCTTAATATACGAAATACATTCATCCTACAGTAATATATCTGTAACAATATTCACATTTTATTCAAACTACTGCTGGAGATATTTCTTAAAAATAAACATCAGAAGCTCAGTTGAATATTTCTGAATGTCTTATGAGATAAAAATACGTATTTTTCTATTTAAATTTTAGTTAAGGACAAAAAAATAATAATATCTAACTAGTAAACGGTGAGTGATTAGGAATCGTGACACATTTAGATAATAAAAAAGAGTACAATGACTTTTGAATCGAAATATTGTCCTACAAAAGTTACCAATTACTTTTTTTCCAAATATTAATAGAGAAATTAATAAATTATTATTATTAAAATATGAAAATATTTGAAATTTTTTTTATAGTTGAGCCTCTGAAAACAAATTCTATATGAATGATTCTCTCATAATCGAAAAAAAAACGTTAAGAATTATTTGTTGGTACTTATCTAGAAATCGATTAACCTAAATAACCTTTCTATACAGAACTTTATCACTTTGTAGTTCTCATTAAAATAAGACATCTAAACTTTCGTAACAACAACAACTTAGATCAATCATCAACTTTCAAAATGTTTTGGATAATCTTTCGACCATTACACTCTTTCTTGTTTTCGATCATTTTTCCATGAATTCAACATAAACTGTTTTCAAGCGTTACTCTCATTCACATCTCCATCTAATATTCGATAAACTGTGTTTTCAATATGTACAAATGAATTCTTCCATAAATTTTATTACTATACATGGATATATTTCAAAATTTCGACTACTTTTAACATTTTTTTCATTAGATTATCGTTAACCAATATATTAATTATCATACAGATTTTTCCCTACCATTCAGAATTAAATTAAAACACGAATAAACTACTATTACTATCGCATACACATTTTTCGGTATCTAAGTTCTCTAATTGAAAACATAATTTAATGTTTGTGAAATAGTATGACCAATATATATATATATATATATATATATATATATATATATATATATCATTAACCTCTTTTGATCCACAACTGGATGAATACGTATTCCAAAATTTCTAGTTCAAATGATTTAAAGCATCTTTTTTTCATAAATCTGTTATAAATTTTCATATATCCTTATCCCATTTGTTCGTTGCTCTTTTTAAATTTCTTGGTTCTCAATAAATATTATCTATTATCTATCAATAGTCTTCTTACAATATGTCCTACCCATTTCCGTTTTAAACTCTTCATTCCTTTTATCGTGTCAGTAACTCTAGTTTGTTTTTGTATCCATCCTATTTTTTTCTCATCTCTTCTTGTTCTTCTCAACATACATCTTTCCATACTACTCTGCACTCTCTTGCATTATTTTGGCATTAAAAACCCATGTTTCACTTCGGTGTGTGAGTATAGGTAAACTATACTAACCGAATACTTTTCTCTTTAGACAGAATGGAATAATCAGGTTTGTACAAATGGACTCCATTCAATTTTTATTTGTCTATTGACTTCATCAATAAATGATCAATCTTTGTTATTAAGTGAACCCAAATAAACATACTAGAAATTTTTCCAGATTTTTTATCGGCATACTATCTTATTGCATCCTCATAAGATAATGGTCTTGTTATATCTGCTTCAATAGATAAGATAGAATGAAAATGCAATCTTTCCTCGCAAATATGAGATTGAAATTTATTTTTAATTAAAGGTAATTTGGAAAAACATAATCTTATGACAAATCTATGTTTAATTAACAAAGTTCATTTGAAACTGTCACTGTCAGATGATATACCCTGTTTTGTGACAGAAAAACATCTAATTTTATAGAATTTCGTGCAATTTTATAGGTTACTGTTGAAGTTTTCCTTACATTTTTTTATGTTTATCATGAAAATGTATAATAAAAATATATAAAATATATATTTAAAATATATAAAATGTATAAATACATGAAAATATATAAAATATATATTTGACTACTACAATCACTACAAATACAACCAAATTCAAAATGATAAAATTGTACAACAATGGTAATTTAATAATTATGGTTCTCAATATTTGCTTTTGACGTTTTATTTATTTGTACAACGCATTTTTTTCAATTTTTGTTCATTGTGAGACTCGTTACAACTTCATTGTAGCTCTGAAGCTTAAGCTTCATTAGTTTTCACACATATCAATGCCTATATATATATATATATATATATATATATATATATATATATATATATATATATATATATATATATATATGTTAGTCTTTGCATGGATTTTTATATACATGAAATTAAAAAATATATTTTAAAAATTAGTAACAGTTATTGCTGTATATCCGATGTAATTTAATGAAAATCAATAATTACACCAACAGCACGATATAGTTTAACATGAAATTAAAATTAACATACATTGTTCGATCCAAAAAAAAAATGCAAATCCAATTCCAGTGAACTAAACATCTGGCGAATACGATTAAACCGACAATGCATACAAAACTATAAACGTGCGTGTTTGTGAATTCCCCAAGTGACATTTAACCCGAGGCAAACACTTCTAATGGACACAGTAATGTCAAACGCGGGGACTCTGTTACACGTTACGTCGTTTTCATAGGGAACGGGGGCGTAGTCTCGTCGTTACATATCACATACCGCCGTGGTGTCGCCAGCCAGTCCCGCACATAATACACAGCGCATATGATGATGCATAAAAGCACACAATATTCCCGTTTTACAATATCGTTGAGGAGCATTGCGGTGCTAAATGTGGGAATAATGTCGCTCGTTCATTTTGATTCACTGTATATTGATTAAGATGTTTATATTTTACACATTATACAAATTATTAAAAAGGTATATGTCTATACAAAAAACAGCTAAAAAGTAATTATACTTCACTTTTCTTTTTACAGTGTTAATTAATCCTATTACTGTTTTTGACTGATTCTTAAATCATTATAAACATATTCTTCATCTTTAGATAGTTTTTTGTAAGTTCAGTTTAATAATCACATTTTGACTGATGTAATTTTAATTTCAATTTTCTTTTTTATACAAATGTTTGATGAATAGACGTAGTAGGAGGGCTATTTGAAATTTTTGCTACCTAGAATATAGACATTGGTGCTATGTCTAAAATTCTTGCTGCCTTGAATTTCTGTACCAATCTTACGAATAACTGAGAAACTTCAATTTATATGTTGTAAAGAATTATTTAAATAAATAAAATTCAATATATTTTTTAAAATGGACCAAATTGATCATAGTGCATTAATACATTTATTAAAATGTATTAAAATAGGTTTAACAACGAAGGATATTTGTAACAAGTTGAAAAACGTATTAAGTGAAAATTCATCATTTATAATTGTGAAAAAATAGGCTGTTAAATATAAACGTAGTTGTATGGGCTTGGAAGATGACTCCCATAGTCGATATCATAAATACAATGACACCTGAATACTTCAGATGAATGAGCGTTTCATATCCTAACTAAAAAAATAAATATGAAAAGCTATCATCAAGAATCCAAACAATACAGAGAAGTATGAAATATGCGTGCTAGGAATAACAAGAAGAGATAAGAAAAGAATTGAATTGATATGAAAACAAATATGAGTTACAAATGTTATAAGAAGAGTAAGTAGTCTGAAATGGAAATGGGCGCGGCACTTTGCAAAAAGAGAAGATAACCAATAGACAACAGAAATTATTAACTGGGAACCAAGAAATATAAAGAGACTAATGAACAGGTAGGATAAGTAAATTAAAATTTTTATTGAATATCAGTGGAAAAGAGAGGCATTCAATTGTACAAAATGGAAAATCATGGAAGAGGCCTTTATCCAGCAAGGGCTTGACAAAGACTGATGATTATGATGATACATATATATATATATATATATATATATATATATATATATATATATATATATATATATATGTTTTGACTTGTTTTGACTAAGCATTAAGAACTGATGTCCTTGTTATAATTTTTATTCCTTATGTTCGCAACAATTAATTGTTATTTTTTTCTATATAAATTCCAATCATATAATTGTAAATTTTATTTAAATTATTAAAAAATTATTTCATCTAAAATTTAAAAAAGGCTACATACCAAACACGAATTCAACACATTCATCACTCCATTTCATACACAATCAATTAATATTAAAAACAATAAAGTGCAATAATCTTATATACGATCAAATAAAAATTTTCGTATTTTTGACTATACATAACATTTATCTTATTACTTTTCTAAAAAAAATGTGCTTACTACCAATTATCAACAGAATGGAATTTTTAGAAAAATCAAATGTACTCAGTATATCCATAAAACAAGTTCGTTATAAAAGTGAATGTATGGAAAGTATGCATTTATCAAAATCCATATGAATATTTGTTCCTTGTAAACATGAACTAATTCTCTTTCTTTTTCTCTCTCTCTCTCTATATATATACATGTAGAGAGAGATAAAGAGTGAGTGAATACAGTCAGTGTATGATAGTAAAAAGATCAACAAAAAATATTAAAATAATAGTATTATAGAAATATATAAAATACATTTTTAAAAAATAAATGTCAACGTTCGATCAATTTTCAAGTGCCTGTTAGATTTGAAATGTTCATATGTTATAATAACAAAAAAAAAAAGATAGTAATTTTCTTTCAAAAATAGAAATACTAATTGAATACGAAGAACGTTTGTTACAAAGATATTTTTATTAACTAAAATATTACAGAAGTATCTATTCTTCTTAAAAAAATCTACTTGAGAAAATGTTTTCATTCCAAGAAAGAAACTACAATGGAATAAGAAGCCTCTTGAAAGTAAGAAATATTCAATAACTAAATTTGTTTTCAGTCTAATAACACATTGCAATCTTATTTTCAGTGTCGTACATTTTTTTACATTTTATTATAAATTTAATACGAATTCAAAATGCATTATTGACATTACTGTTCTACAGTTACTGGAATTAATATTTTAAGTAGATTTTCTAAAATATAACAAGCCAGAATTTGTATACCTATGAATTTGAAGCTAGAATTTCTAGTTGCTTTTTGAAGCTAGAATTTCAGAATTTCTTATATTTTATTTGTTAAGTACGTGAACATTGATGAAATAATATTTCATCAGTTGAAAATTATATAAAATGTATTTATTATGTTTTTAAGAACTATTAAAAAATACATTTAGTATTGTTCTCTGTTAATTTGTATTCTTTCATTTAATTTTTTTACTTTGCTATTGAAAGCTACTTATTCAAAACTACAAGGAATTAATAAAAAATTAATAGTTATTAAAAGAGGATATAAAAGCAAAGAAATGAATATCTTTCTCTATATATTAAAACTTGTATTACACAATTTAAATTACAGAATGTCTAACTAAAAATTAAACATTTCTTTTAAATACTGTAAACAATTTCTATAATGATTTCACACTGATATTTTTAAAAAAATGATGCTATATTTTTACGAAATCAAAAACGGATGAAGGAAAAATATATTGAACCAACATTTTTCAATATACTATCGTAGATTATTAGAACAAAATAGGAATTAAACTACATGAAAAATTTATTTTTTTAAAAAAAAATGCATCAATACCTAAAATATATTTGATTTTATTATCAATAAATTACTAATAAATATTTATTATTCCTGCAACCACACCAGTTACATATTTGCTTTTCTTATAAAACAAAATTAATATACATACATATATATATATATACATATATACATACATATATATATATATATATATATATACATATATATATATATATATACATATATACATACATATATATATATATATATATATATATATATATATATATATATATATATATATATATACTATCACGATTCTCAGAAAGGTTTTGAAATAAGGATAATTTACTTTTAAGATAAAAAAACAGGAATTAAGGATAATACAGTTAAGACTTCTTTCAAATGCTAAACCGGAAATTTTACATTCAGGGCATACTCTATATTAGATTTTCTCTGAGGCCTAATACACAGGATACTTCGAAGACTTTAAACAAAACTGATAAACTTACCCAAACTATAAATATAAAATATATTAGTATTTTTAAACTAATGTTAAGACTTAAAAAATTACAGTATATATGGTATTTATATATATATATATATATATATAGATACATATATATTTAAACACACACATACACATACATATATATATATATATATATATATATATATATATATATATATATATTGTAGATATATTATCTCAGACTCTATTAAAAAAATATAAAAAACTTACTTTTCTCTTAATACGAAAATGATTTTTTTATTAATTTTAACATTAAATTCGATATACTTTATTTAAAAAGTTTAATTTATGCATTTTGAACATGAAGCTTCAATAAAGTTTAATTCAATTTTAATGAAGTTTCATGACAACAACTACCATCAGCGTAAATTTAGAAACCAAGATTTAGTGGTTTGGGCAAAAAACCACTAAATCTATAAAAATATATATTTTTACCTTTGATATTATCTTAAAAGTTTAATGTATGTATATATATATATATACATACGTGTGTGTGTGTGTGTGGTTTAATTTTTTAAAACTGTATCACAGATACTCTCTCTCAATTATTCCCTCACTTATTTGTACCAATTTTTCCTACTATTTACAATATATATATACATATATATATATATATAATCAAAAACAAATGTAGATTAATTTTAGGAGGCAAAGAGAAATAATTGAGAGATTATTAATCTTGAAAATTTCGAGTTAAAGATTAATTAAAATAAATAGAGACATTTCAAGTATTTGCCGTTAATGGATATAATATTATGTTTATTTAACAAATAGTTTGTTTTTTTTCAATTAAAACAACATATACTACTTAATAAAAATGAAAAAAATCAACTCATACTATGTTGGAGATCGCTTCTATATATATATTTATAATTTTTAAAAATATATACGGGCCCTAATGACCTTAGCTGTCGAAACGCCCTAAAACCCTAAATAACTAACTACCTTTAAAAATGTATAATGTGTAATTTATATATATATATATATATATATATATATATTACGGAAGATTTGTGTGATTCTTTCTCTTTATACATATATTTATAATTTTTAAAAATATATATGAGCGCTAATGACCTTAGCTGTCGAAACGCCCTAAAACCCTAAATAACTAACTTTAAAAATGTACAATCTATAATTTGTATACATACATACATATATATATATATATATATATATATATGTGTGTATATATATATATATGTATATATATATGGAACATATTTGTATACTTTTCTCTCACTCTATACATATATATATATATATATATATATATATATATATATATATATAAAGAGAGAGAGACAAATATAGACTGTACATAATACTGATATACGTATATAATATTTATCACTTCATAATTTCACAGATGACATTTTCGTCAAAACGTGTACAAAACAGAACGGAAATTTACAAATACGTTGATACATTTTTAAAATGTTTATGTATATATACATATAATAGTGAAAAACAAAATGATATTTGATAACAGAATGGATATCGTAGTAACTAAAGGTCATATAAACAGCCAAGCCATGCACTAACATTGTTTTCGACTCTTTGTTCTCGCAATGGAACAATCAAATGTTAGGTTTACATGCACATTTATTTTGATGAATGGAAGGGTCGAAAAACTAAAATATTTGTGGTGGTGTCATACAATATTTTTGATAAAATCATTGGTTATCATTGTTTATTCTTTTCTCATCATTTATTTGGAAAATTTTATATATATTTACAAAATCAATTAACAATATATTTATATACATATACATATATATATATATATATATATATATATATATATATATATATATATATATATATATATATATGTATATATATATAAAGAGAGGCAGAGGCTGACGAAAGAATATTACAAAATATATTAAAATGTAAATTAAAATCTTTCCACATTTTCTAATTTACTGCTATAAAATATAATACAGTAAAACGAATAACGTTTGACGTATTTTGGTCAAAGCCTTTAAAAATTATATTTCAAACTGTCAGAAACACGTGTCAAGATATATCAAATATAATAACATTGACCTATTTCGAAACAAAAGGGCCGCAGTTATACACACTGTTTCATAAAATACCTAACTTTTTTCGCGAGTGATTAAAGTAAATGATCAAAAAGTCAATATCATTTTCTACGAACGACTGTTAAAGACGTAAATGAAATAAATAATAAACGCACTTCCGTTCCAAACAAAAGATTACGGACGCATTCGGAGTGGGAAAGGGTAAATAAAAGTAATTTCTTTCATGCAGAAACTCTATTCACACGTTCAAATAAAGTGAAATGTTAGAAGATACGAGGCGAAACGTACACAAGTATGAATGATTTCAGTCGACAGTGGTGAATTTTAAAGGTTAAGATTTTTTCTTTTAAATCATGATAATTAAAACACATCCAGTGAATTTTATACTAGAAATTATATTTCATATAGATACAAATTGGATATTTAAGACAATAATATGTTTTAGTCGTAATAAAAATTAGATTTTTTAAATTGTAATCCAATTTTAATTACATTCGTTTTCAACTTATTTTTTATTATATTTATACTATTTTTCTTTCTTTTCAAGATTATGTATATATATATATATATACTTATATATATATATACATATATATATGTACATACATATATATATATATATATATATATATATATATATACATATATATACATAGTTTTTTATGCTTTTGAATAGAACAAAAAACTCTTTAATGTAGATTTAAAGTCTAATAAATATTCACTTTTTATGAACTTATCAACAGAAAATATTTCTGTTTATTCAATTTTCCAAAAAATATCTTAAAAATTTCTAATAATAGTTTATTATAACACCACACACACACACATATATATATATATATATATATATATATATAAATACACTAAAAACTCAATTTAGGTTATTAATTGGTACTAAAGAATGCAGACGCAAATCGAAATAACCTATTATATATTATTTCTATAGGACTTCTTTAAATTCGTTTCATCTAAATAAACAACACATGTCATGAAAACTGAAAATTAAGCCAAAATGATAAAAATCCATAATGATAAAAATTTTAATTAATCGTTTATTTATTGTAGTAAATAAAATTATTCTTAAGAAAGTATTATGTAATTAATTTATTTATTAAATGTATATGATAAATATTTTTTTTTGAACTGAAAGATGAATCCATATGTCTATTGCTAACGACTGGAATTGGTTAATTAAAAATTTATCTAAAGTTTGTTGAATTATCACTGTCTTTTTTCGATAGATTTGTTTATTACAATTTATGGCACCATCTACAGTTATAAATATTTGTGTATAAACCTTTTCTTTCTACATCTGGTGAGCAACTTAACGGTATAACTTCTTTTTACATTTAAATATTTTATGCATAATGACTATTATTCAGGTTCTAACAACTTTAATGAACTGATCTATCTTGCATAATAAAGATGAAAATACAAATTAAAAGGGAAAATACCAAAAAAATGTAAAAATTACCGAAATAATAATTAATTATTGAAAAAATTAAAAAATCCCATAACGACGCAACTTACGACTCTTGTCGAAGTCTTGATATATATATATATATATATATATATATATATATATATATATAAATATATATATATATATATATACATATATCAGAAATGTTACAAATCTATTCAGAAGAAAAGCATCAATATTTTTTTCACTTTTGCAATAAAAAGTATATTTACCAAGCTCCGTTATAAAAAATCTCTAATTGATAAAAGTATTGTTGTGTATGAGAAACATATAGTGAGAAGAATATCAGCTGAATTGTAGGCAATGAAAGCTGTGGGTAATAACGAAACAAAAATAAATAGATGAGAAATAGAAGACTTTATAAAAGAAAGCTTTAAGTCTAGAAAATAAAAATGTTGAGTAATTACATTATGAAATTATTAAATATAAACAACCAAATGAATAATAAAATGATAAATAAAACATATAATACAAAAAGTAACATAAATATATAATAGATGAATCCAGTAAAAAACAGAACATACATTCACACTTATGCAACATTACAGAGAATTTAATGAAAAACATATAATGGTATTTTGTAAGTGAGTGAAACAACTCAGGAAATAATGTTTAGAATATAGAATAAAAGTCAAAATCTTAAAAAAGTCGACTGTTAGAGATGTAAAAGAAACGTTAAACAAATTGAAAAACTATATTTTATTAGTATGAACGGAATGGAAAATATAAATTGTTCTAAAAATTTAATCTAGTAAAATTAAAAATATCAATGCAATATATAATAATATAAATTGTAAAATAAGTGAAGTTATATTACAATGCATTACCCTACATTATTTTAATAAATAAATACAAAACATATATAGTTAGTTCTCTGGTTCTAAATTACACGAGTAATACTGGTATTTATTTATTTCTCCACTAATTTCGAAATGACGCGCCCTGATATTTAGACATATCGATTTTACTAGAACGTTTAATTGCTTGTTATGTCAAGCGAAGCTAATTCGGAGAAAACCTTATGTTATAACACATCATTAGTCAAAGTATCAATGTTGTTTATTAAATGTTAAAGTATAATGTTCCATATCAAGAAAACCTCTCAAAATGAACAAACTCTAAATAGATTCTTCAGAAAACTATCCAGTCCAATAATTAACTTCTGCTTAAGATGATTCTCCACGCAAACCTTTCGTGTAATTAAAAGCTAATAAAGGGGAAAAAAGATGACTGTGCTCCTGTATGTAATCCACATCCGCCAAATATCAAACGATTAATTCAGTACAATCTATATTAAATAATGTAGAAACTGGTAGAAAAGTTTCAGAATGTTACTAGTATTTAAATGAGAAATTTTGCTCAATTCACTGCAAATTTTGCTACTAATACTTACATTAGAAGTATATAACAAAGAGTTTACAGTATTTTTTTAATTCAATAGGATATACTTTTTCCATTATTTTTTAACACATTATTTTATTTCATGCACATTTAAAGAATTAATTTATTTAAAAATGTGTTAAAAATCGTTCTAAATAATAAAAGATAAAAAAAATCAAAGATATGTATTCGAAAGAGAAGAATTATAAAGAAAATTGTTATTTGTTTATAAATTAATAGTTTCATAAATTTAATTCCAAGGCTTAATATTTGGAATTACACATTAAATTCATCAAATAAAATCTCTACTATACTCATTAAACAGTTCCAAAATTGATTAAATTTACTTTCACAAATAAATTCCTTTCCCACTCCACAAATCACACAAAAAAACTGATTAAAAATTCTAACTAGATTATTATTGACTATTTTTTATTGTTGCATATTTTGATGGTAACTCCATAATTCTCAGAGCGCGTAGATACAAAATATCCAATATTTTAAAATTGAATCATATATATATATATATATATATATATATATATATATATATATGTCATACATCAAACTAATAAAATACATCTACAAGACTGCAACCTTGACGGTGGAGCTACAGGGAACCACTGGGAACCAAGGAATATAAAAAGACCGAGCAAAATATCAATGAACAGATAGGATAAGGAAATTATATATTCTATGGGAAATGAGTGAAAATGAGAGACATTCAATTGTACGAAATAAAAAATTATGGAAGAGGCCTTTATCCAGCAGTGGATTGACAGAGGCTGTTGCTGCTGCTGATGATATATACATACTTGTCGCTAATTCTCACGCCTAAATTCTAATCATACTTCCAATGGTTTGCTGTTTCTTTATGATTATTTTTCACATTTACTATTTAGAATATGTGATTGCTCGTCAAAGTTCTTTCAACTGTATTAAGTGTATTATACATTTTTAAGCCCATTCTATACTCATTTATTATGAAAAATATAGTTTCTTTTTTAAAATTTTATAATCTATTACAATTTATGAACTGAAAAAGTAACTCACTTGAAAAAATTAAAACCTATATAGAAATTTAACTGCTATTTAAATGGAACTATATTACAATCCATATCTGCATAATAAATAAAATAAACTTTTAAAGTTGTTGATGGGTTTTTATTAACAAATCCATTAATTTTATATCTTTCTATGAAACAGTAATGAAAAAAGTATACCGTCTTTTATGAACAGTTATATATATATATATATATATATATATATATATATATATATATATATATATATATCAGTATAATATCTGAGAACTATATTACTCTTATTTAATTTTATTATCCCATGAATTATTTATTTACCATTAAAAAGTATAAACAAAGTAAATAATTTATAAAAAAAAATAGTACGAATACTTATAGTACTTTTCGAATAAAAATATATTTAAATTTTATTTTTAATTGTCCAGAAATTTGAATCATTATTTTTCAATAAGTTGGAGGTATTTTACGCATATAATTATCAGATATAAAGTTAATTCGGTGATTTTAAACTGAATCAATCACAATTATATTTCAAATTAAAATATTTTCTCGCCGTTTTAGTGTTTTTAAGTGACAACCTTAACAAAAAACACTGTGTATCTTGGCGAAGTAATTGGTATAACTCACAAATACAATATACCTCACAAAATAGTAGTGAGCCCAATGGAATCCTAAAAGCAGCATATTACAGTGCATACTTTTTCCATTTCAGTTGAAAAAATACTGCCGAAGCCATAAGAATGCTTTATTCAACTTTGATGGAAGGTCCTTTCGTACATGAAATATGCAAAAAATGATAAAACATTTAAAGAAGTCCAAAAATACACTACGATTTCATTGTCTCAAAATCGCCATAATTTTTTCCGGCAAGGGATCCGTCAGTTACGAACAGATGATGCAAAGTTACACAAAATAATGGGGAATATTTTGAGGAATGAAATGTATATCATTTTTTTGTAAATATTTATTTTGTATAAAAAAAAACACGTAATTAATTTATATACCTAATATATGTATATATATATAATAATATATTTGTTAATTTATATATCGAGTTTTCGTTTCATTCCAATTAGATTTAATTTCTGATGCACAAAAATTTATATATATATATATATATGTATAAATTAAAAAAATTATTATTAAGTATAGCAAAGAAAATTATTTATTAATTAACTTTATTTACACTAAGTAATTGCTATATAAAATAATATAAATTATTGTATTATATTTTCCGGGTGTGGCTGGTTATATTTATTACAAAATTTTGATAAATCTTTCGGTGTTGCTCACTTTTTTATCTACTCAAATTAGCATCGGTTTGTCGTTTTCGTAAAATTTTCAATTACTTATTTCAGTATATATATAAATACATATGAGTATATGTATATATCTAAACTTATAAGAAATCACAAGTCTCGAACGATATTCCCACTGATCAAAAAAGAAAAAAAAAACAAGCTTCATCCGAGCACAGCACAATATAGACGATTCTTTGTTTCAATCTGTAATCGAAACGGAGTCACGGTTGAAAGGAGACAGAGGAAATGAACGAACTGAACTGTACATTGAAACAGATAAAGTATGACCGTCGGCGAAAAGAACCAGTGAAAAATCGTGTTAATTAGGTTCGTAATTTTGACGTACAACAGTGGCCGTTCAGGAAAAAAGGCACATTTTCGTGCGGTAATTAAAAAGTCATGACGGTATCGTTAACAGTTATTTTTCATGGACGAATAGAATTGAAATACATAAAAATGTTTTGTTTTCACTAACTGTTATGTGCAATTTGTTAGAAGCACCCGTTGCTCGGGTGTCATTACGTTTGATGTAAACGCTATACGCGCGTCTTTTAGGTGTGAATTTTAATCAGTCATATATATATATATATATATATATATATATATATATATATATATATATATATATATGTATGGGTGTGTGTGTTTATTGTTGCATTGGATATTCTGTATCGAACATATTGTTCCGTTTAATTGAAAAGTGTCGTCGATAGCGCAATATTGGTTGAATTTTTTGCATCGTTTATGAGTTATCTTGCATTCACGATCGATTGATTGCAACAATATGCTTTTGTGTTCAATATACCCACTCTCTAGTATAAACACAATTCCATTCTACAGAACAAATGCAAACAAATTGTATACTCACTCTCGACAAGAAAAACGCATCAGTCAATAAAAATATGAAAAAAATATACTTTTACTGAGAAATCCAGACTGCTGTTTAAAACAGATTTATTTTTAAATATTAGTTTGGTGCAAAATAACTGAGGTTTTTACGTATCGAGTATATTATCAGTTAAAAAATATATTTATTAATCAAAATAAAGACCATTGGCCTGCACACATTTCTCCCGACGGGAAACAAGTTTGTTTATTCCTACAAGATAGAGTTCTGGTGTCCTAGAATTAATAAATTCATCGAAAGCGTTTTGAGCTGATGTTTGATCTTTGAAAACCGTCTCTTGTAGGAAATTACTTGAATGTTTCAAAAAATGATAATCTATCGGAGACAGGTCTGAAGAATCAAGTGGGTGAGGTAAGGTTTCATAACTCAATTTACTTCATTTTTTAAAAATCATTTCTAGAGGCAAACATACTGGAACTAATAATGAAGAACACATTTTTAGGTAATCCAAAAATACGAAGACCATCTGTATAACATATTAACAGGATTACACGAATAAAATTATACACTAAGGATTTTAGAAGAACAATAAAAAAATATTTTCAAAAAAAGTTTAACTCAAAATAACACCGATACACCCTTAAAAAAATTAACACATTTTATACAGAATATTCATTTCTATTGATTTTAATTTGAACATAAAAAATAAGTCGAAAAATTTAAATATATATATATATATATATATATATATATATATATATATATATATATATATGTATACATATATAATATCAACATATAACAGAACATAAAAAGAATCTTTATACGAGAAATAATTCAAATAGTATCATAGGAGAATTATTTTCTTCAACAATAAATTAATGCAGGTCGACATACATAAATAGTATTGTAACAAAATTACAAAAAGGAAAGAACAAGTTGTTAATCTCCGTATAGATTAATCTGTTTACAAAATTAATTCTATCATTTATAAAAATATTTGTTGTCAAAACAATGTAAATTTCATACTTTAGAATTAACGTTTTGATTTCTCTCTCGCTATAATTTTATATATGTAATAATTTTCACACAAATTCAATCTTTCTTATAACAAATCAAAAAACTAAATAAAACATTTACGTTCATCTTCTCAAACACATATTCTTGTATAAAATCAAGTATTATTACCAATATAAATCACACTTATTATAATTAAAATATTTTCTAAACAAAATACTATAAACATACTAGTACATTAAAACTAACACAACAGATACTGGCAATAGATTCTATATAATGTGTAATTGACAAGTCACATATAAATATTACTAGTAATTTTATATTTCCAGGACTGATTCTCGAACACAGATATCAGAAATAAAGATTGTCTCCTACGATAGTATTCAATACGGAACACAAAAACATAATTTAGTTAAAACGACAGGACGTTCAGAACATAATCATAAAACGGGACTGTCTTCCCAAAAATCGTACGTGTGTTCATTCTATTGATTGTGTGTTTTCATCTTAAAAGTTTACTAAATTTTATTCTACTTCTTTTCTCGTCATGATGTATTTTTATCGTTTCTGTTCACGTATAACATTCTAGGTATTCCTTATTATCGTTTTAACAACCTATCATTATTTAAGATAGTGATTTTTTTACTACAAAAACATATATATATATATATATATATATATATATATATATATATATATATATATATATCTGTACGTATGTATGTATGTAATAAATATAAACTGATAATACCATATATTAGTCAAAATACTTTTTTCCAAATAGAATATTGTGCAAGAGCAAAATATTATTTACGTTTTTTCTATCTCAGAGTGAACAAGTTGGTCAATGAATATATATGTAAACAATTCATTATAAAGGATAGTTATAAACGTTTGCATTATTAAGAAATATTTTATCTTTTTTAATGTAATATTTATGTAAATCTCTTTATGGGTAATAAAAATTGAACGAATGCAACGTTGCATCTCCATCTTACTTATCAACACAAAATAAATTCTTTTATTAATACTCTTATTTTATAACTATTCTAACACATCAAAAAATATTTAATTTTTTTATGGCTGCTTTACATATAGCTACTAAAATTTTCAACAAACGTGATGAAGATAGTTAATTATTAATAAAAAGTACATTTTGTGTTACCACCTTTGTTGCAATCAACGGACAATGGACTAGTAGAAGAAAATATTAATGTTCAATTCGAAATTTTTTGAACGAAATTATCAATTTAGTATTATATGTGTGTGTTCTATGTATATACGTATATATATATATATATATATATATGTATATATATATGTATATAAATACACGAGAATAGAGTGATAATTACCCGTGTTTAACAAGAGACGCCACTATTGATATCAACATGCAATATCTTTTAACAGTATTATTCATCAAATAACTTTTGTCAAAGTTTGAACACAATACGTTAATAATCATTTTTTCGACAATCATTGAAATAAACAACTATTCTCTTTTTTCAGTATGAAAAAATTGAATATCGATCAGTGATTAGATTTGTGTTTTTGGATGGAAAAACTTATGAATAAATTAATGAAAAGTTACACGCTATCTTCGGACAATCTGCATTTTCAATGACAATAGTCAGATATTAGTTCAATGAATTTAAACGTAGTCGTACAAGCGTCTGTGATGAAGAACGTCGAGGTCATCCAATTGAGGTGAATACTGAAGAAATGATTAGAAAATACGTGAAATTGTTTTAATTGATCGTAGAATCAAAGTGTGTAAGATAGTTAGACATTAGGCATCTCAGATGAATGTGTATGAACATTTGCATATGAAAAAGCATTCTGCCAGATGGGTGCTGCGTTTGCTTACAATCAATCAAAAATGCATTTGAATGAACATTTCATATGAGTGTTTAACGACGTTTTAACGTAATCGATATGAATTTTTGCTTCGAAACATAATCGTTCATGAAACATGTCTCCATCACCATACACTTAAAATGAAAGAGCAGTCAAAACAATTGATTTTTCCTAACGAACGTGCACCAAAAAAAAACAATTCATTATATCAACTGGAAAGATTATGGCGACTGTTTTCTGGAATGCGCATGGAATATTGCTAATCGACTATTTTTCAAAAAGGAAAACAATAACAGGCGCTTACTATGCATCATTATTGAACCAGCTGAATAATGAAATCAAGGAAAAACGTCTTCATTTAACGAAGAAAAAAGTGGTTTTCCATCACGACAATGCACCGACACACAAATCAACAATTACGATGATAAAATTACATGAACTGCATTACAATTTGATTCCACATCCACCATATATTCTCCATATATATATTATACTATACTATATATCATACATACATATATTCACCATATATATATATATATATATACATATATATATATATATATATATATATATATATATATATATATACTCTGACCCACATACATTATACATACATTAACACTCAATCTTTTAAATTTCATGTCATTATTTCGAATACGGAATATGTTTCTCTTTTATTTCCGTATTCATTTTCTACTTTAGTGACAAAAATGAAATTCAAATATTTGAAATTTATCAGGATTATTGAATTCCTTTGGTACCATTTTTGAAATTATTCATTATTTTAATAAAAGAAAGAATCTAGTATTATTTTTATATTTAAAAAAGATTTATTTAATAATATTATTATTCTTCTGGCGAACGTGCATCAAAAAAAACAAGAGTCATTATATCCACTGAAAAGGTTATAGCGACTGTTTTCTGGGATGCGTATGGAATATTGCTAATCGACTATTTTTAAAAAGAGAAAACAGGAGCTTATTATGCATCATTATTGAACCAGCCAAATGATGAACTCGAGAAAAAAACGTCCTCATTAAGCGAAGAAAAAAGTAGTCTTCCATCACGACCATGCACCGGCATACAAATCAACAATTGCGATGGCAAAATTGCATGAATTGCACTACAATTTGCTTCCACATCCACCATATATTCTCCAGATTTGGAACCGTGTGACTTTTTCAAAACGGATGGTAAAGCAGCAGAAACTGCTCGTAAACTAAACGATGATTTTGGTGTGAGTATTGTAAAGGAACGTACGGTGCAATCGTGATTCCAAAAATTTCGTACTGAGTACGAAAGATTTGAAGATGAAGAAAGTCGCGGGCGTCCTTCTTCAGTTCATAAATTCAAACTGAAAGTGTTAGTTGAATTAGAATCACACACCAAAATTCGAGAGTTTGCGTTAAACGTTAGTCATCCAACAGTTCTGTATCACTTAAAAAAGCTAACTGAGAAAAATGTATATGAATTTGAAGGTCATAACCCGCAATTATTTTTCTACCAACTTAATAACTGACCAAAATTGTGACCTCGTCAGTGGATTCTCTATTATGACAACATTCCTTATCATCTTTTGTCATCATTGAAGCAATTTTTGATGCAAAAACGTATATCCAACGATGGAATAGCTCACCATATTTGTCAGATCTGGTCGGCCGTAACTATTTTCTGTTTTCAAAACCAACAAGTCTCTTCAAGCGAGTCTATTTTGAAAATATAGTACATAGAATAAAATGTACTACAGAACATTTAAAAAGTATATTCGAAAATATTTTGAAACGTAGAAGGAAAAAATGTGAAGCATGTTAGAGTCAATTGTACTACTTTAAAAAGTACAACTCGTTTTAATTATGTAATTTTTCAGTATAAAAACTGTATTAACATAGTATCTTGCTTTTTTGTCAGATATCATGTACGAGATTTTTAATTCAAGTAACAAACAAGAACTAAGAGAAACAATAAAATTTAATTCAGTCGCTTTATATCTCAAGAATAAAAAAAACTGTCTATGTCTGTATAAATAAATAAAAAATGTTATGTAAAAAATAGACTAAAAAACATATGTAGTAATATATACATAATATGTAAAATGAGTATATATATATATATATATATATATCGAATATGTGCGTATAATACCAAATGTGTATATTCTTTTATTATATATTAGTAATTATAACATTAAAAATGCTATTACAATGAACTACAAATCTAAAAAGTAATAAAAAAGGAATTACGTTAAGATAAATCAGGTATTTTTCTTTTGATTAAGAATATCACAAAAAGTTTTTTTCGAAAATAATAAAATAATATATTCTATAAAACAAAATGTACATCCTATAATTGTTAAATAAATATGTGTATATATATATATATATATATATATATATATATATATATATATATACATATATATAATAATCTAAAAATATAAAAGAATAAAAACAGTCTCAGTGTTCATAATCAATGTAAAAGTAAATTCTAGACAGAGTTTCCAATCATAGGAAAACCACAGAACATACTACAATATCCACAACTAAAAGCATTCATACAACGTAGATTGCAGTTCGTGCACGAATTTGTCAGCGTGAACTAAGTTTCCTGTAACGTGGATTGTAACGTCTGCAAGTATAACGTTTATTCGTCGTATATTGCAAACAATATACACATTTACATTCGAGATCATGAACAGAATGGATGATACAGTTTAGCTAACTTAGAACGTTGCGTCTATTTTAAATATGCAATATGTACTCATGCAAAGGTACAAAATATGATAGTCTTTTGAGACGTGTACACTTTAAAAAAAAATAACTACAGAGACTTTATCGAGACAGTGCTGTACGCATAACTGCACTAAAAAATAATAAAACAATGTGTGTTTATATGTATATGCTAGTTTCTACAACGATTTAGGTTCCTCGCCTATTATTTATATTTCTTTAAACGTAAAACCAGGTAAAACGTACCTACATACAAACATATGAAATACAAATATATATATATATATATATATATATATATATATATATATATATGTATATATATATACATATATATGTATATATATATATATAATATATATATGTGTGTGTGTGTGTGTATATGTACATGTATATAAAATAATTTCAAACTGAAGTGACAGAATACAGTCAATCTTCCATTTCTGAATGTATTACATTATGCAATGTATTTCTACAAAAAAAATGGAAATTAAACTACAAAATAATGAAATTAAATCAAATAATATACTATACCCGTACAATAAAACAAAACCTGAATGGGTATTTGATATATATATATATATATATATATATGTATGTATATATATATATATATATATATAATTTCAATCTTCTAAATTAGCGATATTCAAGAGTAAAAAATGTATGACTTATATTAGTCAAAAAAAATAAAATATTAAAAATATAAATAAAAAAAAAATCTTTGGTGGATGGTAAAGTTAAATTTTTCCTGTTTTAACGTTAAAATAATAAACACAATTTATTTTCTTTTGAACTATACAAAAGTATTCTTATACTAACTGTTTTTATAATAAAAATTAATACTTAAACATTTCAGTCTAAAATAATTTAGTGATAACGCTATTATTTGACTTTTGTCATATGAAAAGTGTTATTAATTGACTTAAACTCCTTTAACTGAACGTTAAATAAATATTATATATATAATAAAATATATATAATAAAAATTATAGTTTTTATATTAATTATATAGTTTTTTCCCATTAAAATTAAAGATATTCGCCAAAATATGTATGATTATAACAAAAAAATCATCTTTACCTATTGTGTTGAAACCATAGCATGTGTAACACTGATAACATGATATTTTGACACAAGTAGAGATGCTCGACGAGTCCATCGAATTAAATACTAAATAATTGTACACAATTCTACAGAAAAAATATAAACCAAACTTTAATATCTATGAAAAAATAAAAAAACATACTTATATATAAAATAATTATTTAATTTAATAAAAATATGTACGTGATATGTATGTATATACAATTTTCACCGCCGTTTTCCTATTCAATTACTCTTTCACATAATACAAAATAATGCGGTTTAGTGTTTTAAAGCGAACCTTTCTTCAAATAATATCAATATGTATTCAATGTGCAAAGAATAATAACTTGTCAGGAGTTTGACTTTAAACTTTCTCTACGATTCTGTTCATACACAGATGTATATAAATCACGTAGGTGAGAGAAATACGTCTACTCTACATTTTTTTCCCGTTCTTTCTCCATAACCCCATACCACTGATTCTCTGAATATATACAAAACAAACTTTGCCATTCAAACAAACTTTCATCCCCGCTGTCATCAAACTTCAGAATCCTTACGTTCTCATTTTCGAGACATAGGTGGTTGTATAAAAGGTACGCTGTCGTCGAAGGGCTAAAGGTGGAAAATGTCGTTTGGGATGGGTTCTGAGTATATGGGTACCACGCTGTCCTTGATTACTTGCGTAATTAACGCTCACTCTGTCGGTGATGTCGGTAGCAGAGCTATGTAGCTCAATGTTATTCTGTAGTAAATTTCACTTCTGTCGTCGTCGCATTGGACGAATATTTCAAATTTCGATGATGTACGCGTGTTTGTATGCGCAAGGAGTGATTTTTATAATTGACACGGAAATTTTTAAACTCTAGAAACCGTCACTGATGCTGAATAATTTTACCATATAAAATTATTACAAAAAATACAAGTCAACAATATGTATATGTATGTATATTATATATATATATATATATATATATATTTATATGTATATATATATATATATATATATATATATATATATATATATATATATATAACAGTATATATAAACAAGTATGCTGAAAATATTTAATAATTAAATATATAATAAATACCATTTTCTTGTTGCCAGGCTGCGAGGACAAACAAGATCATCCAATCCATTCCATCAGAAATTCTCATCCGAAAACTTTTGAAAAATTGAAGAAAAATACTGGTTATGAGGACCGAAACAGTAATTATAACAAGATATCATTAGATACACCACGGCTTGCAACATTAAGATAGGCGAAAAAGTGTACATTTTCAAAGTAAACATTCAATCTTTAAGACATTTATCTATTGATAAAACTTCTTTTTTAACATCAAATATGTAAGTGTAAGTTAGTACAGCAAATATATGCAGACTTTATGTAATCTCGAACTGCACACACTTATTAATTTAATGGTAAGTGTATTTTATTTAATAATGATCAATCCAGATCTTATTTTGAATTGTACTGTAGATCAACAAATATTTTAACCGATACTGTTTGTTGACAGCGCGACAGACAAATGAAACTCGTCAATATACACTGGCCAACTATGATAGATGAAATTCGTATCGTATACACTGGTCAACCACGATAGATAAAATTCGTATCGTACGCACTGGCCAGCTACGATTTTAAAGTAATTTTTACTTCTCATAGTGAATACTGGACACTCAGGCGTTAACAAAATATTTTTTATATATATTTTAGCCACGGGCTAGAATTATTATGTAATTAAATATTAAAGTTAGTCCACAAAAGTTATTAGTTTGATCAATTAATCGGATTATTATTTTCTAACCAAGACTTTTAAATTAAAAATATATTTAAAGGTATTCAGTTTATTTAAAAAATAGATTCGGTTTCAAAGAAACTGAGCTATCTATTCTGTCCAGACATTTCAAATGTATAAACGGCCAATAAACGGAAATATTGTTAATTTTTATTTTTCGTTTGTAGAACATTATGCATATACATACATAAATTAACAATAAAGAAGTGAATAGTAAAAAAAATATAAGTTTTTGTTTGAATTTATGCTATAGATTGATAGTTAATAATTTTTTTCTGATAAACTATTTAATTCTGACTTCAGATTACAGAGAAAAAACTTAATATCAACGTACTGAATGTCTTCAATGATATATATATATATATATATATATATATATATATATATATATATATATACACATATATAAATAAATATACATATAGATAGATAGATAGACAGATATAGAGTGAGAGAGAGAGAAACACAGAATAAAATATTAATCATATCCTAATTAATATCAAAAAATCATATAAAATAATGACTCAATATCTATCAAATACAGAGTTATCTATAAACTAAAAATAAATATACACATTTTTAAATGTAAAATTAATTTTTTTTCCTGCATATACATCTATTTTGTATGCCTACATCTGACATATATATATATATATATATATATATATATATATATATATGTATGGGTGTGTAAGTTAATGTGTGATGTCAGAAATTCATAACTTAAACACGAATGAACTATTTACATAAACAATTTAAGCGTCTGCAACGCATTCATGTGAAGAGATATACATAGACTAATAGTGTGCAACTCTTAATGTACTTCTACATTAGGTACTTCGTCTAAACTTCATGTAATTCTATGCCTTGCTTGTATTGTATTTTTTCACATTATTATTTAATTACTATACATACATTTATGACAATTTACTTTTCGCCACTTAACGGATATATATTTCATTGTCGTTTTTTATATTTTATTGATAATTATATGAAACAAATGTATTATTTAACTCTAAATTAATTGAATAAAATTGTCCTACAGTTCATATTTATAAACTTAATTTTTACTATATAATGGAGAGAAACAAATATATATATATATATATATATATATATATATATATATATATATATATATATATATATATATATATATATATATATATATATATATATATATATATATTATTAACAATTTAATATGAACAAAAATTTCAGAGAGAAACAAATATATATATATATATATATATATATATTATTAACAATTTAATATGAACAAAAATTTCATATAATAAAAAAGATATTTAAAAATATTATAAAAATACGACGTTCTCAAAATAAACATTATAGTTTGTTTAAACAACTCTTTTTAGTGTTTGTTTTTGAAAAAAATCTTTATAATTTGAATTTACAGATTATAAAAAAGTATAATTATGTATATATATATATATATATATATATATATATATATATATATATATATATATATAACGTATATTAATTATTATAAAAAAGTTTTATTATTAATAAATCTTTAAGTATTAATAAAAGGTTAAGTAAAAAATATGTATAATTATTTTTCTAAGAGCATAACAATACGAGATTTTTTTAATCAGTTTAATAAATTTCTATGACGTGACGCCACCATTCATTTGGTAACGTCACGGCTATCAAGTGTCACTTTTCAAACTAGCATAGGTAAAATTTCCGCCAGAAGCAAAATGTTGTTCAGGTTCTGTAGATGTTGGAAATGATCATTCTAGCAGTTACTTCAAAAATAGGAAAAAACAAACAGCCTTTTTTGCGTCGATTCGTCACCATGGATGAAACAGATCCACCACTACAGAGTGAATCGAAGCAACAGTCAAAGTAATGGACAACTGGTGAAAATGTGCCGAAGAAGGCGAAGACCTTTTTGTGACTGGAAAGCTGATGACCATTATTTTTTGTGATTCCCAAAAAAATCATCCTGATCGGCTACTTAACGAAGGGAAAAACAATAACAGGAGCTGATTATTCAATATTATTAGACGGTTTGAAAAAAAGAGTTGAAACAAAAACGACCAAAACTGGAGCACAAAAAAATACTGTTTCAACCAGGATAACTCGCCGTCCAACAAACCGACCATCCCAATGGAAAAATTACACGAATTAGGCTTCGAATTGATTCCTCGTCCAGTCTATTCTCTGAACTTAGCCCTGTGCTACTTCCTCGTCGTCCCAAACTTGGGAAGAAATTCTCGTCGAATGAGAATGTCATCGCCAATGTCAATGTATATTTTGCAGACTTTGAGAAAAGTTACTTTTCTGACGGGATGAAAAAATTAGAAACTAACTACACCATGTGTATAGCCCTCAATGAAGACTATGTTGAGAAATAAAATCGATTTGTTCCAAAAAACTGTTAAGTTGCTTTTCTACCATACTTATCAAACAACCCTCATATATCTTGGAATAATATTTATGTCAAAAATATATTTAAACGAATAAATAAATTCGAATGAAACAACACATTATTTTTGACTTGTAATACATTAAACGTTAAAAAATTAAATAAGTGATATTTAAAAAGTATTAATTTCATTTTTGTTAATACTATAGGTTGAACCAAACTACAAAGTAGACATAAATTAAAAAATAGTTAATTAATTTCCAAATAAACTTTATCTAAATACCAAACAAGGAAAAGACCGGGCGTTTCAAGTTTGTTTGTATTGTCGTCAGAAAAATATACAATATAGCATTGTGAATGGAACATAGAGCAATTGAAATAAAACAGTGTTAAGAAATTAAATGTAGTCAGATATATTTTAATAGTATGCATTTCTTTTTATTTCTATATAATCTGATAATCGATCATTACAAATAAATTATATTTGAATTTTTTCTACAGAGAGTACAGGTAGAATATTCGAATTCACTCGAAGACTCGACTTAAACGTATAAATAAATTAGTGTTAGATACAGATATGCTCTGTTATGTAATACAAAAATACTTGAAACATATTGTAAATGCAGAAAAAAAATAGACATTTCATGTCTCAGACTCAAGTCCAAAATGTGAAAAAATCTATTCTTATTAATTTATTTTCTTGGTTATTATATAGAACTTACAATTATTATAACTATTTTGATATGTGGTAATAAAATACCCGAATTATGAAACTAAAGTGTATATTATTGTACATATATATATATATATATATATATATATATATATATATATATATATATATATATATATATCATAAATAAACGATTTTTATTTACTATGTAATAAATTTAATTATTCTACTACTTAAAGTAATAGAAATAAAATAACTGATACAAGCAAGTATATTTTTTATAAAATCAACTCTATTGAATAACACAATATAATTTTTCATGTATATTACTCTACTACTTGAATATAGTGATAAATTTGAACACTACTTAAAAAATAACTGAATATTCCTTTTCGTTTTAACAAATTTTTTTAAATAAGTATACATCATTTCTTATATTTCAATTATCTTAAATTAGAACTCAGTTCCTATAGTTTCTAAATTAATATTTTTATAGAAAAAAATGTATACACAGAGAAATAAATTCGGTACATAAATATTCTATCTTAATAATTATTTCACATTTTTCATCGAGATCTAAATAAATTTATATTTTTAAACATATATGTTAGATACTACTTATGCATAATCTATTATCCATAACAGTTTTAATAATATATTAAATTGGTTTTCACTATTTTTATCACATCTCATTAATGAATGATTTATTAATATTTTCAATTATCCGCCTAGATAAATTAAGTTAATTTTAAACAGCATTAAAACCGAAATTAATATCTGTAAAATATTCTACCACTTGACAAAAAATAAACAATAAAAATGTTTAGTGTAAATATTAGTAATTTCAATTTGTGAACTGCAAATATTTTTAAATAAGTCCATACCAACATTTGGTATTGAAATAAAATAAAAAGCAAAATCAAAAAAAATATACTGATTGAATATTTTCATGTAAACTATTTGTACGAAATAAATTTTATATAAATTATATATTTAAATGTAAATGAAATATTTTTTAATAACAGTTAATAAATGTATTAAAATTTATATATTTTAACTATAATAACAAATATAATTATTTAACGAATTGTCTCAGTTATTGAAGATAAAACATTTAAGGTGTTTATTATCATAATAATGAGAAGCTATTTGTTAGATTATGTGCATGCAAACGTGTTATTGTATGAGAATCGTTGTGCGTGAGAAAGTATCGACATTGAAGTATGTCGGTAGCGATTGTCGAATGTTTATATGTTAAATATCGTTTAAGAAAAATATGCTTGATAAGTGCATTCAGACGACAATAGTGTCGTTGTATTACTTGTTCACTTTTGTACTGCGATCATTCATATGGTCAGTCGCAATAAGCCGTTCGTAAATATAACACGTTTAAATTCTGAGAAGTATTTTATTCACAAACTCAATATTTCACCCGTTCCTTAATAAAACACTATTTTTTATTCATAATTTTTGTTCATATACAATACTTATTACTTTCTTCATACAATTATAGTCTTTTTTTAATCTTTGACTATATAGCAAAAGTTATTTTTTTACATTTCAATCAATATTTAAATATATATATATATATATATATATATATATATATATATATATATATATATATTTATGTATAAACAATTTTCAAAGATAAATATAATTCAAAGCAATTAATATATTTCATCAATCATATCAAATACTAATGAAAACAATAACTTACCTCCTACATACTAATAATTTGCAAGCTCGAATCTGGTTCCAAATCCAATCACACGTTTTTTAAAAAATATTAAACTACACATACAAGTTATTTATCAACACTTGAAAATAAAACCTAATATGAAAGAATAATTTCAGTGATTGATTATTTGAATTATAATAAGATCATGGAAAATCTATTTTTTTTAAAATAATTATGAAACACGAACTATACAAAATAAACTTCTAAAATTATTATTACAACAAAAATCTACAACATTTAATTTAAACTAAAGTTATCTCACATATGAAACCGAATTATTTTTTTCAAATTACATTTCTCGTAGTCATGACTTGAATTAACGAATTTAAAAATAAATATGCTTGCTTATAAAAAAAATATACCTAATCATGTACACGGTCTACAAATTGCAACAAAATAAAACAATTTACAGAATTTACAGAAAAATTCAAATGTTATTCAATTACCTACCCACATACTCCCGTAAAATAAAATTTAAATTTCTTACAAAATCTTTATAAGAATACTGTTTTTTTACATAATTAAAGATTCATTCCTATAAACCAAATATAAAAAAGTTTGTTTCTGTATTTTATAAATAACACTTCAATGAAAAGCAAACAAAAATCTATCTAAGAACTATATACTCGACGAGAACCATCTGATATACAATTGGCCAACAAATAACTGTTCAATAAATGCTTATATAGCTACTCAACATTTGACAGTAAAGTAAAATTGAAAACCGAACGATTAATAATGAAACGATCAACAAATGGAACGATTAACAAATCAAACGACCAGCAAACTAAACAATCAACAACCCAAGCAAAAAACCTAACCTCCTATTACGTTGATAGAAAAATAATTGTGAATTATGACCTTCAAATTCTGATTCTGATTTAATTAACTCCTTCAGTTGGTCGATATGAACTGAAGAAGGACCCCCGCGACCTTCTTTATCTTCAAGGCTCTCGTTCCCATCACGATTTTTTTGGAATCACCATTGTACTGTTCCTTAATAGTACCCACGCCAAAAGCATCGTTTAGTTTATGAGCAGTTATTGCTGCTTTACCGCCCGTTTTGAACTAATAAAAAAAATTACTCTTATTTATTTCTTTCCCATGTTTAACTCAATACCCCAATTTGAATTTTTTTTTGAATTTATTTCGAAAACTTATATTTGAGGTTATATTATAATGATATTAAACTGATAGGAATTTCAAGTCATAACCTTAAAAATGTAATGAATATTAGTAGCATTTGAAAATAACTAAAACATTTATCTAAATATTTATATTATAATCAAACAATTTCAATATGCATATGGAATAAATGTAATTACTCTAAAGTTCGCATCAGATGCAAGAAATATCAAAAAAGTTAACCTATATGTTGAAATAATCAATCACATCTTCAATTCTATCATACTTTTTTCTATACACACATTGAAAATCATTTTATATATAGACACTATTTCATAAATTCAAATCAATAAAACAATGTTTAAAAACGAATACTAATATTACAGAAACGTGGTATTAATGAACACTAGTTTCCCGGTAAAATACCAATGCAAATTAATAATCTCTAGAATAACATACTCACATAAAAGTCAATTTCAAATTCAAAAAATACACTCACGATTAGAGTATTTATAACATACAGTACAAGAAAATCACTTCCGAACGGTTGAACAGCACTACAATATCTATTAGCAAAATATTTAGAATACAAACGGAGGCGTATTATATAATAATATACGAGTATAACTAGTAAAAGTTTGTACCTTGTCTGTATGCATTTCTAACGCTACATCAGTTATAAAAAAAACATAGGTTAATACTTATATCCTTCCTTTTCATTTGCAAGAACATATTTCTGTTTCAATCATCAAGTAGCATATGTGTTATAAATATTTGATTTTTCTATATACTTTTTTTGTTACAAAGAATATACATTGTACAGTCTAACAATAATTTATGACACATTAATATTGAACTAATTTATACAGCTTACTTTTTCATTATGAGAAACTTACAAATTGAAATGCTGTTACACTTCAATATTAATATGTATTATTTTAGTACAAATAAAATATGAAAGAAAATATAAACAAAATTAAATTTATTAAAACTTCAATTTAAATAGAATTTTATTGGAGAATAAGTTCGATTTTATTAATTTAGAATTTTAAATTCTTTAAAAATATTTAAAATAAATTTATATTGAGTTATATATGTACATATATATATACATATAATATATATATATATTATATGTATATATATATACATATAATATATATATATACATATAATATATATATATATTATATAGATATATATATATTATATGTATATATAAATACATATAAAATATATATATATATATTAGGTTATTGACATAAAATATCTGATTTGCAGTATCATATTAAATGCAATATACCTTTACCAAAATGAGTTATTTATTAAAAAATATTTTCACAAAATTCGACACATTTGTCCTGACGAATTTTAGATTTAAAATTTTAATTGTACTTGTATTTAATTGTAAAAATTAGATTTATAAATTTAATTGTACTTGTGATGAATTTCACAGTGTAATTTTTAGCAAACTATTCTCAATTACTTGTTTTTCAATAAATTATCAAGCCATATTTAACGAAGCATGACCTAATTCTTACACATTTTTCTTATTGTTTTCTTATATGTGTATATATATATATAAAATTGAAACAGAAATAATTGTGGTTTTTAAGTATCAAGTATAAAAACGCTGTCAGTTCAAAATTATGTTTTATTAATCAAAATAAAGACCATTGGCCTGTACACGGATCTCCCAACGAGAAAAAAATTGTATGTTACTACAAGATAGAATTCTGAAGTTCTGGAATTCATCGAAAGCCCTTTGAGTTGATGCTTGATCTTTGAAAACTTTATCTAATAGAAAATTACTCAAATGTTTAAAAAATGATAATCTGTTGGAGGCAGGCCCGTAAAAAAGGCGGGTGAGGTAAGGTGTTACATAAACCAGTTCACTTAATTTTTTTAAAATCATTTGCAAAGTGTGTAGTCGAGCGTTGTCATAAAGAAGAATTGGTCCTCTTCGATTGACTAATGCTGGCAGTAAACAATGCAACTTCTCATAAATTTGTTTAATTCCCTGACAATATTTTTCTGATGTTATTGTTTCACTAGGATTTAAGAAGTTGTAGTAAATGATGCCACTTACCAACCACCAAAGAGTGACCATAATCTTTTTTTATGAAGCTTCGGCTTAGGAAATTATTTTCGTGCTTCTTTTCAGTTTAGCCAATGTGATGAACGTTTTCGATTGTTGTAAAGAATCTACTTTTCACCCATGTGATAATCCAAACAAGAAAGGATGAGACTTTGTATCGCCGAATTGCATGATGTTCCTTTAGTTCATATGGCATCCATTTATCCACGTCTTTTGTTTTTTTAACTAGGCTCAAATGTTGAACAACTGTTGAATGATCAACACTGAGTTCTTCTGCCATCTCTCGAGTTATTTTACGTGGGTCCGCTTCAATAATGTTTCTTAAATCATATTGTTTATAGCTGAAGGACATCCACGATCCTCCTCATCATCAAGGCTTTCATTTTCATTAAGAAATTTTTGGAACCAGTGATTGACTGATTGTGGCTTCCAAGAACTCATCCATCCACCATATAGTCCAAATCTGACCCAAAGTGTCTATTTTCTATTTCTAAATTTGAAGAGAAACTTGAGGAGTCAAAAATTTCAAGACGATGAAAAAATGAAGTTGGTTATTTCAGAGCATTTTTTAAGCGAAGCGAAAGAATATTTTTTGAAGATCCTAAAAAGCTCATCGAGCGGTATTAAAAATGTATTAATATTAAGAGAAACTATTTAAGAAATAAAAAAAAATTAGCTCGATCAGACTTTTCTTTGCCTTTTTTCCGCGAACTTTTGTATCTCCTCTCGTATATATATATATATATATATATATATATATATATATATATATATATATATATACATTAAATACAAAAAATAATATGGATTTTGTGTCTTCAAATGACAACATTACAATCTAGAGTTAAAAAAATGAAAATCGGTTAAAAGTAAGTTAATATAAAAGAAATGTAGAGAATATTCGTACCTCAATTCTTTTAATGTCAAGTAAGTTAAAATAGGTATTTCAATACAATTTTTTTTTTCAATTTTTAGACTATAAGGTCGAGAATTGTCATGAAGGAGTCCCGTGTTAATCATACATCTATATCATAAATTCATTTTAACTAAGCAGTTCTAAACCCTTGATTCCGTGATTTCCTGGGTGTAATAATTATTTTCTACAATCATTGATTTCCTGGCAGCAATATTTATTTTCTACAATTGATTCCGAGCGTAAAAATGAATAATGCATTACATCAGTTACATCCGAACACACTGAAAACATTAGCTTTATTCATTGAATCATAGCATACAATTTCGGTGATATTCGGTGAGATTCAATGCATTATGCAAATCTACTGTTATACTGTCTAGTACTGTCTATACTGTCCACTTATTATATAAAATTAAAGTTACTATATAGTCCATTAAATCACTTATTTTATTAACTGCCTCTATGTTGATAAGCAATAATTATATATATATATATATATATATATATATATATATATATTTATATATATATATATATATATATATATATATATATATATATATAAAAATCATGTAATAATCAAGTCGGTCAAGTAACAGAACCCGTGTGGTTATATTCATCAGAGTAACAATTAAACAATAATAGTAAATAAATATGTGTTGTGTTTTATTTCAAACCTGCAGATCATTTATGTTATAAAATTATATCTAAAATCCGTAACATTATTATTAATTTTGCTACAAATTGGGCTATTGAATAAAAGTCAATATAGCAATTACAATGAGATAGTACAGGACACTTTTTTTATGATAAACATTTGATTTTTCTATAATTTTGAAGAAACTGTCGTTTACGAAACTTTTCAAAACATTATCCTTAATAGATGATTCAGATCATTTAAGAACTTTCACCTGGTTAATCTTCACTGAACAAAGTAATAGACGAAAACTGTTAAAACTAACATTGTATTGTTGATTCATTAATAGTTGTTTTCTAAAATGGCCCATGATATTTGATTTATTATATATCCATAGTATTTAATTCCAACTATACGTTATATGAACAATAACTGAAAACGAAACAATAATTGACAATAATATCATTAATTAATTACTCGAATAATTGCTTTTCGAATGATATATAGCATTCGTTAATTGGAAACAAAACAGCAGAAATGATCTGGAAAGTTCTTACTCAAGAACAAACCAACATCGCATGTGCATTAACCTAATACAATTACTTTAATTCAAAAATTCACCATTATTATTATTATATTAGTAATACATATATATATAGATATATATATATATATATATATATATATATATATATATATATGTACACTGTATTATCAATATTTAACATTAGTTTGTAAATAAGTTTTTATTATTACAATTGTTATTCAGAAACAATGGTGTCAATCTACTTATTTAAAACAACAATTTCAATGTTATTCCCTTATTGAACGGCCGCGATTCTTCAATAAATTGAACCATATCGTAACATCCGTATGTTACTACTTCAACTTATTGAACAAACGCAAACATTCAAATGTAAATATATGCGGTGGCAATTGTTGATAACTTGATGATTGAATAAATATGGGAACGTGTATAGCTCATTTACGTAGGTATTTGGAGGCCTACGGCGACGTAATGCTGTTGGCAAACATTTACGCCGCATCGATATAATGCAGAATCAATCGCGAAGCACGTATTAATGAGATGTAGGGAGGCAATGTGTCATCATTAACGTCGCTCGACGACCGCGGTGTCGATAAATTAACTAACCCCAGCGTAGATTGTTGCAGCTACAACGCGTGTATATGATATGATAAACGCATTGATCAGAAAAAGGGGCACGATCTCTTTTTTTCAAGTTTGATATTAAATAGAGCTGCGGATGGAAAGAACTTTTTTATGTTAACTGTCCCGATGTTGATAAACAATAATTATATATAGATTTATATACATATATATATATATATATATATATATATATATATATATATTATATATATATATATATATATATATATATATTAGGTTGACAGTAAAATAATTGCGGTTTTTGTTTTCTAAATACAAACTTTAATTTTTTTCAACAAAAGTGTCATTCTATTATATTGATGTTAATATTATTTTAAAGTGCATTTTTCAGTCTATATTTTGGTTGCATCGACTTTGGTTTTATTATTTATTTTGCTTTAAAGTGGGCTATTGAATAAAAGATGAAAAAGAAGCAAATAAGAACAATTTTTGTATGAGTTCAAAATGGGTGGTAAGGCAGCAGAAACTGCTCTAAATGGCGTATTTTGCATAAGAATTTATTGACGAAGGCCTATAAGGTTCAATTAAAACAAGAATTGAAGCCATCAGACCATGCACTGCGTCGGAGAATTGTTTATTGGATATTGGAACAACACGTTTTTTCTGAAAGTCATTTTTAGCGATAAGGCTCATTTCGAACAGTCTGGCCACGTTAACAAGCAAAAATGCCGAATCTGGGGTGAAGAAAATACGAGGGTGGTCGTTGATTAACCACTGCATACAGAAAGAGTGACTGTTCGGTGCGCACTTTGGTTCGATGGAGTCACTGGTCCTTACTTTTTTGAGAATCGGGCTGGTAAAGCGATTACTGTGAATGGAAAAAGATACCGAAACGTGATAACCAATTCTTTCGGGGCAGAATTGATGATATTGATCTAGAGGACATGTGGTTCCAGCAGAACGGTGCAATAAGCCACCGATAGCGAAACAATTGATTCATTGAGGACGAAATTTTCTGGTAGCGTTATTTCCAGAAATGGAGGCATTAATTGGCCACCGAGATCCTTCGATTTATTACCACTGGACTACCTTCTTTAAGATCACGTTAAAGGACACGTATACGCTAGTAATCCTAAAATAATTTCTAGCCTAAAAGATGAAATCCGAAGATTAGCTAGTACAATAGAACGAATCCGAACTAAGAAGTGAAACACATTTTCGATTTCCAAATGTTAATCAATATTTATAAATAAGTAAAAAAATCAGATTAAAATATTTCCAAGAAACGTTAAAATATCTCAAATTAATGAGAGTGCTACAGTTGCTGATATATGTTTACACACTCATTAAATTTCAAAGTATGCCAAAGATCTTAGAATATATTATTATAGATATGTACTAACAAACATTTTAACAAGATACGAAATCATTAAATAAATTCAAAGATATAAATTGTTGTTAAGAAAGTTTTCTAGTGTATAACAAATAAAATAAATAAATAGATAATTGAAAAAAAATTGTACTATCAGTAATTGTATGCGGAGTGAAATGAATCGTAATAATAAAAAAATTAATATATTTCAAAGATCGAAGAACTAAACTGATCTTAAATGACTAGCTAAAATGTACTACTCTTGGAGCCCTAACTTTAAACATATTATTTATGACTATATATATATACTAGGGGGATTCGCTCACTATTAGCTGTCGACGTCTTGGATTTATATATATATATATACAATATATATGATAGTAGTATGTCTATATATATATATTCTCACAAATAGATTATTTTTTGCAACATGTTATTTTATATTATTTTGTGGATAAATTTGATTATATATATATATATATATATATATATATATATATATATATATATATATATATAATGTTAAAAGTTAAGCGTGGGATCGTCGGTTTTAGCCATTATAATCGATAATAGTCTCCCAAGATTCATATAATCCTAACAAAAATTTAGCAATTTCTGTAAGTTTACAAACTAGATCAATTTATACTCTTCAAAACTCTTCTAGTTTACTTTCTAAAAATCTGGTCTGAATTAACTTACTTAATCAAAATGTTACAAAAATCCGCAATCGGCAAATAGAAAATTGGTTAATGATGTATATTTATATATATATATATACATACATATATATTTATATATATATATATATACATAAAGTTTCAAAAGAAAGTACATAATGAAAAGTACATAGCATTTGATATGTACTGTAGGATATAAATCAATTGCTTGTTTTTTTTAATCGTTGGATTGATTGAGATTATTTCGTTTCAAAGTATGTAGAATTCAGTTTACATAATTATATATTTTTCAGCTCCTTTAAATTTTCAAATTGATTAAATTCTCTCCCTGACAAACGACAAGTCCAACAACAATCTATTTATACCAAACAGCAAAAGACCTACAAAAAGGGGTATATTATTATTTCGATTTCGAGTCGAGTTCAATAAATCTTCGGATAACGCGTTAAACATGAATCCCATTGACCATTTCAGGCATACATCTGTATCGCGCACGCAGAAATAAATTAAAACGATATATTGAATAAATTCGAAAGGTCGCTCTCGAAAATCAATCAGCAGCAGCAGACCGGCCATACAGCGTCAGTGTCACACGATACAACTGCTGCACCTGTCCACGTTCCCAATTTCAGTAAAATGTTAAAAAATTAACGTCATCAATCTAGCAAATCGGTACTGTGTGGCCCCGTTCGACACGATGCGTTCGTACGTGCACAAGACAGATGTCATGATATCGGATAGATGCGGGTGCGACGAGGAACGAACTATGTTAGGATTGGAACGCGCGAGAAGAGGGTCGTTTCGAGTCGTACAACATGCTGGTCGAACTACTAATCCATCAAGTCCGCTAATTAATCTGGCAGATGCATGGATGAGAGTATGTGGGAGTGGTGTGAAGATATATATATATATATATATATATATATATATATATATATATATATATCGTTTACTAAATAGTTACAGTAAGAGAACTGAAGGCAAGGCAAGTGGCAGAGGACGATTGAGTTCTCGCATTGAAACTAAATGATTAATTTCACAAAACGAACCGTGCTTATGACATAAGTACGTATTAAAGATTTTTCGTTAAATCCGTGGAAAATCATTGTGTTCGAACTATGACTTGTAGTTAAAAATAATGAAAGTAATGTTCATACGTTACGCACACACACACACACACACACACACACACACACATATATATATATATATATATATATATATATATATATATATATATATATATAATCGAAATTACCCACAAAAAATTCGATGACGTCGACTTACTTATTTATGACGTCGAAATTTCTATGCTCCACAAATAAGTTTTTCTCATTTATAAAACAGCAATGTTATAATCTGTCTGCTATATGATTATGTATACATAAATGAGTTTTAAAAATACATTTATTGTTTCATTCGATTACTTGTACATGCTTGTAATTGACAAGTGGGAGAACCCAGCGAGCCCGATGGTTGGTGAGCACAGTGAGCTGAGGGCGAAGCACGTTACACACACACACACATATATATGTATATATATATATATATATATATATATATATATATATATATATATCAGATTTTAACTTTCCAATGTTACATAAAACATGTTTACAGAAACCCTCAAATAATCCAAAACTGAAATATTCCCAAAAATCAATTTTGATTCCATTTTAAAATGACGTCAATAAATAAAAGTCAAGTGATTTAATATATATATATATATATATATATATATATATATATATATATATATATATATATATAACAATAATGTTTCTTTTTGAAACGATGAAACATACCCTACCATATCCTATTTATATAACAAAATATATTTAGGACGAGTGAACTGATAAATGTCTTCGCTATTGTCTATTGTTAATTTGTTCGAATAGTTGACGTGAATATGTTCAACATTTACAAAGGTCACTGAACTGATTTAACAATCGTATACTATGATTAATACAATTTGCAACAGCAATTTTAGTTCAAAACTTTATTGCATAATATTTGCGGCTTTACACAGACGTTGCTCTGCTCATGTTTGTAAATTCATAGAACGATGGTTGATATTAATAATTTCTCGGTTATACGATATGTGGGTAATGTTTCTGTACAACCTATTTGATGAATATGTCTAATATATATTCTAACCAATAATATATATATATATATATATATATATACATGAATTATATTATTTTTAATAAATAATTACAATAAACATATTTCACATATATTTAAATCATGGAGTAAAAATAAAATGACTTATTATTCAAACAAATAAATGATATAAACATTAACACACACACACACATATATATAAAAAAATAGATATTAGAAAATATAATTTTTAATATTACTTGTATGAAACAAATAATTCAATTATAAGAAACATACTTTGTAACAAAATGATATATAAATTGATACATTTATTTAAACATTCTTACAACTACTATTTTCGAAGAAATAAAATACCAATCAAAAATAAAAACGGGTATAAAAGGTACAAGTATAAAAATATTTAATAGATATATCAATTTAAAAAAGTTTCAAATCTATATGTCACTAATATTTTATTCAACTTTTGAAATAATGCGACTAAATTAGTTTAATTAATTACATACCATATTAAATTAAATTATGTCATTTTATTAAATTAATTACATATCATATAAAAACTTTTTTAAAAAGAAGCTTTATTATTTAGAATAAAATTAATCACTTAAGGTATAAAAAATTATATAAGAAAAAGATACTTTGCAGTAGGAATTTTATTTTTTTATTAACCCTTACCGGTCGGTTTGTTTTTATAGAAAATTTCTGCTAAGTTGGAGTTTTTTAACAGTTTTTTAACATTTGTTACTATTATTATACATTTCAATAAAAATAACTCATTTTTACATAAATACTTAAAAATTGTTTATTGGATATTTGCCTCTTTATTTTTTATACCCAGATAATGTATGATATCGTGAAAAACATTCTCGAACATGTAACCCTGGGTGGTCATCGCAAGTTTGACAAAAAAATCTAATTAGTTTTCTTCCATCGAGAACAGATCTCTTGGAGCAAACCACACAATCTGTTTTCTTGTTACAGGATAATTGGTTTAGTTCATAAATTTTTTTACTAAATCGTTTCTGAGGATTGGAAGTTGTAGGTTGCCGTCCAACAGTTGTACCAGAATGAAAGTTACCAACAAGTTGTTTTACTATTTTTTTGACAAACTGAAATGAATCATTGTTTTATTGCCTTTTCTTTCATCACAGAATTTATATAAAATATACACATTTGTAGCACTGGCTTCCAGACCTCAGAAAATGGTTCAAAAAATCCATACAATAAAATTCTTATCAATTAAAAAAGGATATCTCCCGTTAGCATTCACTCAATCAACATGGTTCCTATGTGACGAAGTATGACTAGAAATCCTGCTACATTATACAAAATACAATTAATTTTGAAAATAGTTATACTTAACAAGTATAATCCACATACTCTCTGTTGTATTTATAAACAAACATAAATCAAATTTAAAATCATTTTATAACATCTATCTGAATGGAAAAAAACCAGCCGAAACGAATAATGAACAGACATTCAGATGACCAAAAAGAACGAATATCATCAAGAGAACACATTGGAAATAGATTTTTATTGCAGTTCTGTTAAAAATCAGAAAATTAAAATTAAAAAAATATTTTTTTCTTTATTATAATCTGTTCAAAACAAAATATAAGTTAAAACGCTAAAAACATACTTTCTGATTCACAACAAAAAAAAACAACTATATGAATTATTTTCGTTATGAAATTAAAAATGTTATTCTTTATACTTCTAAGAAAAGTTTATTTGTTGATTGATTATTTTGCAATGAGTAGATTGTAAACATTTAATTCACGATTAATAACTGTATTATGAGTATTACAAAAAATTTACAAATAAATTATTATTTCCTTCTACGAGATACAAAAACATCTGGTCAAAATATTTTTAATAAGTAATTTTTGAGAAAATAATCTCTTTGTGATAGTAAATTAACCACAGTGCTATAAATATATTTTGCGACAAAATAAGTTAGTTAATTGAGGTTTAAAGACGCATCGATAATTAAGATTATTAGTGTCCTGAGACAAAATTAGAAATTTTGAGGGTCATGATTGACTTTATCCGGCAATTTGTGACTACAGATGAGACTTGGATTCACCATTACACTTCAGAGTCAAAATAACAAGCAACGTAATGGAAGCACAGTGATTATCCGCCACCAAAAAAAAAATAAGCAGTTTTACCCACTGGAAAAGATATAGGTTCAATTTTTTGGGATAGTAAAGGGAGACTGCTAATTGATTACCTTCCAAAGGGTCAAATGATAACGGGAGAGTATTATGCTAAACTTCTGGATCGACTCGATCAAACAATTTGTGAGAAAAAACCAAGTTTATCATAGAAAAAAAATATTTTCCATCCGGATAATCCACTTCCCTATACAAGTGTTTTATCCATGGCAAAAATTGCTGAATTGAAATACAACTTGCTGCCCTATCCAGCCTATTCTCCAGATCTGCCCCCCTTAGATTTTCACCTGTTCCCAAAATTTAAAAAAACTCCTTGGTGGTAGACGATTTTCGTCAGATGAAGAACTGACAGCAACAGTGAATCGTTATTTTGAGGACCTCCAAGAAAAGAATTTCCGGGACGGTATGAAAGAACTGGAGCATAGCTGGATGAAGTGCATTGAAGTTCAAGGAGACCATATTGAAAAATAAAAGTAATTTAAAAACATAAGTTGTATTCATTCATACTTAGGCCGTGAACTTTTCTAATCGCCCTCGTATAATGAAATAAATTTGAAAAATGTTTTACATAAACGATTTTAAAGCACATTAAATGCAGTTCACAGTATTATACGAGTGGGTAACAGCTTGTTTAAGCCGGAAACATTGTCACCGGTATTCACAATCCTTAAAAACATGTTCATTGCGAAAATGTATTTCGTGATTTAAGTGCGACATGTGGTACAAGTAATCTATCGTATAATTCCATTCTATGCAGTGCAGGTTGCCCGTAATGCAATTCACATTGCATTGAATCTTACCGGCACTTAAGTGTGGTTGTGGGAAATAAACAATTGTTAAAGACTGCAATATGTTAAAGTAATCCGAGCTTAAACGCTACCTAACAAAAAGATAGTTAAAAGAGAGCCACCGTAGTTTTGCTCTTAACTTTACAAATAAGTGGACGACAAAAACAAACAAACAAGATTAGCAGTAAGGATTTCTTCTCGGAATCGTGTACGTAATTGGTTCGATTTAATTTTTAATTAACATAATAGCTGTATATACAACATACATACATACATATATATATATATATATATATATATATATATATATCACACAAAAACCTTCATTTAAATTATGTACAATTTCTAACATACGCTACTTAATACTTATAATTACACTACAAAAGTAATATCTGGTTTTATTTTAATTCATAATTTAATTATCTTATCTACAGAAATTTTATTCATAAAATGAACTTAACCACTATTATTTCTAATCTTTATAAATGCCGTCATTTTAAAAGATGACAATAAGATAGTTAATCTGCTTAGAGATGCATAGTAGACGGTATAAATGTTGAATATAATTTAAGTTTAATAAAAAATTATTAATTTGATAAAGATATAATAGTAATAAATAAGTCTATATATACACATCCTTGGCCAAAAGTATTTAGCACCCCATAATTATGTACTTATCTTCAAATATGATTGTGTTAGGTAAAAATAAAATTACTTATGTTTAAAGGTAATCAAATTTATTTATTTATTTCAATATTTCGTTGCCCATCCCCCTCTTAGACTTAATTACGGCAGCGATTGTTTTAGTATTGTTGCGACTAGTCTGCGATACTCGTCACTAGTAATATTCTTCCATTTTTCCTCAATAACAGTTTTCAATGAGTTTTTTGATGTTATTTAGTGTCCTTGTATCCTCTGGTTTAATATTCCCCACAAGTGCTCCATCAGGTTCAGATCTGAGCACTGTGCTACCCAATCTAACAGTTTAAAGC
Organism: Acanthacorydalis orientalis; assembly: GCA_034766995.1. Taxonomy (NCBI): domain Eukaryota; kingdom Metazoa; phylum Arthropoda; class Insecta; order Megaloptera; family Corydalidae; genus Acanthacorydalis; species Acanthacorydalis orientalis. The sequence continues at coordinate 6,690,483 of CM068317.1, read as the reverse complement.
CATTTTCTTGAATCCGCTTAATTGTGGTCGCAGATTTGTGACAGGGTGTGCATTGTCCTGTTAAATTTTACCAAATTGAACAGGAGAAGGTTTGTATCGCCAAAAATTTTACTGAACGATGGGTGTAGTAACGTTTCAAGGACAAATATATCCTATCTTCACTTCAGAATAGGAAGAAAACTTCTGTTGCACTCACTGCTGATACATCTGAGCAAATGCAACCTGGTACAAGTGCAAGAACGGTAAGAAGACTTGGAGAAGCTGAGCTGACACGTCGAAAGGCCAGGAATAAACCATATCTCTCAGATCAAAACAAAAAAAGCTCGCCTTGGGTAGGCTATAAAACATCAGCATTTGACTGAGGATAATTGGTCAAATGCAGTGTGGTCTGAGGAGTGTAACTTTGAAATACGCTTTAATTACATCTCAATTTGTTCATCAACGCCGTTAGAGATCGCCGCAGAACATTTTGAGAAACACAATTCCTTTAACAAAAAAAACCTCCATTTTCAATTTATTTTAATGTATTTGGTGCCCCTAGTGTCTCCTCTGTAAGGAGACGAGTAGGTGAAGAATATATCCCAGATTGAGTGGTGTCTATACAGAAACATGGTAGAGATAGCATTATGATCTGAGGCTGCATGGCGGCCAGTGACGTAGCGAAATGTTCATTAGCATGGACCACATGAACAGTCAAAAATATATTTATATCCTTGAAATGGTACTGGGTCCATTGTTCAGCAAAATTTTTGTAAATACAAATCTGGAGACAATGTAAAATTCAACAGAACAATGCACCATGTTACAAATCTGCGGCCACAATTAAGCGAATTTAAGAAAAAGGCGTTGAACTGTTAGATTGTTTAGCACAGTCCCCAGATCTGAACCAGATAGAGCACTTGTGGAGAATACTAAAGCGGAGAATACGAGAATACTCAAAAACATCAAAAAACTCATTGAAAACTGTTACTGAGGAAAAATATTACTAGTGACGAGACTTTATCTATGATTTGAACGTACTTATGGAAATTTGTCTGGCGTGCAAGAGGTGTCATTTCACTTTTACCAATGATTTATTTCATTACACTATTTTCGTCTAGACTTGAACACAATGAATCACTGAACGGTATGCATTACAATTGAGGATTAAAAACTTTGACAATAAAAAAAACAATTGCCCTTCCGCCGACCTAGTGACAAACCCATCGTGTGATCCTTTTCGCACTTCATTTCTGATAAGCACGTTGTAATCAATGAATTGTAACAATGGTAGAACTAATTGACTATGAATTTGAAACAAGAAAAAATAAAAATTATTATAAAAAAAGTCTATTTTATTTTTCAAATAAGACATCAAATACGTATCTGTAAATATACACACAAATATATAAATTAAAAAATAATCATATTACTTTATAAATTGTATATTTACTGATATTTTTCATGGGGTTTTCTCACGTTCATTCAGTTAATTATAATCACAAATTAAAATTATTTTAAACAATCAATTTCAACTTAAACATAATCTATGTATTAAATTATTAAAACAATAAACTGTTTATATCCCGAACGTTGCATTTATTCCATTTTTACATACAAATATATGTAGATATACAAAAAAGGATAAAAATATAGTTATAAAAAAATCTGTAAAATCTATGTACGTATGTGTGTACGTATGTACAATAGATACTTATTGTAAGATTTTATTAAAGAAAATTATCGGTCATAGTTTTCGAATAGGAAGGAAATCATAAAACTAAAAAACCCAATTAATGATCAAATATGTCACGCAAATGTAATGTGAAATAAAAACTTAATGCTGCCATTGAAAGTAAGGCAGGTCATGTATTAAAAAAACAATGAAATCATTCACCTTTTTATTGCCTTTCCTTATGTTATATTCTTTTGTATTAACATATCATCAATAATTTCAATGCAAGGAATATGATAATTTAAATATTTTTTTTTATTTCTATGGGAATGTAAAAAAGACAGTAGATATTTTAACTTCGAAAAAATCGATGATTTTCGTATATTTTTAATAAGTCATTTGCGATTATTCTTTGAGCCAGTTGAAAGTCTATGACATAGATAATTATATATATATATATATATATATATATATATATAATATATAATATATAATATATATATATATATTAATACACGAGGGGGCTTCGCCCACTGCTCGCTGCGTTCACCGACCCCGGGACTGGCTACACTCGTCCACTTGTCAATTATAAGCATGATATGTAACCGAATGAAACAATAAACATATTTTTAAAACTCATTTCTATAAAATCATTCTCGCCGATATATATTGGAACGTGTTATAATTATGTGTATATATATATATATATATATAAATATATATACATATATATATTTAGTATGCATGTAATTACTATCGCAAACAGATTACAACATTTATTTTATATATGAGAAACATATTTGGGTACCATAGAAACCTCGACGTCATAAACAAATAATTGACGTCATGGAATTTTTGTGAATAATTTTGATTATATATATATATATATATATATATATATATATATATATATATATATATATATATATATATATATATATATATATATATATATAATGTCATCTGCATTAGCCATATGTAAAATATTTCAGAGAAACTTTATTTAAAATATTTCAATTTATTCAATTTTACCATTTATATATATATATATATTTCATCTGCATTAGCCATATGTAAGATATTTCAGTCAAACTTTATTTCAAATATTTCAATTTATTAAATTTTATCATTTATATATTTCTATAAAGAAATAATGACAAACTCCATTCCTTACTTATTTTGTGATAAAATTTCACTGAATTTTTTGCGTATGTTGCCACTTCTACACCACGTTGAGGTTGCAGATATGTAGAAGACCTACCATGTTGGTCCGAAAACCAACCCTAATCTAATCCTAACTTTAATTAAGAAATTATTTAAAATTATTTAGAAAAGAATACTAACAAAATAAAAAAATCGTTAGAAATAATTAATTATTTTCTATTGAAAATGAAATAGAAATTAATATATTATAAAAAACAAATTTAGATAAAAAAAGATCAAAAATAAAAGTGTACTTAAGAACAAAAAGCTAAACCTATTCTAGCTAAACTCGAAACCACTTATTATATTTCTAAACCAGTTTACCAAAATACACGATTCATTATCATAATACTGATGAATAATTGAAATTTAGAATTCCTCGCTATTTCGAAATATCAGTGATTCCTTATTAGATGAAAATCGTTTAGTACTCTTCCAAATTCTTGAATTGAAACATCTTGTTCCGATAAAATTTAAATATGAAATAATCTGAAACAAAATAATATTTAAGCTCAAAAAATCAAAAATATTAGGAAAAACCACACCATATATCCATAATTGACTCAACCAGATCTATTTTTTTAGTAATCCATTAGATTGAAAATTCTATTTGTGACAGACCATATTTTATTCCATATTTTATATATATATATATATATATATATATATATATATATATATATATACACACATTCATACCCACACACAACATTCATACATTATTAAACCTTAAAATAAAAAAAAAATATTGCTGAAATAAAATATATCATTAAAATCATAAAAAAGTTAAGTAGAAAATAAATATTTAAAAAAATATTAGAATCTGAAAGAAAACAACATTAGGATTGAAAAATGTTATTCCTAAAAATAAAAATTATCAATTAAGCATTAATAAAATTATTAGTTATATATATATATATATATATATATATATATATATATATATATATATATATATATATATATTAAAACACACACACAACCATTCATACAAAGCTGAAAGAAAAGGGATTAGACATTAAAATAGAATAAAAAACCTTTAAATATGACCTGAAAAGAAGATTATTAGCTTATATTTAGAACTAAACTATAACTTAATTAAAAATCTCATATATATATATATATATATATATATATATATATATATATATATATATATATATATATGTATTTAAAACACACACACAACCATTCATACACAGCTGAAAGAAAAGGGATTAGCCATTAAAATAGAATAAAATAACTTTTAAATATGACCTGAAAAGAAGATTATTAGCTTATATTTAAAACTAAACTATAACTTAATTAAAAATCTCATATATATATATATATATATATATATATATATATATATATATATATATATATATATATCATTAAACATATTAAAAATAAAAGAATCTGAAATAAAAAAAATGTTAGACAAATTAAATAAAACATAAAATTACCTCTCAATTTAAACCTTTAATACCTTTGCATATTTATTTTCTTTTTTTATTTTCTATACTCATATTTCTAGTTTGATATAAATTGCTTCTATTTCTCAAATATTATTACAATTATACTTTTTTTTACTAAAGTGTGGAAGAATAGTTAACTATTTTTCTCTTTAAACTCGTTTAAAGATAAAATATTAATTATATTTTTGTTTAATTGCCTTGTTGTTTTCGGTATACACTTCTTTCCTAAGAGAAAAAAGAAAATAATAATTAAAGCTTCGCCTTTCATTGCTCATTTATATCTTTATCGGATGTTAAATTTTTTCGACATTCGATTTTAATTCAATTCCGTTCTAAATAGAATCCTATTCTCAACTTTAGATACAGGTTTCCGCTTTATTTAAAAATGTGTATTAATCGAAACTGAAATGTACTTTTTTATCAATTGGTCGTATCATTTAATTCCAACATTTAGTCCATTATTTAATTAATAATCTTCCTGTACAAACACTTGAGATTAATTCTTTTTAGCCTGCTGTGAAAAATATTGATTAGTATACACAAAAATAAACAGTCTACATCCCAATGTTGAAAAGTGAAGCAGGTATTTTTTCATAACATCTTTCATTTTTTTTCGGTGTTCAGCCTTTTTATACATCAATCACATTTGCATATTGATTCCAATTTTGAAGTTTTTTTTTTTGGTAACGTTTAATTATACTTCTTATTAAAAATCTCATCTCAAATTTTTTCCTTGATTTGGATTGAATTTTTGTATGTTTTTCCAAAATAATAAAATACATATCTGAAAATCATAGTTAGAAAAGACACAAATACGCATACACACACACATACGTGTGTGCATATATATATATATATATATATATATATATATATATATATAATGAAAGAGAACCCTTTTCCAGAAGAGAGAACTCCATTTTTCCATTTTAAAATTTTATTACCTTAGAAGTTTCCATTCATTGTAATATTTATTAATTTATTAACGTTTTTACTTTTTTCTTCACTATTTTATTTCATTAATATTTAAACTATTTCTTTATCAGAAATAAAAGAGTGATTTTAAGTTAAAAGAATGGATTTATCTTGTAGACGACTCAGCTATCTTGGTATCTGGATGAATCAATTAATAAAAATATAAATAAATTATTTAATTAAAAAAAATGTAATTAAAATACTGATATTTAAAGAACAGATTTTTAGAAATACTGTAATTTATATTTTTGTAATATTTTCCAAAAGTCTAACATCATTTTTATACAATTTCTGAAACAAATTTATTTGATTTAATAATAAATAATTTAAAAAAAATCCTAGACATATTCTCGGAAATCTTTTTGACTGATTTTTAATTACTTGTTTTCAAAAATCACTATCGATTTAAATCTAAAAAAAAATAAAAATAAAGTTACTTCTAGTATATTTTGAAAAAATGTTTAAACAAACTTATTATCACTTTCAATGCAAGAATTACACAATAATTTCTTCAGACTTCTTCATTCCATCATGATCTTCATTTATTTCCTTACTGGATTTATATGGATGAATCAATTAATAAAAATATAAACAAATTATTTAATTAAAAAAAACTGTAATTAAAATACTGATATTTATACAAGAGATTTTTAGAAATACTGTAATTTATATTTTAGTAATATTTTCCAAAAGACTAACATTATTTTTATACAATTTCTAAGACAAATTTATTTGATTCGATAAGAAATAATTTTTAAAAAATTCTGGACATATTGCAGGGAATCCTTTTGACTGATTTTAAATTATTTTGTTTTCAAAAATCACTATTAATTTAAATATAAAAAAAACAAATAATGTTACTTCTAGTACATTTTGAAAAAAAGTTTAATCAAACTTATTATCACTTTCAATACAAGAATTTCACAATAATTTCTTCAGACTTCTTCATTCCATCACGATCTTCATTCATTTTCTTTCTGGATTTATCTTGAAGGCGACACAGATAACTTGGCATTTGGATGAATCAATTAATAAAAATATAAATAAATTATTTAATTAAATAAAATTGTAATTAAAATACTGATATTATATAATGCAAAAATTTCACAATAATTTCTTCAGACTTCTTCATTCAATCATGACCAATCAAACTAATTAAAATCTACAAAAAAACTCTAAATTTACTGAATCGACAAAGAAAACAATTTACTTTAAATTACAATAAACAAAAAAGAGATTGAATTTTTGAGACCTGAAAGAGGAAACATAAAGAGAAAAACAACCCCTTGATCTAGGACTCGAAATCCATCGAAGGAGGGATTGAATTATGAAAACAAAATTAAGCTACTTTAAATCAACTAAAAATAAAACTAACAATCAAATAAAAGCTACAATTAAATAAAATAAAACAAACAAAATAAAACTACTACTAATTCATTAAAAGAAAATCAATACTTATATTAAAAAGAATAAAAGCAAAAAATTAACAACTAAACTAACTGAAATCTACAAAAAACTAAATTTACTAAATCGACAAAGCAAAAAATCTACTTTAAATGACAACAAACAAAAAAAGAGATTGAATTTCTGGAACCTGAAAGAGAAGACATGAAGAGAAAAAAAACATTGATCTAGGAATCGAAATACATCGAGGCAGGGATTGAAGTTAATTATGAAAACAAAATTAAGCTACTTTAAATCGACTAAAAACAAAACTTAAAAATCAAATAAAGCTATAATTAAAAAAAAATAAAACTGAAACAAAATTAAACTACTACTAACTCATTCAAAACAAATCAATACTAATATTAAAAAGAATAAAAGGAAAAAATTAACAATTAAACTAATTAGAATCTACAAAAAACTCGAAATTTACTGAATCGACCAAGCAAAAATTCTACTTTAAATTATAACAAACAAAAAAAAGATATTGAAGTTCTGCGACCTGAAAGAGAAAACATGAAGAGAAAAATAACCATTGATCTAGGACTTGAAATCCATCGAGGGAAGGATTGAAGTTAATTATGAAAACAAAATTAAGCTACTTTAAATCGACTAAAAATAAAACTTAAAGATCAAATAAAAGCTAGAATTATATTAAATAAAACTGAAACAAAATAAAACCACTACTAGTTCAATAAAAACGAATCAATACTAATGTTAAAAAAATAAAAAATGAAAACAAAAAATTAACAACTAAACTAATTAAAATCTACAAAAAACTCTAAATTTACTGAATCGACAAAGCAAAAAATCTACTTTAAATTACAACAAACAAAAAAAGAGTATTAAATTCTGGGACCTGAAAGAGAAAACATGAAGAGAAGTACAAACCTTTGATCTCGGACTCGAAATCCATCGAGGGAGGGATTGAAGTCAATTATGAAAACAAAATTAAGCTACTTTAAATCGACTAAAAATAAAACTTAAACATCAAATAAAAGCTAGAATTAAATAATATAAAACAAACAAAATAAAACTACTACTAATTCATTAAAAGAAAATCAATACTTATATTAAAAAGAATAAAAGTAAAAAATTAACAACTAACCTAACTGAAATCTACAAAAAACTCTAAATTTACTGAATCGACAAAGAAAAAAATCTACTTTAAATTACAACAAATAAAATGAGATTGAATTTCTGGGACCTGAAAGAGAAAACATGAGGAGAAAAAAAAACATTGATCTAGGAATCGAAATCCACCGAAGCAGGGATTGAAGTTAATTATGAAAACAAAATTAAGCTACTTTAAATCGACTAAAAACAAAACTTAAAAATCAAATAAAAGCTAGAATTAAATAAAATAAAACAAACAAAATAAAACTACTACTAGTTCAATAAAAACGAATCAATACTAATGTTAAAAAAATAAAAAATGAAAGCAAAAAATTAACCATTTACTGAATCGACAAAGCAAAAAATCTACTTTAAATTACAACAAACAAAAAAAGGGAATTAATTTCTGGGACCTGAAAGAGAAAACATGAAGAGAAGTACAAACCTGTGATCTAGGACTCGAAATCCATCGAGGGAGGGATTGAAGTCAATTATGAAAACAAAATTAAGCTACCTTAAATCGACTAAAAATAAAATTTAAAAATCAAATAAAAGCTACAGTTAAATAAAATAAAACAAACAAAATAAAACTACTACTAGTTCAATTAAAAAAAATCAATACTAATGTTAAAAAGAATAAAAGCAAAAACATAACTAAACTAATTGAAATCTGCAATAAACTAAATTTACTGAATCGACAAAGTGAAAAATCTACTTTAAATTACAAGAAATAAAAAAAGAGATTGAAGTTCTGGGACCTGAAAGAGAAAACATGGAGAGAAATACAAACCGTTGATCTAGAATTCGAAATCCATCGAAGGAGGGATTGAAATTAATTATGAAAACAAAATTAAGCTACTTTAAATCGACTAGAACAAAACTTAAAAGTCAAGTAAAAGTTACAATTAAAAAAATAAAACTGAAACAAAATAAAACTGCTACTAATTCATTAAAAACAAATCAATACTAATGTTAAAAAAAAATGAATGCAAAAAATCAACAATCAAACTAATTAAAAGCTAAAAAAATTCTAAATTTACTGAATCGACAAAGCAAAAAATCTACTTTAAATTACAACAAACAAAAAAGAGATTGAAGTTCTGGGACCTGAAAGAGAAAACAAAGACAAAAAAAAAACATTGATCTAGGAATCGAAATCCATTGAGGGAGGGATTGAAGTTAATTATCAAAACAAAAAGTAAACTACTTTAAATCAACTTTACATACATATTAGGGTGCAACATATGAAATTGCTGAATTTGTAGTGAGAATTAAAACTTAATATTTTTAACATAAAATATATTTAATCAAAATAAGCTCCATCAGCTTCAGTGGTCTTTTTCCAGCGAGAAATTAAATTGTTTACCCCATTTTTATAAAAATAGACATTTTTAGAGCTTGTAAAGTTTTCGAATCCTTGAATCACTTCTGTTTGGTTTCAGATTTTTTTTTATTTCTTAAATAATATTCCAAGTGGCGAAAAAGATGATAGCATGTCGATGAAAAATCTGATAAATAAGAGGGATGCGGTAAAACTTCATAATTTATTGAATTTAATTTGGAAATTATGATTCGAGATGTGTATAGTCCAGCATTCTCTTGCAATAGTATCGGCCCATATCTATTGATTAGCAGTGGCCGTTTTGTTTTTAATTTTTCATTCATGTTGTTGATTTCGCGACAATATGAATCAGCAATTTTAAAAAATAATGGATTATTTCTTTATTTGTCCACCACATAGTAACCGTAAGTTTCTTTTGGTGTAATGATTGCTTAGGTGTGTGACCTGGTGTTTCATTTGCATTTAACCGTTGTCCAGATCTTTTTCTGTTATCATACAGAATCCACTTTTCATCACAAGTAATAATTCGATTTAAAAATTGAGTTTTATCATTCCGAATCTCTCAGTTTCTTTTCTTCAGTCTCAGTTTCTAAGCATCTGTCAATGCGTGCGGCACCCACTTATCTCAACTATTGCACCTTTCATATGGCAGCGAGATGACGAGAAACAGTCATAACATTAACACTTAAATCCCATGCGAGAGTTCGAACTGTTGTATGTGGATCAGCTTCCACTATGGCTCTTAAATGTTCTTCGTTCACAACGGTTTTGTACCTTCCTAGAGTCTCATTATCGAGATTCATATTACCGGAAAGAAATTTTTTGAACCATAATTAAATTCTTATCTGGCTAGTCGACCCTTCTCCGAAAGCCCCATTGATATTTCCACCTGATACCATTGCATTTTGTCCCAGCTTCAAGTCATAAAAAAGTAGACGTAAATCTTTGTGGATACCATCCTGTAAAAGGGAATAAAAAAATAAAAACATCAATAACTCAGTATTTTAAACCAATTTAAGGATATTAGTCAATTCCAAATAGCTGAACTTGTAAAATCTTGCACAATACCTTTCTCAATTGGAGTCGACCTCTGACTGTCTGAAATTCAGTAAATTGATGTTATAAACTAATATATTATTAACCAAGAAAAAAAATGATTAATATTTCAATGCTGCAATATCAATCATAAGGCTTTTTCAAAAAAAAAAAAAAACTCCATTTAATTTCTTAATTTAGATAATATTTGAAAATTAATTAGGATTTAAAACGTGTGTTCTTGTATCTGTGTACTTGTACCTGTGTGCGCACCTATCTATTAATTTACCTATACCTATTTATCTACAAATCTGCCTTTCTACTATCTATCTGTTATTCTATCTATCTACGTATTAAATATCTATATATTTTTATCTAGAAATCTGGCTATTAGTCGTTCTATTAATCTATCTTCTAATATAATCTTACTATCTTTCTAATTATCTAGACTCATCTATCTCCATGTACATTTGTATCCGTATATGTATTATCATAAATATATAAATATATTTATGCATAGTTGATTTAAAGTGGATTAGTTTTGTTTTGATAATTACCTTTATTCCCTCGCTATGGAGTTCCGGATAATTAAAATAGCAAACCAATTAAACAGAAAATATATGATTTTTATGAATACTAGATGTACTCATCATTTTCTCGATTTAAGTAATGATCGAAAGAGATTTATGAAAATCGAATTGATGCTTACAAATATAGTCATAAAAATTATATATATTTCTGGATTCTGGATAAGTGGTTAATTTATTATTGATTAAATTCGCGGAGTGTACTCGGTGGAAGTGTCTACCATCGAATGGATTCGTCAGGTAAAATATGTACAATTCTCATCTTTTTAAAATGATATATTTTCTAATAACTTTTTATTTCAACTGTTAAAAAAATCCACGTCTAGTTCAATTATTTTTTTTGATATTTAATCTGTTTCCATTTCCTGTTAGGTATTTTTTCAAAACGATAATGTTTTAAATTTTTATCATTCAATAAACAATCAAATTTCAATTACTATTTCTTAAACAATTCTTCAATTTTTTACTTGATATTTCTATTATTGAACATATTGATTACGAGAATTTAAAATATGTAGATGTAGAAGATGCAGAGGATGTAGAATATGTAGATGTTTGGATTTATATATATATATATATATATCTGTCGATCAACCAATCTGTGTCTGTATATTTATCTGTCTACTTATTTATTTGTCTGATACATAGACAGATAACATAATGGATAGATAAATAAAATAATAGATACAGATAAAGCAATAGATAGATAAGGTAAGAGATAGAGATGGATACATTGATGCAGAAACACCGATGCAAGTGCATAGATACAGAAACATATATATAAATAAGGAGACAAATAGACGGGAATGGGAACCTACATACACTAAAACGTCGTAATCTCCTCCAAAATCTACTACATCGTCTAAACGTACCCTTTTAATAATCTACATCCGCCCCTCTGGGTCAGTCGAGCACTTCCCGCATCAATGTACATCATATACGTATACATATACATAAATACATATGCATAAACATATATACATATAAATAATATATATATACACACATAAATTGCCAGTTTACACATTATACATACATAAATACACATACATAAACTTATATATATATATTTAAGATAATACATACACATATTGAAAGTACATAGGGATAGAGAAGACTGAGTAGTCAGTGAACTTTTGGATTAGATTAGAAGAAAGATAACAAGAAGATGAGTAGATATTTGTCGATAGAAAAGGATAGTAGTTAGATACGTAGATATAAGGAATATCTGATAGATAATAGAAAAGTAGAACTGGAGATAGATAGAAAAAAAAGGAAAGACAGGTAAAGTGATAAAGGGATCGATATCTGTGTGTGTATCTGCATCTGTGCATCGATGTTTCTGCGTCAGTGTATCCATCTCTATCTCTTACCTTATCTATCTATTGCTTTATCTGTATCTATTATTTTATTTATCTATCCATTATGTTATCTGTCTATGTATCAGACAAATAATAAGTAGACAGATAAATATACAGATTGGTTGATCGACAGATATATATATATAAATCAAAACATCTACATATTCTACATCCTCTGCATCTTCTACATCTACATATTTTAAATTCTCGTAATCAATATGTTCAATAATAGAAATATCAAGTAAAAAATTGAAGAATTGTTTAAGAAATAGTAATTGAAATTTGATTGTTTATTAAATGATAAAAATTTAAAACATTATCGTTTTGAAAAAATAGGTAACAGGAAATGGAAACAGATTAAATATCAAAAAAAATAATTGAACTAGACGTGGATTTTTTTAACAGTTGAAATAAAAAGTTATTAGAAAATATATCATTTTAAAAAGATGAGAAATGTACATATTTTACCTGACGAATCCATTCGATGGTAGACACTTCCACCGAGTACACTCCGCGAATTTAATCAAAAATAAATTAACCACTTATCCAGAATCCAGAAATATATATAATTTTTATGACCATATTTGTAAGCATCAATTCGATTTTCAAAAATCTCTTTCGATCATTACTTAAATCGAGAAAATGATGAGTACATCTAGTATTCATAAAAATCATATATTTTCTGTTTAATTGGTTTACTATTTAAATTATCCGGAACTCCATAGCGAGGGAATAAAGGTAATTATCAAAACAAAAGTAATCCACTTTAAATCAACTATGCATAAATATATTTATATATTTATGATAATACATATACGGATACAAATGTACATGGAGATAGATGAGTCTAGATAATTAGAAAGATAGTAAGATTATATTAGAAGATAGATTAATAGAACGACTAATAGCCAGATTTCTAGATAAAAATATATAGATATTTAATACGTAGATAGATAGAATAACAGATAGATAGTAGAAAGGCAGATTTGTAGATAAATAGGTATAGGTAAATTAATAGATAGGTGCGCACACAGGTACAAGTACACAGATACAAGAACACACGTTTTAAATCCTAATTAATTTTCAAATATTATCTAAATTAAGAAATTAAATGGAGTTTTTTTTTTTTTTTGAAAAAGCCTTATGATTGATATTGCAGCATTGAAATATTAACCATTTTTTTTCTTGGTTAATAATATATTAGTTTATAACATCAATTTACTGAATTTCAGACAGTCAGAGGTCGACTCCAATTGAGAAAGGTATTGTGCAAGATTTTACAAGTTCAGCTATTTGGAATTGACTAATATCCTTAAATTGGTTTAAAATACTGAGTTATTGTTGTTTTTATTTTTTTCCTGCCCTTTAACAGGATGGTATCCACAAAGATTTACGTCTACTTTTTTTATGACTTGAAGCTGGGACAAAATGCAATGGTATCAGGTGGAAATATCAATGGGGCTTTCGGAGAAGGGTCGACTAGCCAGATAAGAATTTAATTATGGTTCAAAAAATTTCTTTCCGGTAATATGAATCTCGATAATGAGACTCTAGGAAGGTACAAAACCGTTGTGAACGAAGAACATTTAAGAGCCATAGTGGAAGCTGATCCACATACAACAGTTCGAACTCTCGCATGGGATTTAAGTGTTAATGTTATGACTGTTTCTCGTCATCTCGCTGCCATATGAAAGGTGCAATAGTTGAGATAAATGGGTGCCGCACGCATTGACAGATGCTTAGAAACTGAGACTGAAGAAAAGAAACTGAGAGATTCGGAATGATAAAACTCAATTTTTAAATCGAATTATTACTTGTGATGAAAAGTGGATTCTGTATGATAACAGAAAAAGATCTGGACAACGTTTAAATGCAAATGAAACACCCGGTCACACACCTAAGCAATCATTACACCAAAAGAAACTTACGGTTACTATGTGGCGGACAAATAAAAAATAATCCATTATTTTTTAAAATTGCTGATTCATATTGTCGCGAAATCAACAACATGAATGAAAAATTAAAAACAAAACGGCCACTGCTAATCAATAGATATGGGCCGATACTATTGCAAGAGAATGCTGGACTATACACATCTCGAATCATAATTTCCAAATTAAATTCAATAAATTATGAAGTTTTACCGCATCCCTCTTATTTATCAGATTTTTCATCGACATGCTATCATCTTTTTCGCCACTTGGAATATTATTTAAGAAATAAAAAAAATCTGAAACCAAACAGACGTGATTCAAGGATTCGAAAACTTTACGAGCTCTAAAAATGTCTATTTTTATAAAAATGGGATAAACAATTTAATTTCTCGCTGGAAAAAAAACATTGACGCCGATGGAGCTTATTTTGATTAAATATATTTTGGTCTGTTAAAAATACTGCGTTTTAATTCTCACCTACAAATTCCGCAATTTCATATATTACACTCTAATATTTCAAAAGATACAAGTATTTAGATTTAATTTTTGAAGCTTTGCTTTTACTGATTGGCTTAAGAAATACCTGGATGAGAGAACTGGTAATCTTGTTATCTGAAATAAAACTTTTAAATTATATAGGGGAGGTTCAGAGGTTAATAAGTATTACTGATAAAAATTGAGAAATATTGAAAGGTTTAATAAAAATCATAAATGATTTTTATCTACTGAAGTTTTTTTTTGTTATTCATTGGAGGATTAATTAAAAAATAACTGGATCAGACAAATTATTTCAAGTTCAATTTTATTATAGGAGGAAAGAAAATGTATTGAAAAGTTTCCAGAGATGAATGACCTCTGAATCATTTATATGTATAAAAAGGAAGCATTGAAGTGACAAATTAGAAAATTTATTAATAAATATGTCGTTTGAAAAAGTATTATATGAAGAAAGAAGAGAAATTTGAAAATTGAATTCGACGTGGAATTTTTTAACAGCTGAAATAAAAAGTTATTAGAAAATATATCATTTAAAAAAATAAGAATTGTACATTTTTTACCTGACGAATCCACTCGACGGCCGACACTTTCACTGAATACACTCCGCGAATTCAATCAAAACTAAATTAACCATTTAACCAGAATCCAGAAATATATACAATTTGTATGAATACATTTATAAGCAGCAATTAAGATTTTCATAACTCTCTTTCGATCATTACTCAAATCGATAAAAAGCTGAATATATTTAGTATTCATAAAAGTCATACACTTTTTGTCTTCTGTTTAATTAGTTTGCCATTTTGATTAAATTAAGTTTTATCAGATGTAAATGAAATTTGATCTTTTTTATGATCTACTTTACGTTGAATGATATTCTATATATTTTTAGATATATAGATATATTTTTCAAATTTAAAATGATTACCAGTCTGATAAAACAAATCGAGTTAACTGTATGCACTAACTGAACTTAAATAATTAATTTATATATATATATATATATATATATATATATATATATATATATATATATATATATATATATATATATATATATATATATATATATATACTGTACAACGCAAACGCAATTTCGGAAATCACACAAACCAAATAAATTATGTATCAAAGGCGAATAATACATAAAAGATTCCAAAACGCGTTATCACTTGTATTAGAATCTTAATATGTATATTCTGTTATGAAGCATAATTGATCTGATTACCAAACACACATGATAATGATACGATTTGTACCATTATCTCACATCTCCAACTCCATGCTGAGGGAATGAAGTTAATTATCAAAATAAAATTAAACTACTTTAAATCAACTAGAAACAAAATATACAAATCGAATAAAAGCTACAATTAAAAAAAATAAAACTGAAACAAAAAAAACTACTATTAATTCAATAAAAACAAAGCAATACTAATATTACAAAAATAAAATATGAATGCAAAAAATTAACAATTAAACTAATTAAAATCTACAAATACTATAAACTTACTGAATCTACAAAGCAAAAAATCTACTTTAAATTAAAACAAACAGAAAAAGAGAATGAAGTTCTGGGACCTGAAAGAGAAAACATAAAGAGAAAAAAACCGTTGATCAAGGACTTGAAATCTTTTTATTGAGGGGTTGAAGTTAATTATGAAAATAAAATTAAGCTACTTTAAATCGACTAAAAACAAAACTTAAAAATCGAATAAAAGCTACAATAAAAAAAATAAAAATGAAACAACATAAAACTACTACTAATTCATTAAAAACAAAGCAATACTAATATTAAAAAGAATAAAAGCAGAAAATTAAGAAATAAACTAACTGAAATCGACAAAAAACTAAATTTACTGAATCGACAGTGCAAAAAATCTACTTTAAATTACAGCAAACAAAAAGAGTATGAAGTTCTGGGACCTGAAAGAGAAAACCTGAAAACACAAAAAAAAACAACAAGCTAGGACTCGAAATCCATTTGATCCGAGCCACTTCTATGCTACACCTGCTACAAGGTGAGACAACATATACAACCCGTGAAGCGAATTAATATATGCGTTCCTAATCTAAGCTGCACTACAGACAGCCTTTACCTAACACCTGAAAAATATGTGTAGAAAATCGTGGAGTCGAAGGCTTCAACTTCGCTTTACAGCAATTCATCCGCCCCGAAAGCTCCGTGCGTCGATTACAAAACTGATAATCGTTCAATATAACATCTCATATATTGAAGACCACCAGTCTTGAAACCAACCTAATGTGTGAAAATAAATAATAAGTATCCATCCACATACATACAGCTGATATCGTTTCAATAACTAAATATTAAGATTAATGTCGAATTGTTTTAAACATTTTTTTAAAACGATATCAGTGAAAACTCACTGAGATAATAAAAGAAAACACGATGGAAATTGCGTTGCTTTACAGTAAAAAATAATCGGATTGAAAAAACCTGGTGTCGATTATATTCCTCACACAATCTGCTCGCCGATCAGCTCTCCATCTCGGACAGGAACCACAGAACACTTAATTGAAACGAATATACTATACACTATTTTTTAACGGACGGTCGTACGTCCGATCTGATAATCAAAAAGCAAACACTCCCGGGTGCCTCTGCTCCTGCGGAGGTTCGTCGCGGGCGCACCCGTGCGAGCCACCTGGACAGGAGATCGAGGACGTGATCGAAGACTCGAACGAGACCCGACATTACTTGTACTACTTTTCGCGCACACACAGAATTCTCAAAGAGATCATTATGTTTTAGACGAATTCGACAACAAATTATTTTTAAAAACGACACAAACGAACGGTTCGGGCCGTTTTATAAACGCGACCGGCGCCCCGGACCGAACCGAGCCGGCATAAGAGACGGCCGAACGGTACGAGGAAAGCTTTTTTTCTAATTTAATCAATCGATCACGGATCGATTGATTAAATTGGAAGTCAGCTTGTGTTGTTCTAATGAATGACAATGAGTCCCTTAAAAATCATAAATATAAATTTTATCTATTGAAGTTTTTTTTAGTCATTCATTGGTGAAATAAATTAAAAAATGATTGGATCAGACAAAACGTTTAAGATTCAAATGGTTAAAAAGAAGAAAGAGGGATTTATTGAAAAATGACTTGTGTTGAATAATGTCTGAACCATTTATGTGTATAAGAAGGGAATATTGAAGTGACAAATTAGAAAATCGGGAAAGTGATTGTCGTTGTAGTAAAAATTAGAAAATTTATTAACAAATATGTCATTCGAAAAATTATTATATAAAGAAAAAAGAGAAGTAAATTGAAAAAGGATTCATGTTGAGTGATCTCTGATATATTTATGTACATAAAAATAAATTATTGGATCAGAAAATCAGAAAAACTAGAAGTGATTGTTGATATAACAGAAAATTGAAAATTTATTGACAAATTACTGTCTTCTGAGATATTGTTTAAAGTAAAATTTCTGTGAAGAAAGAAGTTTAATGAAAAATGGTGTAAGCTGAATGATATCTGATCTATTTATGTACATGAAAATAAATTATTGAAAGTATTATTACAAAATACTGTTATCTATGAAACTGTCTATAAATCAATTTTGTGAAAAAAAGAGAAATTTATTGAAAAATTATTTATTTTGGATGTTCTGTCAACTATTAATTTTCATAAAAACAATACATTGAAACAGAAAATCAGAAAATCAACAAACTGATTGCGGATTCAATAGATATTTGAAAATCTATATCTTTTCAGTCAGATTTAAATCTTGTATGAATAAATTTACTGTGGAAAAACCTGTCAGTTCATGCTAAGGTAGTTTTACTAATTGTATATTATTTAGCTTGGTGATGATGTTGACAGAACTTAATATTATTGGAAAGCAAGAAATTTATATGAGAATCGATCAATACATTTATACACAAGATATTCATTATAATATGAATATTATATTTGATTTTAATAACAGTATTATTAGATGTATTAAGAACGTTTTTGAATCGTTTTAAATTCAATAATAGAAAGAATATCACGAAGAAAAATCGATGAATTGTCGAAGAAATGGCAATTGAAATTTTCTGTACGTGTATTGAATGATAAAAATTAAAAAAAAATATCGTTTTGAAAAGAAACTGACAGGAAATTGAAACCGATTAAATATTATCAAAAAGAATTAATTGATTGAACTCTACGTGGATTTTTTTAACAGCTGAAATAAAAAGTTATTAGAAAATATATCATTTAAAGAAGATGAGAATTATACCTGTCTTACCTGAAGAATTCATTCGACGATAGACACTTTCACTGAATACACTCCGCGAATTCAATCAAAACTAAATTAACCATTTAACCAGAATCCAGAAATATATACAATTCGTATGAACATATTTGTAACCAGCAGTTACGATTTTCATAACTCTCTTTCGATCATTACTCAAATCGATAAAAAGCTGAATACATCTAGTATTCATAAAAATCATACACTTTTTGTCTTCTGTTTAATTAGTTTGCCATTTTGATTAAATTAAGTTTTATCAGATGTAAATGAAATTTGATTTATTTTATGTTGAATGATATTTGATCTATTTTCAGATATATAGATACATTTTTCAAATATAATTACATATTTCAATTATAGATACATTTTTCAATTATATTTTTCAAATTTAAAATGATTTTCCAGGCTGATAAAACAAATCGAGTTAACTGTATGCACTAACTGAACTTAAATAACTAATTTATATATATATATATATATATATATATATATATATATATATATACACTGTACAACCAACGCAATTTCGGGAATCACACGTTAACCAAATAAATTATGTGTCAAAGGCGAATAATACATAAAAGATTCCAAAACGCGTTATCACTTGTATTAGAATCTTAATATGTACATTCTGTTATGAAGCATAATTGATCTGATTACCAAACACACATGGTAATGATACGATTTGTACCATTACCCCACATCTCCATCTCCATGGCGAGGGAATGAAGTTAATTATCAAAACAAAATTAAATTACTTTAAATCAACTAGAAACAAAACTTACAAATCGAATAAAAGCTACAATTAAGAAAAAATAAAACTGGAACGAAAAAACTGCTACTAGTTCAATAATCTAACTACAAATCACTAAAACTACTACAAATCAGTACTAATATTTAAAAAAAATAAAAGCAAAAAATTAACAACCAAACTAATTGAAATCGATAAAAAAACTTTACATTTACTGAATCGACAAAGTAAAAGAAACTATTTTAAATTATAACAAACAAAAAAAGAGATTGAAGTTCTGGGACCTGAAAGAGAAAACATGAAGAGAAAAACACATTGATCTAGGACTCGAAATCCATTTGATCCGAGCCACTCCTATGCTACACCTGCTACAAGGTGAGACACATATACAACCCGTGAAGCGAATTAATATATGCGTTCCTAATCTAAGCTGCACGACGGGCAGCCATCGCCTAACACCTGAAAAACATGTGTAGAAAAGTCGTGGAGTCGAAGGCTTCAACTTCGCTTTACAGCAATTCATCCACCCCCGAAAGCTCCGTGCGTCGATTACAAAATTGATAATCGCTCAATATAACACCGCATATATTGAAGACAACCAATCTTGAAATCAACCTAATTGTTGAAAGTAAATAATAAGTATCCATCAACATGCATTCATACACATGATATCGTTTCAATAACTAAATATTAAAATAAATATCGAATTGTTTTAAACATTTTTTTTTAAAAAAAAAAAAAACGATATCAGTGAAATCTCACTCTGATAAAGGAAAACACGATGGAAATTGCATTGGTTTACAGTAAAAATAATTGGACTGTAAAAACCTGGATACTATGACGTTTTCATCCTTTAGCAAACCTTTGTAGATCTTTTTCTTCACACTGCCGATTCTTCACACAATGCTTCACACACACTAATAAACACACTAATGCTTCTTTACACTAAACACACTAATGCCCTTACACACTGATGATTCTTCACACTGTAAAAATAAACACTTTGTTATGAATATATTAAAAAATAATATCTTCTGGTGGTCATTTGCTCTATTTTTTTATAAATCTCATTAAATGAATCATTTCTAATCATTAATGATCAACATTGAGCTTTTGAAAAATCAAACATTATGTAAAAAAATCAAAAATGAGTTTTTAGAACTACTAATTAACTGATTTTTGAAGAAATTAATTTTAATTCGAAAAAGTTCAATAAATAAATGATTAACAATGAACTGCGTCTCAACAAATACTATATTAAATTTTAAAAATATTAAAAACTGTTTAGAAATATGATTATATTCAAAGCATTAATTTGTGTATCTTAAAAAATTAAATGGAGATGTGTTTCTAAACATTAAACAAAGAAAACCTATAATTAACTAGACACGATTCCAATATGGTTTCAAAACAACGAGATTGAAAATTCTTATTACTTACTAACTTATTTTCAATCACGGAATATCTTGTTTTACAGAAAATTGAAGCTTGTATGTCTGAGGACTTACTTAAAAACAATATTTTTAATTGACGAGAAATTAAATAATGCACATAATTAAGATCAGTGTATAAAAACCCCAATAAATTTAATTTATGGAAAAAACATATCAGTTATAAATAGAATTTTAAAAGGAAAGGAGCACTGAATATTGAATAATTGTAAAAATATTAATATAAATCAAGTGTACGTCGTTTTATCAAAAAAAAAAAAAAAAAAAACTTTTTAATCCAATATGGCGGTATATGGTGGGGAAGTGTCAAGTTAAAAATATTCCATTTAATATTTTGAGTTCAAAACAGTGAATAGATATTCTACCTTGATAGCACCTCAACATGACAAACACTTGAAGATTTTGATTAGACCAGCAAAAAAGATTACTTCCACTTACTTAAAAACGTGATCAGTACCATTAAACTCAAAAACATGTCCACAACGAAAGCTAACTGTACATTCAGAACGAACAGGGAGTTAAATAAACTTCAATATTGTTTGTATTTTAAAAAAAAAACACACACACGTCCTTCTTAGAAACATTTCAAAGCATGAAATATTAATTGAACAAATTATAATTTTAGAAATTTATTGCGTATCTGCGAATTTACTTAAGTCACTTGTTACATAACTCGGGGTGTGCCTGTATATGTATTATGAACAATTATTAAATCCATTATAGATCTGAATTCAGTTTAATGAATCGATTGTAAACATTAATGAAACTCAAAGTATCTGCCCGATTGATTATTCAAATAGTAAAACATATAATACATCAATCCATAAAAATTTTATAAAATGGTTTTGATTTATTGAAACTCGTTTACATTTCATTACTTTAATTTATAATAAAAAATTGAATCGTGACATTTTAAAAACATATTGAAAGATTCATCCTCCTATTTCGATTAAAAAACAAAACATATAAGCAAAATATTTATTAAAAGAATCAATCGTATAAAAATGAAATATTAATACTCACAAATAATATTCAACTATATAACCATTGCGAAAAGAAATGTCACCAAAAACTTCTCCTGTTTTGATCCACTGCAGACAAGAAACCAAAATAAAGTGAATTAAATTCAAGCGTGATAAGAAACAACTGACAAATTTTGAGTGTTGTACCAACATTGTTTCAATAACCTATCAAATTAAGTTCTTTCGAAACTTAGTGCAAACTTCACAATTATTTATAAAAAGAATGCAATGAAGTTAGTTATTCGAGCTTTAGGGCGCTTCATCAACAGCTAAAACCATTGAGACCTGGAATTCAATGAACCAATTCATTTATATTAAATTATCTTAAATTTTTTATTAATTTTCTCATAAATACTTAAATAATAAACCAAATTAAATAGATTTAAACAATTTATATATTTCAAATAATGCACTGTGTTTTTATTTAATTATTTTCTTTTTGTATGCATAAAAAATTCGTGTTTTTTAATATTAAGTTTGACATAAATGCAGATATTTTTGTAAATGAGTATATATGTATGTTGGCACGCGGCTAAATAATAATATAATACAATAAAAAGTGATTAAGAAGAATCAATATATTTGTTATTTAATATACAACCAATAAATACAGTGCAATACAAATTTTCTAAAAAAATAATACTTAAATTGTATGTTTGAAAGGAATAGAGACTTTAACAAGCTTTTTCTTCTTTTATTCTTTCTTTACAATCTCAATTCTTAAATAAAACACTAATTGTAATCAATACTTTTTTTAATACAAATAAATTTATATTTATTTACATATTAATATACATTTTCTCCAAATATGGAACTAAATCACTCAAATTGATGCCAACATACTATAACTTAATTTAACTAGTTATATTACAAGACATTTATAATAAATAATTTTACAGAATACTATTTGTACCTGAATGAATAATTGAAGCATTAATAAAAAATATACGTTGATATAATTTCTTTTTATTTGTTAAATAATGTTCAGTGTTCCTGTTTTTTTGTATTTAATCTTATCATTTTAATTAGTAACTATTTATATTTCATTATTGTAAATAAAACGTTTCAGTAGTGAAATATTTATCATATTTTTCTTCATGAAATCTTCTTAATTTATAAAGATCCGGGGGTTGTCTTTTTTCTTAATTCGTTTAATATTATTGTTCTATTTAATTCTTCTAAACTGGATGAATCTAAATGAAAAATACAATGAGGTGAATAAAATACTTTTTAAATAAAATGATAATCAAAACTGGTGTAATTTCATTTATAAATACATATATATATATATATATATATATATATATATATATATATATATATATATATATATATATATATACATATATATTAAAAATAAATATATTTTCAAAGAATCCTTGTTTTTAGCTTAATGCATCATTGTTTAATAACTGCTATATAAAATGCTATTCAAATTATAGCATCATTCAAGCACATAAGTAAATACTCTGTAGATGACAAGGTTACAAATCTATGGTATGAAAACGATTGTTACAGAAAGCAATTAATTTCCGTAGTAAACGATAATCTTTTGGGCTTCTTTTCCAGAAAGACAAGCACAACTTCTCTTTTTCTGTCCACTGTCTGCCTGTATCTGCCAGTATCTGACACGAAGCTATAAAAAATATATTTATGTTTGTTAATGTGTAAAGGACAATGTAAACATTTATTAATTTAAAAAAAACTATTACTTATGAGGCCAACAAGATTCAGACTATAGCAAGAATACCTTTGAAAACTAGATTTAAGTGATCTACACTGCTTCGTAACAATGCCTTTATATTTTTTTTATTTTTCGCATAAACACGCTTCAGATTAGATATATTCTTGTTTGTTTTAAAATCTTTTTCTGTGACCAATAAGAGAGCATTTATATGTTCATGTTCTTCGCCAATAGTAAAACGATACACAAAATGACATATAAATCGAACAGCTGACGCCATTCATTGGTGACTCTCAAAACTAAATTGAATGCTAATTTTTACTGACAATGCTGATTGTTGACCACCTGATCACACTTTATCTATGGTGACGAGTGTCACAAACTAGTCGCAACAATACTAGATATACTCGCTGCCGTAATTATGACTACAAGGAGGGGAGACTTAATGTTGAAATTAATAAATAAATTTGATACCTTTAAACATATGTAATTTTATTTTTACCCAACACGACCATATTTGAAGTGTATAATTATAGGGTGCTCAATACTTTTGGCCAAGCTTATATATAAACAATAATATTAACAAGTAGAATTTGTTTTCAAAATAATGTTTAAAGGTCCTTTTGTATGCAATTTATAAATTATCATTTATTCTTAAAAAAAATCAGCATTGAATGCTAATACAAGTTGTATTTATTGAAATATGCCTTAAATTTTTAATTTATCACGAATATGCATTATACATATATATATATATATATATATATATATATATATATATATATATATATATATATATATATATATATATATATATATATATATATATATATATATATATATATATATATGTATATATATATTTATATATATATATATATATATATATATATGCAAGTTATCTCTATAGATATCATATTTTATTTTTCAATGTTTCCTATTCAAAATCTAGCACATTTAATAAAATAAATATAGAATTCTAAAAAGGAAGATTTCATTCAATAAGAGTGATAATTAACACTCTTATGTATCAAGTATGTAATTTATTACATAATAGAGAACCATTACTATCGTGGTAAATGTACATAATTTATCCTATAATGTAATTTAACATGACTATTCATTTTACATAATGTGTAATAAGGATGATTATTGTATCTTTCAAATTAAAACAATGTTCATATAATAATGTACCTGTTAATGAATAACAGCAGTCCAAAAGTGATATCCATATGTGCCTACACATAGTGGCATATTATTCTATGGGCAAAAGGGCAATTACTTGGGTACACCATCATCAACCAGAGAGCCACAAACGAATCTTTTATAAACTCATTACTGCAGTGCAACACTGTACATGGAGGCCTTTAATTTAAATTAGCTTGGGCTCCATGAAGCTATGTGCCACTGCCTACATATACATATTTATACCCACAAGTGCAGCAATAAAATAAAATCCTTTCACAAATCAATTTTTTACTCACCTCACAAACCACAAAAATATATTTCTGATCAGAACCATATATATTAAAAAGATTTTTTTTGCTATACCTAATTGTTATGTGGCTGATAGTATTTATATCAAAATGTGCATAAACAACAATTAAAAATGACGAATAATCAATTAATAAACATTTTTGATTAAAAAAAATTGTGGTTTGTGGAGTCTGAAAGTCATTTATGAAAATGAATTTAGCCAGCACCAGAATTATATTGTGAAAATAAAATCCAATCTAATAAAAACGAAATAAGAAAAATACTAAGAAGGCACTGAAAATTGGTTAGGTCAATTTATTAGAAAAGAGATAATTCAGTGAAAAAATTATCCAAAAAGTAAAAACAGCACGAAACAGCATATATAACAGAACGGTAGTAAAAAAAAAAACCCGGTAATTCATTTTTTTTAAGGACATAAAACCATAATATTAAGGGTGAACCACTTTCAATAACCTTGAGTGTATATATGCATATGCATATAAATGTGTTTGTATGTAAATATATATACATTATATACAAACATACACACATTATATACAAGTTACAAACTAGTTTTCACAAATAGAAAATATTTTCAAATATATTAACACCATCCTACTAATTTACAAAATAGTTATTATTGTCCTATATTATAAATTATACAGTTAACAAACTAAAAAAAGTTAAAATCATTTTAACAAACGAATCTGTTTTAATAATTCATACTTGCATAAAAAAAATGTAAAAATTATAAAAAAAAATATGAAACATTTCATTCAACCTTACATTTCTATTGAATTCCTAAATCTATTCATCAAAAATGTTACAATAAAACTAGGGGACATAGAAAAAAACAATATAAATGTTTTATTAAATAAAATCATTTCTATTATTTACACATAAATATAAGACAAAATATATATGAAATCATACAATGCATATTTAATTTTTCCCGTTAATTAACTTAAAAAATATAACATTAATGTCAAATTTATTCGATTTTAATAATAAAATAAATCGTTTAAATATGAATTGTATGACAAAGTAACCACAATACAGTTACTTTCTACTTCTAAGACTGAACCCTTCCCCACTGAAAGCTTTAAAATCATCATCTGGTTCTTTATTATCTTGTTTTACAGGTTTTGGATTTCTTATAAATTTTAATGTACCTATTTTATAATCATAATCTGGAATACCTCGAATGTAAACTTGTTTCGTTGGTACAGTATCCATGGATGTCGAGTCTTTACGTTTCTTACCATCCAAACGATTACCAGCTCCTTTAAAAGCAACAAAACCACTTGGTTCTGGCATTAGGTCTGCTGGGTCCACAGCCATATCTTCATCATGTTTTGCTCTATGTTCAGGTTCTTTATATCCAACTGGAGCAGCAAATTCTACCTACAATATTTTATCATTAAGGATATTTCATCATTTTTTTTTATTTGAAAAATATGTTATTAATTACATAAAAACTTATGTACAAGAATATTTAATAAAAATCTTACATTCATGTCACATTCGATAATGCTCACTGCATTTCCTGGTTTAGTTTCTAAAACACACATTTCGTATATACGTTGATTGTATTTAATAGCGATAACATCTCCAGTTGTTAAACATGCAAAACTTCTTAATCCATTTTCAAGTACTGCTTTTGGATTTGTAATATCTAAAAAGTCTGGTGACTGTGGTTGAAATTTAGAAAATGTTGCTACTGGTAACGAAACACTTTCAACTTGAAGCCAATCACCTTCTTCAAGAAGTAAATTATGCATCATCTGAAAAAAATACACTTATACACTCTTTGTATTACTTTAAACACAATATCCATTTTTATTTGTAATGTAAATGAAATTAAAGATAAAAAAGTAAGTAATACAATCAACTTACCCAATATGGAAGATAAACTTTTCCTTCATCGGCAACAAATTCTAATACACCACAATGAGTAATTCTATCGGTTTTTTTGTTTGTTAATTTAAATAACATCGGATAATTTATATTAAGTCGAGTTAGTTGTTCTAATGCTGATGGTGGCATTATAACTAAAAACAAAATTTATCACTACAATGTCTACAGCGATAAAGACAATATTACTTTTTCCACCACGTTCAACATCTTGTCTTTCATTGCCTGGTAACATAGACACTGAATAACATTGATACGATATATTGAATGGTCGAGGAATATCAGGAAACATATATAGACCAAACTGAAACTAACAAAAGAAAACTTAACTACACATTTATGGTTAATTAATTTTATATATACATATATATATACAAATAAATAAATATATATATATATATATATAATGTTTATAGAATATACCATCTTTCTAAATGTCTTTTATTTTCAATACTTCTATTATTGTTGTGTTCAGAATGACAATGGGATTTTGTTGACAACCAGTGACACCAAATGTTCAAAAATAACTTCCCCCTCTTCCTAGAACATTTTAGGAAAGAGAATCGTTCATGTACTATATTCAAAAATTTCATTCATCTATAGACTAATTTATCTGTACGCCTGTAAATTGTATTCAATGCTGTTATAAACAATAATTCTAAGAAAATAGTCATGTGTATTATTTACTTTTGACTCTAAAATACATACTCGTATAGTAAAGAAACTTTCTTAATATTTACAGACTGAACATAAAGCGACCTCTCCAAATTGAAAGACCAACTAACAAACTAAGATTGTGATCTGAGTTAAATATTTTTTTCTTTTAATATTATACTTTATCCATTCTTTTATATATATATATATATATATATATATATATATATATATATATATATATATATATATATATATATATATATATATTTATATATATCTTTATATATATTTGTTTACATCTATCCTCTGAATGCAAAGAAGCAAAACCAATTTAATAATACAAATTGCAATGTTTATGAAAATTAACTATCCTTATCAGAAATTTATTGAAAATTTTAATTGGTACATTTAAAATATATAAGGTAAATTAGATATTATCAACTTGTGCTCTAACACATTAATCACATATTAATGTGTTAAAATAATTACAAAATATAGCGGTACTTATGAAAACTAAATTTTATGTTGTAAGCGAGATGAAAATTTTATGTTTCTTTGACAGTATATCTCACTTTTTATTCTAACTAAATAATTTGCATTTATTCAAAGTTTTTACTCATTTTGTATAGACATTACATCAGAAAAAGATGAAACTGTACTTACTAATGAAAACTTATACATGTAATCTTTGTCATTAACTGCTTATAATATATACGTATGCATATATATGTGTATATATATATATACACAGATAGAGAGAGATATATAAAATTATAGATTCTAAATAAAATAGACAAAACAAAGTACATTTTGCTTTTACCGACCCTTCAAATCAAAATAAGTACAAACTTATGTTATTAATGATTATAAATCATAACTGTACTTGAATAATATAACTTGTGTATATATATATATATATGTATGTGTGTGTTAAATGTAATATAATTTATATTAAGTACCACATAGTTAAAAAAATGCCAATTAAAAATTAAATTAAATAAATTGTATTTAATTTAGAAATATAATTGTTTTCATAAATAATAAATTATTAATAATATTCCAATGTGAAATGAAACCATTTATATTCATAATTTATTTTTCAGTAACATGTAAATATTTAATTATAACTTTTAATATAAAACATTTATATTTTAATCTTTGCAAGATTACATATATTTAAATTTTATACAAAAATGAATCATTGATCTAACTTAAAAAAAATAATTTAAATACAATGGTAAATTGTTGTTCCTTTCTCCTTTAATTTCAATTAAAATATATAGATAAATTTTAATAAACAAGATTTTTTGGAATAACATATACATTACAGTAAGTATATATTCACATCAAGAAAACATGTAAAAACCAAGATTAAGACAAAAGTATAAAATAATTTTATAATTATGTATGAAATAATCTTTATTTTGATTGTAATAATATAATATTCATTTACATACATATATACTGTAGAAATACAAAATGTCCATATAAAACAAAATCAAAAAAAAGGTACAATAAAAGTTATATATGTAACAGACTTTAAAAATAATTAGCATTATAGTATAACATTATAATACAAATTAATTGTAAGACAGTAGTAATAATAAAAGAAAAATATTGCATATAAAATTAAATGTGAGCAAATGACAAAAATATTTATCTACCCGAACAATAACATAATGAATTGATGTCCACGAAGATATATCTCTTTGCTAAGATCATGATCAAACACTATATTTTGTTCTTTTTAATGTTTAAACAATTAGATGTTATCTTACTGTTAAATAAGAAACAATTTACATATTTATGATATTTAATCATCTAATCTGAATGACTTTATTTTTATTTCCTAACTTGTGAAGATGTTTCTTTTTTAAATCCTATTGTAGATAATCCATATCTTATTTATAATAAAATTCACAAAACACAAATTCAAAATCGCTTTAAGAATTCCTCTGAGCAAATACGAGCTCTCGCATTCACAGCCAGCTTCATCTCACTAATTTCCTTATCGATTTCTTCCATGAAATGTATCACAAAATCGACAAGCTTATGTTTATACATCTGCTCTGTGTGAAAATTTGTAATCAAGAAACTGATATCATACCCTGTAATAGGTTTCCGTCTTAAAACAATGAAATTTTCTGCTCTCATCATCATGAACCGCATAAATTTATGACACAAAATTTTCTCTATTTCATCTGCTTGTTTGATTGCAATACTGACACGGACTGAATTTATTGAACTTTCAATTAATACTTTCTCTTTTTCATTTCTTGAAATCACGACAGGAGTTAGAAGTAATTCTTTACTAGTTCTAACCTCTACTTCTGGTTTGTTGTGTCTTTCCACAACTTGTGATGAAAAATTATCTAAGCACATTGCCGCTGTTAATGTGTGCCTTACAGCTGTCAAGTATGGTCTTAAAGTAGCTGACATTTTCAATCAAATTAAATGCAAAATCAGATTTATATTATAGTTTTAACCACACCTCACTATGACAGGCCACAATGTTATCTCTGTTACTTTTAAAATTTTAAAAACACCAAACCCATAGATAAGACTCTTTAGATGACACGGTATAGGTTGTGTCATGAAAACGAATGTCTGGGCGGTGCAGGATGTTAACTTTGCTGGACAGGACTAGATGGCATTGTCCGCGCGATATTTGTGCGGGTGGTTTGAATACTTCAAATTTTAATATTAGCGCTGGTATACATTCCCATTCAGAAATATTTAATTCTAACACATTTTATAATAATTGTGAAGTAATAAATTACATATAAAATGACAAAATCCCCACTTTGAAATTATTATAAAACTGTGTTAAAATTAATCATTTTTGAATGGATGTGAATATATTTTATATTATTTAAATTTTTTGCAATCAACTATATTGTACGATACTGTTTACAATTCACAGAAACAGTTATATATGTAACTTATTTATTTTGAAAAAATATTTAACATTAACAATAAATAACTAAACACTAATAATTTAATACGTAAACACTAGTAATAAATATTATAAATACTAATAATAAACAAAAAAAAAAACATTTAATACAACACTGTAAAATTGCTCTACCTTCGAAACTAAAAAACATGTTCACTTCTGAAAAAGATTATTCTTTTAGCATTCTCTGTTAAAATAAGAAAATAAATACATTTAATATTATTTATTAAATCTTTGATAATAAAATTAAATTTAACGAATTATTTATTTAATAGTGATTTGATTAAATCAAAACCCATTCGTGTTTTTAATATATTTTAAAATCTAAATATATTCATTTTGAAAGAACAAAATTAAAATAAGATTATTATTCTTATATAAGATTACTTTTTTGGCTGATTTCAGTTAGTTAGTTGTTAATTTTTTGCTTTTATTTTTTTTAATATTAGTATTGATTTGTTTTTATTGAATGGGTAGTGTTTTTTTTTTTGATTCAGTTTTATTTTTTCATAATTGTAGATTTTATTTGATTTATATATTTTGTTTCTAATTGATTTAAAGTAGTTTAATTTTGTTTTGATAATTAACTTCATTCCCTCGCCATGAAGTTCCGGATGTGGGGTAATAGTACAAATCGTATCATTACCATGTGTGTTTGGTAACCAGATCAATTATGTTTGATAACAGAATGTACATATTAAGATTCTAATACAAGTGATAACGCGTTTTGGAATCTTGTATGTATTATTCGCCTTTAATACATAATTCATTTGGTTGACGTGTGATTCTCGAAATTGTGTTTGCGTTGTACGGTGCATATATATATATATATATATATATATATATATATATATATATATATATATATGTTATTTATGTTATTTTTCATGTTCAGTTAGTGCATGCAGTTAACTCGTTTTGTTTTATCAGACTGGCAAACATTTTAAATCTGAAAAATGTATCTGAATATCTGAAAATAGATCAAATATCATTAAATATAAAATAAATCAAATTTCATTTACATCTGACAAAACTTAATTTAATCAAAATGATAAACTAATTAAACAGAAGACAAAAAGTGTATGATTTTTATGAATACTAGTTGTATTCATCTTTCTATCAATTTGATTAATGATCGAAAGATAGTTATGAAAATCGTAATTACTGCTTACAAATATGTCTATACAAATTATATATATTTTTGGATTCTGGTTAAATGGTTAATTTAGTGTTAATTAAATTCGCGGAGTGTATTCAGTGAAAGTGTCTATTATCGAATTGATTCGTAAGGTAAAAAATACAATTCATATTTTTTTTTAAATGATATATTTTCTAATAACTTTTTATTAAGCTGCTAAAAAATCCACGTCGAGTTCAATCAATTCGTTTTTTTGGTAATATTTAATTTGCTTCAATTTCCTGTCAGTTTCTTTTCAAAACACTTATGTTTTTAATTTTTTACATTTAATACACGATCAGAAAATTTCAGTTACCATTTCCTAGACAATTCATCGATTTTTTTTCTTGATATTTCTATTATTGAACATATTAATTACGGGGATTTAGGATATGTAGATTTAGACAATGTAGAAGATGCAGGGGATATAGAATATGTAGATGTTTGGATCTATCAATCTATCTATTTGTCGATCAGATAATCTGTCTACTTATTTATTTATTTTTTTTGTCTGTCTGCATCTGTGTACTTGTATCTGTGTACCTGTATCTGTATCTATCTATCTATTAATCCAATTATCTATCTATAAATCTAGCTATCTGTCATCTATCTATTTTTCCTATCTATGTACGTATCTATTATCTAATCTATTATTCTATCTACAAATCTGGCTGTTAGTCTATCTATTAATTTATTATCTACCTACTAATCTAATCTTACTATCTATCTAATTATCTAATCTAATCTATCGATCTATCTATCTGTCTTTCTGTTAATTATAAATTTATTGTACAATTTCATAATTTCTTGATTTCTATACAAAAAGATATATAGATATTTTAGAGTTTAGGGATGCATTTACAACTAAGGTCATTTCCACCTGAATGTTTGATAAATAATGAAAGACAGGAAATTATTACTGTTTATTTTTTTTAAAAAAAAACATAGTTATCAATATTATAGAATCATTCGTGCTAATTTAAACAAGACCAATTTTTTTAAAAAAATGAATTGAATTTGTATTCGTTTATTTTAGATAGAAATTAATATAATTTGTAAATGAATTTTAAGTCAAACTTAACAGTTTCTCACAAAAATTAAAAGTATTTTTCAAAGCAGTATGAATGGTAGTACGATTTAAGATACATTTTATCTTAATGGCACATGCTGAACTAATAGAATTTATCTTCATTTTTATGCATAACTGAAATCGATAAGTAACTGAATTGAAAAGTATATATATATATATATATATATATATATATATCTTATTCAGAATTCATTAGTTTTTTGTGTACAATTAAACAAGTCAAACTTTCATAGAAAACTACATATATATAAATGATTTTCACTGGATTTTAAAACTGAACAATTAATATTAATTCAAATGAAATAAAATAAATAAGTAAAAAGGATTATTCTTATAAAAAAATGTTAAGAATAAAGCTACAAATGTCTATTTTCATATCTGTGATACCGTTTGTATATTGTCCTAATTGGCTTTATCATAATGAATCACTTAAATCTATCTCCTATAAAAGATTTAGAGATTCAAACGATGCATCAGGACTAACACCATCAGGATAATGTTAAGGCCAACAAGTCATTGATTGTAAATGGTTTTTTTAATAAATTTCCCTTCTTTCTTCATATACTTTTTTAAACGACATATTAATAAATTTTCTAATTTGTCACTTCAATCCTTCTTTTTTATACACGTAAATTTTTCAGAGGTCATTCAACTCAGGTCATTTTTCAATAAATTCCTCTTTCTTCCTTCAATAAAATTGAACTTGAAATAATTTGTCCGATCCAGTCATTTTTTAATTAAGTCTCTAATGAATGACAAAAAAACTTCTATAAATAAAATTCGTATTTATGATTTTTATTAAACCTTTCAATATTTATCTCGAAATTTTTATCAGTTATACTTATTAACCTCTGAGCCTCCCCTATATAATTTGAAAGTTTTATTTCAGGTAACAAGTTTACCAATTCTTTCATTCAGGTGTTTCTTAAGTCAATCAGTAGAATAAAAGCTTTAAAAATTAAATATAAATTCTTATATCTTTTAAATATATCTATTATTAAGCCAGAAACATTTGTTAATATTTCAATGTTGCAATATCAATCATAAGGGGGTGTCCAAAAATAAACTCAATTTAATTTCTTAATTTAAATATTTAATATTTGAAATGTAATTAGAATTTAAAACGTTTCAAATGAAAAAGTTTATCGATCGATTTAATTATCCACCAAAAGGATGTGTTCAAGCTCTTCTGACGACATACTTTCCTAGGAAAACGGTATAAAAATAACAGCCCATATAACTGTTTTATTATCTTGTAATTTATTTATCTAAAAATATTCTTGTAAGAAATGATTGAAAGTCTATTTAAAATTTAACTACATTATCTGTAACAAAGAAAATTCTAACAAAATAATACTAAAATATAAATAATTTATTTATATTTTATTGATTGATTCATCCAAATGACAAGAAATCTGAGTCGCCTTTGAGATTCCACTTCGAAGATTAAATTTCTCTTTGAGAAATTGTATTGAATATTTTTTATACATGTAAGTTATTGATTGAAAATATTTTTTACCTGTTCATTACTTCTCTTTTTATGCAAATATAAAGCAAATCAATTATTATTTATTCTTATTATTAAAAAATTACATTGAATGAATTACAAAAAGAATTTATAATATAATATTAAAGTAGATGGTTATAGTTTTGAAGTAAATCTATTTATTTTATGATCAAAAAAATTTTTTTATAAAAAGGAGGTAAAAAATATATCAATGAGAATAAAAAAACATCTATTTAAAAGCAGACAGAAAAAATTAGTAATAACTTATATAAATTCATGTTTATTAATCCGAATAAGATTATATGATTATAAGATTATTCAGAAGTTTTATGCAGTAATTATCATTTTTTTCGAAAATATTTGTGGAATTAAAATATTTCTCTTCTAACCAAATATGTCTAATGAGAAAATTAATGTAGATCTTAATGAAAAAGCGAAGTCTTTTGAGAAATTATTGTGAAATTCTTGCATTAAAAATGGTAATAAGTGTGTTTAAACTTTTTCCACAATATACTAAGAAGTGATTTTATTTATTTTAATTTAGATTCAAAAATGATAATGATTTACGAATCCAAAGAATTAAAAATCAGTCAAAAAGTATCGTTAGTAAATGTTCAGAAGTTTTGTGAAAAATTATTTCTTATTAAACTAGATACGTTTTTTTTAGTAATTATATAAAAATGATATTAGTTTTTTAAAAATTATTTCTAAAATTTAAATATTGCTCTTATATGAAAAAGAATATTAAATAAAGGATTATATATTTCTTGAACTGAAAATATTATAACAGAAGTAATATGTTATTTTAACCTGCCTGATTAAAAATGTCTGAATAAAATTCTGCAACCCGTTATGAATATTAATTCATTCAATTGAAGACAATAGATGGCAAAATTATGCTGTTATATTTATCTATAATATTCTTACAATTACTTAATGCTAGACTTTAAAAATAGATGGAAGCTTATAAACTCATACAACCTGGATAAATACATATACATAGGCACACACGTGTATATATATATATATATATATATACACGAATAATCAAAATGACCGTTTGTTTAAAAAGCAAAACAAGAAGTGCTAAAAATATTAATTTATTATGTAATAGACAAATATCAATTTATTTTATTGTATATATTATCAACATTAATTGTTATTAATGATGAATTAATAGTAAAAGTAAAATAAATAAAATCAATCATTAATAATTAAATGCTTCTCTCTTTCTACATATATACGAAGATTGAGATTCAAAATTAGATTAATATTCTTTATAGAGGTTAATTTTTTATTAAAAATGTTAAAATGCCATCTATTAAAAATACTGAATACTTTTTTTAAAATGATGCTACCACAATAGATGTCTCTCAAATTATATTTTTATTCAACAAAGTCGGATGATTAAGCAGCAAATGATCTGTTGTTGAAATATAAAAAGTAATATTATACAGCAGTAGCGTATCATAGAAAACTTCTTTTTTTAATCAACTTTTATTTTGAATGTGTTATTAATTTTATACTACTAATTTGTTTATTTGCAATTATAAAAAAATTACTTATCATATTGATCAAGATAAGGTTGTATGGATTTATAGCTAATTCTTTTCGTTTTTAATTATCTTTTTTATTGCAGTATTATATAACGTCATTAGTACTGAGGACAATTTAGAATATATTTAAATAAATTTGAATAAAAATACAAAATCCAATTTGATTTAATGGTTAATAGTCTGTTAACATTACTAGTCCCATAAAGCTATTTTTTGGTTTTATTTTTATCAATATGTATATATATATATATATTGTATGTATGTGTGTGTGTGTGTGTTAGTAGGTCTATATAAACATGGCAGTAGATTATTTCTTGCAATCTTTAAATTTTTTATAGCTAAATACTATTTTACATATATATATATATATATATATATATATATATATATATAAAACATAGCATTTGATGTAATATGTGTATTCGATTTTTTCTGTTGAAGTCGTTCTACCTGCTTAATCAGAAGAACCAGGTGCGATCATTTATTTTTTGGCTGATACTAACGCTTCTCAATGAGATGTTAGATGTAGATACTTTCTAATAGAGGATTTCTTTCGATACTGAAAACCGACTGTTTGTTGTTCTGTATTAGGTAAAGATTTCCAAACTATATTATTGTGGTACCATTCATCTAAAGAGCAGAAGATAAATGCACCCATTTCGAAACAGAAAACTTAACACATATGCCCTCGTAATTTATTTCCACGCTTGGCATTAAATTAACTTTAACAAAATTAGTATAAGTAGAATTTAAATTCACTATTAAACAAAAATCTAGTATTGAAAGAACATTAAACCAAAAGTACTTTCTATTAAAAATAATAGAGATATCAATATTAATAGTCAATAAATACATGTGATTTTTTTTAAACGTATAACAAATTACACAAAGAAGCTTTAAAAAATACTAATTATTTTTAATATATTTATAACTATTTGTGATTACTCACTATAATGCTCTTAACGGGATGCAGTAAATTTGCTGCTGAATATCTTAAACAGTACCCATGACTCATATTTAATAAGATACAATGAAGAGGAATTTTCGATTTATCAATATAGTTTTTATACTGTGCCTAAATTCACATTCACAAATATATTTACCTCGCTCCATGAAGAGTTTTTCACAAATATTCTTTATATAGATCCTATATAAATTTCAATGTTAAATATATATTCTTCCACGATTTATAACTGTAAACAGGCACATTTTGGTCAGTGAGATAAGCTAGTTCAATCTATCTGAGACAAATCGAATAGTACACTTTTTATTGCCTCTAGAAACTTCTATATACCGTCTTCTCTTACTGAAATGTTATAGTATTGCATATAACCGCCAGAAATGAAATTTTTTTGAGTGAATGAAATACATCTTTTCATTTTTGTTTTCAGTTTCCGAGCGAATCATTAGCCTGCAAACTAGTTTGCATACATTTTCTATTTCTGACTGTTGTAATTCGAACATTAATACAGGTGATAACAACTTAAGTTGTCTACGGATCTTTAAACATCAAATAACTAACTCGAACAGTGTATCAATTATTATGGATGAACTTTATTTCATACGTTTTTGATCTTTCATTCTTAAATTTTCATCATTTTACTTAGTAGATATGATTGAAAGTCATATCTTCCAAAATGCAGTGTAAACATTTAATATTGTATAATAACTTCTGAGATTAACAGAAAACAGTGTTGTGATTTTATTTATTAATAGGATTATAAAAAAAAAGTTTCTTGAAATTTGTTCATTTTGATGTTTTTTTTTACAATATTTTGAAAAGACTCTCTTTCTCTCTCTTTCTCTCTCTCTCTCTCTATATATATATATATCATCTAGAAAAAAAAATAAACGGTCACAGTTACGCCAATGTTATGCACACAAGTATTCTATTTATGCATGTGGACTTTTACCGCTATACGAGTTGAAATTAGGAGGGGCACATTGTAGCCCGAACCAATGGAATGCGGTACAGTCTGCGGCAGTCCATTGAAATTTAATGAAATTGTTTGAAACGTTACATGATTTGAATCGAAATTAGATTGTGGTCGGTTATAGTGTTGTGGAATTCGCACGATTTATTGTCTGCGCCCCACCGCTAGCTACATTCATGATGCTTTTGCAACAGCTTGTAGCATTA
The DNA here is from genome assembly GCA_034766995.1 of Acanthacorydalis orientalis. NCBI lineage: Eukaryota > Metazoa > Arthropoda > Insecta > Megaloptera > Corydalidae > Acanthacorydalis > Acanthacorydalis orientalis. Next base: position 6,652,219 of record CM068317.1, on the reverse strand, counting down.
TCGCGATTTCATTTAATTCGATTAGAAATTGCATTCTTCTTATATATATATATATATATATATATATATATATATATATATTTGTATTTATGCTAGAAAATCGTTTTCATGCTAGACTGATATTTGAACGGTTCACTACTAACATATATGTGGTAATTTATTTACCTATACGTGTATGAAATTGTTTTGAGCTCGTTTCTTATATTGCATTCTTTTCTTATGAACATTTTTTTTGTATTGTTTATTAGCTTTGTAAATAAAATACTTTTATTTAATTTCTCAGTAAAGTGTTTAGATTTTTTTGAAATAGTTCATTTAGAAACTATTATATAATAATATAAATGTAGTTATTTATCGATAATTACTTCAAAAGATCTTTCAGTTTGAAATTTTGGTTTATTAATGACAAATATAATAACTGCTTTTCCTCTAACATACTTATACAAATAGTTCTAAACCAAAAATTAAATTAGCTTGTAGTCAGTTCGAGTTTATAGTTTAAAAATTGACATGATTTTTGTATTTTTTTAATTCAGTAATAAACGCGAATGGTATTGAATTTGATTAATAATTTAAGAAATTTGATGAATAAGGTTTATACTTTATTTTTCAATCATGTTGAGGCTTATCATAAAAGTATACAACAATTAATATCAGTGTATGTGTAACAATCAATCAAAAACAAGAAATCAAGTAGTAAAAGTATAGATTGTACCCCTGTATATACCAAGTCTTTTGAAATCATTTATTGTCTTTTCATTTAAAGTAAGTTTATGTATTGCTGAGATAATTTATTGATAAAATTCTTAAGAATATATAGACGTAAATATTTTTTCTGCATTTATGGTATCATGTAGTAAGTAAATACATTTTTTTGTTGAAATTCGTATAAATTATTATAGTTATTTTAATACATACATTAATATTTTAATAATACATTAGATATTTTATTAATACATTAGATATTTTATTAACAAATTAGATATTTTGAGACATCATTTAGTTAAAACTCCAAATACAGTTTTTGGCATAGTGGTTAAATTAACTTTCACTAATGAATTTTTCACTGATGTCACAAACTGCATAAAACTTTTCTGAACAAAATGGACCAAGAATAAATTATTGATTATTTTTAATCGTTAATTATGAATATATTGATAACCATCTTCCAAGAGTTTTCCTGTGGATGTATATAATCATCAATCAGAAATGATCAACTATCAATTACTGAACATTTTCAAATCATAAAAGTTTGTGTAGTTTGTGAGGGTAGTGAAATATTATTTGTGAATATCAAAATATTATATTCATTAATTAAATGATAATCTTAAAATCTTTAATCTTATCGAAAAGAAAACTGTTCGATTACTTCAAAGAGATCAGAGATATAAAACATTTATCTAATATATATATATATATATATATATATATATATATATATATATATATATATTATTAGAGATATAAATCATTATGAAAGTTATAAAACATACAATTATAATAGTAATAGAAATATTATTCTGCACTCATCTTTAGACATCAATCAGCTATTTAATCTCCTCTAGTTTGCTACCCATATTAGACACAAATTATTTCTGTAGATTTGTTCGACATTCTTATATGTATTGTACATTACTATTAAATTCTATTCTAATTGTAGTGCTAATAATATCAGAGAAAATATACACTTCATACAATTAATTAATTAATCATCTTCTACCCTGTTTTTGTGAACATACTGTATCCTAAGTTTATGTAATAATTATAGTAAAAGAACTCGGCAATTAATAAAAACCTGTTACATAGATCAGTGAAAATCAGATAAATCATGTTAGCCTTCTCTATAGAAAGCGATTGTTTTAAAGAGGTATATTGCACTGTAAACCTTGAAATCACTTGTCAAATTCCTATACAAACAAAGTTAATAATCGAAGTATGACCTTATCTTATATATATATATATATATATATATATATATATATATATATATATATATATATATATGTTGTATGTGTGTATAGATAGAACGATAAAGAAAGAATATATATATATATATATATCATCATCATCATCATCATCTTCAGCCCCTGTCAATCCACTGCTGGATAAAGGCCTCTTCCATGATTTTCCATTTTGTTCGATTCAGATATATATATATATATATATATATATATATATATATATATATATATAATTTTACTGCACTATTTTTTCAATATTTATAAGATATACCAAAATTGTCAACTAAAAAAAACTGTTAAAATGAAAAATTATAACTAATAAATTCTATAAATTCTATAATAAATGCTGCTAATAAAGTTTGTGAAAAAATTACTGTGACAGAAAATGGTGTAAGAATTGGAACTAAAATTTGATAAAAGTTAGTAATAAATTGTTGAAAGTTAGTTGGAGTTTGTTAAGAAAACGAATATGGGAAAAGTTTTCAATAAAAATAAATCAATTTCAAACAACAGTATTTTTTAAATAATTTTTAATCAAAGAAATATTATTCCGAAGAACAAAAAATGATAATGCCAATTAGGAAATGAAATATTTAAATGTACTGTGAAGATTTTCAGTTTTTGTGCAAATATATTCATCGTTACAATGAAATTATTTTTTTGCTCTTTTCAGAATATAATAAACGTTTTAAAAATAACCTATTAATATATATATATATATATATATATATATATATATATATATATATATATATAGATAGATAGATAGATAGATAGATAGATAGATATATAGATAGATATATAGATATAGATAGATAAAAATATAAGACCGGAATTTAACACTTCTATTATATTATATAAATATTGTTAATAGTGTAAATGATATAAAAACATTAAAAATATACATTTATTACTTAAATATCAACACTTTGTTATTAATAAATCAATAGTGGATATATAAAATGATTAATTCAAATTAAGATTTATACTTTTTCTGTGCATAAAATATCGATTTAAGAAAATCTTTTAAGATTTTTTCCTTTAATTTGTTAATAGTTTTCTTAATTAACATTCCTTTATTTCAAAAGTGAAATATAAAGAAATTTATTTGTAATTAATTCTAAATATTTCCTTCATTTAATTAGTTAGGTTTCAAAAACACCTTCACATAATAAATAAAAAGAGAGTGTTTGTACTTTTCATAAACAACGACAGTAGAATAAAAATCAGTAAATTAATGTTTCACTACTCATTGCCAAGTGATTTGTAAGCCAGTCTGTGAATAAATGCAAGAGAGAGTAAATGACAACATTTTTTTATCATTTAGAAAACAGCAATCGATTTATTAAAATGCATATTGTGTGATTCACCTGTTCTATCAATGCGTACGAAAAACCACGTATAGATTCTAGTTTACTTATTTATCTCCACATACATGCAGTGAAATCCGCACCTTTGTTATTCTCCAAGAATACCGGAGAGAAAACAGGATCTACACATTTCTTGGAAAGTTATATCACTTGCCGAAAATCAGACAGACAGTGAATCTTTGGAGTGGTCAATTCTTACAATTTAACAAGCTGTCTCGTCGAGACGCATTTCCGCATTCTGTTCTCTGCACGAATTTGAGATTTTTTAAACGTACAAATACACACACACACACACACATATGTATATATATATATATATGTTTATACAAAATCGTCTACAAAACATTATTCATTAAGTATTTTTTTTTAGTAATTCTAAATAGATAATGTTCTCATTTGTAGTTCTTGGAATTATGATTTGATGTTCTTAAATAATACATTTATAAGATATTTTATCGTAAACAGGATATTATATTTTAAAAATGTCCCATTTTTAAAAATAAGTAGTAGTTTTATTTATTATAAATATTTCGCAATTTGTTTATTCATTAGAACTATGTATATAATATTTCAAATAATTTGAATACGAACATATTAATCAAAGTTCAGTGTTTTTAAATAACTCTAATTACAAATTAGTATATGTAATTATTTTTACTTAATTTTTTAATTTTAGAAAATTATAAATGAAACTAAAAGTTTTAAATCTATAATTCGTAAATAAAAACATATATTACAAGTATTATAAAAAGATTTATTATTGAACGCTGCTCTTTCTTAGTAGTATAATACAGAAAATAAAAACAAATTTGTGTTTAATATTTTTACATGTTTATTTAATTTATGACCATTATTTCTTGTATATATACATATGTGTAACCATTTTAAATAAATACAGTCTATTTTCTGCTCAATTTCACAAATACGTTTGGATGTGTGCATATTTGAATCTAATACGTTGAACTCAACTTTACAGACTTAAAATGACAATTTCTAGAATTTTTACGGATATGAATTTGTTTATTTATGAATAATCAGTATACAAAAAAGTTGAATTAATTATTAATGAAATAAATGAATTTATTAATAAATTTTCGTATATTTATTCGGTTGTTATTCATTTATCGTCGCCATTCATTATTAAAAAATGTATATTTATAAATATCATGTTATTATGTGCGATAATTCAGTATAAAATTTGCAAATTATTTAGTTCTTATTAGTTTTTTATTGAACACTTTGAGTTCGTTTGCAGACATATTTCGCATTCAACAGTGTATTAAGTAGTCTATAAATATTGGAGTTAATAAATACATGGTATTCTTTAACTCTTCTTATATACAAATATGTGTTACTAAAATTGATTGAATTATTATAGTTAGATATACATTTATTTGATGAACATGTTAAACATTTTTTAATCTGGCAAATTAATTTATTGCATTCAAAACGATCATATAAGAATTCTTATAAATCAGTTTTGAATAAGATTTTGAATAGTTATGAGTAATTCTAAATATTTCCTTCATTTATTGAAAGTGTTTTAATAAAATATGTCAGTTGTCTTTTATTAAGCATTATTAAGCTGGTTTTATGAAAATTATTCATTAAAATTTAAAATTCTTCGACATTTAACACCCATCTTCATAGTCGTACTATAGATTTCATAGATTTCAGTAAACCATTGAATATCTCACGAAATGTGAGAGGAAAAAAATCAGAAACCTAATACATTATTCCATCCACAGTAATAAAGAAAATTTAAATTATTTGTGAATACTAATTATTTGTTAGATTACATTTACGAAACGCTGTTTTTCTAGAGGAAAAATATGGAATTCGATAGTATTTTCTGATCAAAAAGTCTAATAATGTGGAAGTTTTAGTTGAATGAATTTTTATAGACAAGAATATGTGATTTAGATAGAAATATGTTTCTAGTATAAAAAGTGTATAATATATATATATATATATATATATATATATATATATACATACATATACGTATATATATATATATATATATATATATATATATATATATTAAATACTTACTGTATTTTATACAAAACAGAAAATTATTAATATAAATAAAATAATTAATATATTAACAATTATACATATTTAGTTAATAGTTAGGTTTGAAAACATCACTAAGCAAAATTCGACGATTTATTAACTTTATAACACATTATATTTAAAATATAAATATTTTTTAATATAAATCTATGTATTTTTATTCTTAAAAGATATAAGATATTTTTGTCAATTATTAATTACCTTCAACTTTATATTTAATAAAATTTTTCTAACAAAATACTTATATTCAATATATTGTAAAACAATTATCTATGAAATTATTCAAATATACATATAACAAATAAATGTACATACAGCCTTATGGTGTTGTCAAATAATGTACAAAACAAATTGTAATAAATTACAAATATCAATTTTTATGACCGCGACTGTATCTTAATATATAATGCATCCTCTTTTTCTTCTAACTGAATGTAATAACATTACGTTCAGATAGTAGGAGGATTCGGAAAACATATTTACACCTTAGAATATATAAGATATATATATATATATATATATATATATGTGTGTGTGTGTGTGTGTATGTATATGTGTATATATATATGTAAAATCAAAATTATCCACAAAAAATTTTCAATGACGTCGATTTATTTATTTATGATGTCGCCGTTTCATGGTACCCAAATATGTTTATCTCATATATAAAACAGTAACGTTGCAGTCTGTTTGCGATAATAATTATATAGATATAGATGTGTTTTTAAAAATATGTTTATTGTTTCATTCGGTTACATGTAGAGGCTTATAATTGACAAGCGGGCAAACGTAGCAAGCAGGGGGCGAAGCTACCTGTACATACATACATACATACATACATATATATATATATATAATGATTTAATAAAATAAAAATTATAATTGAATAGAATGTTCACTTATTTATAAAACTAAATATATATTTATAGACAATTATTTATGATCTCACTCCATAAATCAAACAAATTTTTCTAATACAAAATATTTAATAAATGACTGATCATTTATGATTGATGTTCATGTGGATTTGGGGAGTCCATCATCCTCAAAGTGATGAGATATAGAAAAATCTGAAATGCGTATACACAGCAATTAAAAATTATCAACAATCATTTATTGAATATTTTTGATACAAAAAAATTTTTTATCTTGTAATATGAGAGAAAAATCCAGTTGTGAAAATAAGTTACGATAGTATCAGAACTGTTTTCATATGCAAGTCAATAAAGTGTTATTTAGGTACTAAAATAGTTTTCGTGCTGTCATATATTAAAGTTGGAGAATACAAAACAATTTAGATTTTAATAGTAGTTCTAATGATGTGTAACAATAAAAAATATTCAATATATTTCAATTAAAATTTTTTGATACTCTTAAATAATTGAAGACGTACTATTACTAATATATAAATTTAATTTTTTTAATTTAAAATTAATAACATTAAAATATTTGTGTGCAAAAATCAAAGAAAATTTTCTGAGTTGGCTAATTTATGAACTTCATTAGGTTGCAAGTCGTCTATTCAATCTTAATTCTATTATAAAATATTATTTTCTTAAATAGTACCTTTTTACTTTCACAAATGGATTCTGTTTTTCACGTAACAAATCATAGTATATTTTTAATCAAAAACATTCAATAAAATTGATTTGGTTTTATAACAGCTTGTCAGTAATTAAACATATTTACTTTTCGAATATCAAAATACTGTACTCTTCAATAACTATCAATTAAGAATTTAAAAACATATAAATAAAAAACTTAAGCATAAATATAAAAGTTAATATTTAATTTTTATGAGAAATAAAAAAAACATTAATAATACAAATTTCGATAAAAAAATGAAGATAAAATTATTTTTTTAAATATTATTACTGAATACTTTTTAGTTTAAAAAGAAGTGTATTTATATTTTTATAATAAACATAATTTTAATTTTTATTAAATTAATAATGACATCTACATATCAAAAAATATAAACACAAACATATAAAAACGAATGTTCAAAATTAACAACTTTAATTAATATTCTGTTTACTATAAATAAACGATTTGTTCTACAAAAAAATGTGTCAATTCAAACGTTTAAATGAAATATAATGGCGATGTTAATATATATTAATTAATATATTCAAACTTTCTTTTACACACCATTTTCGATTAACGATATATAATATGGTTACAATTGCATTTCCGTATTGTTTATGACATACTGGTAATGACAATGAAAATTTTAACAATTAACGTATAACTTATTTAGGTGGTCGACGTACAAAATTAAAATATTTACTATTTAGTTGACGGTCAAGGTTTTTTTGTATATATTTACATATTTTTACGCATTTTATCGCAGTGTAATGTAAGTAAACGCATTAGAAGAATAATTACAGAGTTAATAGATGTGTTATAAGCGTTTACATTGTTTTGTAGATATAGATGAACATTAAATTAATTATACTTAATTACTGAATTTATTACTATTTAAGTGCATTCCTTGAACTTGGCCGATAATGAAAGTTTTAATTAACTTTCTAAGAGATAAAACTAGAATTATCCAAACATATGATAATATAACGAACTCAAACAATTAATAGTAAAGTGTATGTTTTATGGTAGTAAAAGAAGTTTGTGGGAGTACCAGATAATCCCGTAAGAGATTCCGTTATATGAAACAACTTGTATGCGTTTCAAAAATCAAAATTAATAAATATATAAAATATTTTTGTATTTTTAATTTTCAATCGGTAGTTTCCATACAATTTAATTAGTTTAAGGTATACAGAAACGATAAATTTATGAAATTTTTAATGGAAAACGTGTGCCCATATTTAATACACATTTTTTAAAAGTTCAATTTTGCAGTTCTTCTTCAAATTTGAACATTTGAATTTCCAAATCTACCTCTAGAATTTAAAATATTGCACAAACTTTTATTAGTTTATCCCATAAGCAAGGCGTATTTCTTTGTGAGTCGACAGTAAGCATCTCTGTGTATTTAAAATTAATATCAGTTCAAATAATCGTGAGTCTTTAGTACGAAACTTACAGTTCAAATATTATGGACTTTTTAAGTCTAGAATACAAATGAACAAAGGAGGTAGTCAATATGTTTTCTTTTGATAGTTCAATCAAAGTATCAACGCTATGTCACTTGTAGAAAAAATTCGTCAAGTTTATAGAAAACGAACTTAATTAAAGAGTGCACCAGAGAAACGGAATTATTTCAAAACGCAATAATTATATGATTTCTTATGATTGCATTCTTTTATTTTATATATATATATATATATATATATTGTTGTTAGGTACATTGGACCATTTGATTTTTTAAAAATAACGTTTGATAGATGAGCATCATTTCGGTGCACTCGTTTATGTAATTTTATTAGGAAATTTCCTATTACTCGTCTTAACATGTTTATTAAAATCCTTGCAACTTTTTCTTGGATTTTTAATTTAAGTTCAGGTGTAATGTGTGAACAGTCAATGTACACCTTATTCCTTAGATAACCCCAAAGACAATAATCACATTACGTCAAATATGGGGACATTGCTGGCCATACATCTCCATTTTTGGAAATGATATGGTTTGGAAAGAGGGCTCTTATAGCAAATATTGACACTCTAGTGTTATGACTTCTTTCACAACTTGCTGAAACCATGTTATTTGTAGGAATCGAATGAATTTTTCCTCTAGAAATGTTGTATTCATATCATAATCACGTTGTGGGCTATGCGTTACAGCAACTCTAACACAGTCAATGTTTTCTGGTGTTCTTACTGTTATTATGGACCCTTGATGCTTCAAATTTAATATAGAATCAGTTTCCTCATATTTTTGAACCCACAAGTTGATAGTACGAGTGGTCGATACTTACTCACGACGCGGAATATTATAATGATTGCAAAATATAATGATTTTACAGTTGTAGCAGACTCGTCATTTTTGTAAAATGTATTCACATTTTTATCTACACATGTATATCACATTTTAATATTTTTATATATTAAAATGTGTTCAAATTCGATGTGCATTTGACTGCTGCTCTATGTTTACTAAATATCCATGAATAACTATTAATGTATCTCTTAATTTTACCCTCTCACTCCATCAGTAATGAATAACCTTATTTTTAAAATTTTCTTCTTCACTGACGCACCTACATAAGTCAATATCGATGGTGGTTCCAAAAATTTCGATCCTGAAACTACCTTCTCCAGACGAGCTTCATTTTGGAAGATCAGTGGAATTAAATGAAGAGATATTGAGGATAGTAGATTAGCAGGTTCTTTATATGATAATTGAAGAACTACCTGAGAAAATCCATCTAACCCATTTCACTATCCACCGGTATCCAAAAAATATTGGAAATTTCTCCAAACCAGGACAGTGATACCACATGAATTAATTGAAACGAGTCTCAACCAAAAGATGAGTGATGCTCTTCTCTTCTTTCGTGGTTGAAGAATGAACCGTTTTTGAAAATAGTTGTCACCAGAGATAAAAATTGGGTACTAAAATATAATTTTCAGCATCGTAGTAAATGGGTTAGCATCTGGTAATCTTTTTAACAGTAAATGAAACAAGGACTTCACTCCTGAAATGTTCTGTTGTACATTCGGTAGGATAAAGATGGAATTATATACTTTTAACTAATAAATACTAACCAACCTGACATAAAAAAGCTTTACTCTAAGCGATTAGATTATTAGTTTTAAGTCTTCATTAGAACAAAAGTATTCATAATTGATAAAACAAGTGACAAATTCTTTTTCACTACATGTTTCGTGGATGACGTTGCAAGGACTGGAATAATTTGACTGAGAAATTATAAATCAACAAGCATGCTTCATAGATATAGCTTCATCAGATTACTACCTATTCCAAGTTATTAAAGTTATTTAAACAGAATGTAGATAGCTAATGTCAATGACGTTAGAAGCGTACTAGAATAATTTCCAAGGTATACCAAAAAATGTTTATTTGAGGTATTTGAAATACATCTTTCTTAAGGCTGGAATAATGCAATAAAGATCAAAATGCATTTACTTTTCAAAAGTATAATTTTATTTATTAAATATAAATATTGATTGATGATTATAAATCTATAAAAATCGATAACGTTATCTAAAATGGATTGAATAAGTTAGAGAAGGAAAAAGTAACTATTTATTTTAATTATATAACTATTAAAAGAAATAATTCGAACCCATGTGAAGTAGAGAAAATAGTCTCTATATTTAACTCAAAATTGTATTGTTAATAGAGCATGGATAAGTGTCAGAAGCAGAAATCATAATTGGCAATATTATAAAAAAATCTACTTCACATAAGTACTCATACAATAATTGTACACGTCTAGAAAATGAAGAAGACACTAGTGTTACGTGTTTAAGTGAACCGACTGACAAGAGCCTAATTCTAATAGCGACACTTCCGCTGTTCATTTCAAGAACTTCCTGCCTAGAGCGAATTCCTAGCGCGTCGCTGAATCTCTTTTCCTTGATTAACACAAGCAGAACTTAAACGTATATACACATATTATAAACGTACAACTACTTGCATTGCATGTCAATCATTATCTTTGTAGGTTTCAAGTTCACTGAATATGCGTTTTTTTTAAATGCAAATTTTGCACAACTACGTTTTCTTTGTTGGTGAACGTTTATTATTAATATTCATATGATGAAGGTGTTTCTTTAATTAAGTATACGTAGAGAATTTGCAGACTGTTAAATAATGATAAGTTTATATAATGCTTGACTTTGTTAAATAATAATTATTTATTTTAATATTTATTTTTCAGTTCGTGATTATATACACGCATGCATGTGTATAAGAATACATACATGCATACACACGTGCAAGTAGAGATTTTTGTATATCAAGATATATAAGGACTTATTGAACATTTTTGATCAGAAAGATTGTGATAAAAAAGATTCATTATTGAAAGCGAATTTTTACTGATATCTATATGATTCTTGATAAAAATTAAAAAGTACATTTATCATTTTCCTATGTTACTCTGGATCGTTTCTTTTACCAAAGTACAGTAAAATCAGATTTTTCTATAACTGAATGCTTTGATAATTATAGAATTGCCATTAAAATGCACATAGATAACAACCAGAAACGATCAATAATTATTTATCAACTTTTTGACAAGAAACATCGTTTATGGTAAAAAAGAATTCATTTGTGTCACTAATTTTAGCTATAGTGTTAGAACCATATTGAGAAGTACATTTGTTATTAATATATTTGTCTAGATAAAATTGAATAATTATAAGTTTTTACAAAAACCATTTTTAGTCAAATATATTATTTTGAATAAAATAGCATTTTAACTCATTTTCCAATTCTAAATAAAATTTTACATCCATTAGTTTTAATACTGTTATTATTTATAATTTACTTTATATTTTTCCATAACAATTTTATATATAACTCGAAATTATTTAATAACTACTTTTTCCAGATTTAATTTCAATAAATTATCAGTTATAAACGTTTAAGTAAGATTTTTAATTTCAATCTCTCAATACAGACTTTCAGATAATGGTAAAAATCGTTCATTTACTTTCATGTTAATAAAAATGTCTCTAGTGAAAATTTATCGAACAATTTGTGCTTGAATTTCTGTATAAATATGAAAATGTTGGTTTAAGTTATATATTTGTATGATATCACTAATTACAAACAAGTCTGTTTTTAAACATGAATGCATAAGAGAAAATAACTTGCTCATATTTTGATTTTACTGTATAATATTTGGTAATAAATACTTATTTTTTTTTGTTAAAAATGAAATTAATGTTTAATAAGTAAATTTATATTAAAATGATTTTAGTATCTCGTTTTCTTACCGGGCATTCATATCACCGCAATGTTCTATCTCTATGAGTAAAACACAGCGATACGTTAGATTCATCGGAATTAAAATTGAGTGTTATTCGAAGCTAATTTCTTATGAGATGGTTTCGGTGTATGACCACTATTATTGTCCATGACCGTATAGTAAATGTTATTTGTTTAGTCATTTGTATGACTTTGTGCTTCGTTGGCTATCTATAGTGGTGACAACAAGGCACACCCGTATGTTGTATGTATGTTTGTATAACCGTAAATACATCGCACCGAATAAGTAGGCTATATTTGCGTTTCTGATTTGTGTGTTGGAGGTCGCTAAGGTCGACACATTGGTGCGTAAAATTTATTGTTAAGCAATACTTATATATATATATATATATATATATATATATATATATATATATATATATATATATATACATGTGTGTAACAATCATACAACCTCACAGATGAATTTTTAAATCCCTTATGTTTCCAAATTAGTAACGAAAATAAGTTAGATGATAATTAAAACAAAAAAGTCTCAACGTTATTATTAGTCAATCTGACAACCTAAAAATAATCGGAACAGTTTAGAGTATATTACAAATCTAGATTGATATAGATGGCCGTAATGTTTATTTGGCAAGAACAATGACAATTGATAAATATTAATTGTTAATTGTATCTGATTGATTATTGAACGGTTATTGTTCTATTGACCAATATGTATGATTTTAAAGTTAAAACTGTTTATAATCACATTTGTTTATAAATTATTAAAATATTCTCTTTTTTAATCCGGTAGCTTTCTACAAGTTTGTTATCTAATATTGATACAAGTTATAAAAAAGAGGAAAATGCTTTTATCTAGCAGTGAATGATGAAAAGTGGAAAATGATGTGATAAATACAATGAAATTATCAATCATCATTTATTATTCATTTATCTATCTATCTGTCTGCATATATATATATATATATATATATATACTATATATATATATATATATATATATATATATATATATATATATATATATATATGCAGGAGTTGAGGTGCCTCTTATGAAATGAGTATTGAGCATTAGAGCTCAAATCTCGTGCTGCTCAAATAGTTTCATGATTTGGACGTCACCACTAAGTACAATATTTTATAAATCTCTGACAGGATCGCAATTCATTTTGAGTTCAGTGGAACTTCAGAGTACTTGCGACGGTAACCTCTTAATGGTATATATATATATATATGTTTGTATATATATATATATATGTATATATATATATACAAATATATATATATATATATATATATATATATATATATATATATATATATATATATATAAAACATGAACCACGCAAAAACAAAGTGTTGTTCAATGCGTTTGTCTACCCAAAGAAAACTGAAATAAAATGGACATAAATAGAAGAATTTACAAAAAATAAGGCCGTCTAGGTTCTTTGAACTTTTTCCTAGAAATTAAAGTCTAGATATGACTGAAATAGAATAAGATGCTATCAAAAACAGGTTAAAGTCTAGGTCAAAGGAAATCTCCTAAGGTACAACTAACTACATAACGACTACTAAAGAATTCATTCACTGTCAGCATAATGAAATTTTTTTTAAAAAAAAAGAAGTTACAAAATATATGTATCTAAACCAGCTTATAAGCAAAGATGAATCATTCATTGAAGAAGTAAACAAGAGAATAAAAATGGGATTGGGCTCATTTGGACGAAACGCCTCGATATTTAAAACAATCCCACTCTGTTCAAAAAAAAGTATTTGCACAATGTCTATTACCAGTCCTTACCAGCGAAACATAGGTGTTTAACTCCAAAATCAATCAAAGGTTCCAAACAATACAGAGGAGTATAGAAAGATGCAAGCTATGAATGAAAAGAAGAAATAGGAAACAAATAGAATCGATACGAAAACAAACAGGAGTAACAGATGTAATAAGAAGAGTAAAAAGCTGAAATCGAAATGGGCGAGGCATGTTGCAAGAAGAGAAGACAACCGATGGACAACAGAAATTATTAACTGAGAACCAAGGAATATAAAAAAACCAACAAAGAGACCAATGAACGGGTAGGATAAGGAAATTAGAAATTTTATTGGAAATCAATGGCAAAGTGAGACATTCAATCGTACAAAATGTATTTAGGTTGGTTTTTAAATTATACAATTATTAATATTTAGTATTTAAATGATTTTTGTCTGAAATTAGTATGCACTGCTGGTTGAATTCAACAATTAATTTAAAAATTTTAAATCTCTATTATCTAATTTAAAAATACACTAAAACATTTTAAGCAATACACACTGATTACAACTAATACCGCAATTAAATTCAATATTTTTGGCCGTGACTTAAAATTGAACTAATAACTTTCCGAATAGAAAGGTTTGCCAAAACAATATTAACAACATGTAGGTCATTTACTTACATACACACTCACTCACACGCACACACAATATATATATATATATATATATATATATATTTATATCACAGAAAACTTAATTAAATATAGATTTTAATAATACTTCCAAAAATACGCGTCAGTCTTTAGTCTAGTAATACAATTAAAATTATTTCAATAATATTCATTGAACGTATGCTAATAAAATAATGGGAGTCATTAAAATAAAACAATACCATCATTAGTTTATTCCTTACGAACAAATCGATTCATAAGTTAATTATTTCAAATACGTAGTAATAATACAACAATTCGATGATATCATAAATTATAAATAATTATTACGATGATCCCATAATTACCGTAGAAAATCTCTCTGCCGTTTGAATAGAAAAAATAATTGAACGAAACTGATTCCAACTTGTTACTCGTGAATCATTAATCTTGCATTTTTTTACTAAATTCTATGTTACTTATTAAAAAAAATTGTTTTCTGTCTTAACAGCATTGTAATTACTATTCTAATATTTTTTTATACTATTTTAAGTTTATAAATGTAATATACTGAACATTTTATATAATTGCTCACTCAGTTATTCATCTACATATATATATATATATATATATATATATATATATATATATACTCAATAACAAAATTGTAAATATTCAAAAACATACATTTTTATAAATAAATGCCATCTATTAAATCATATAAAATTTACTCGTTTTTTTTTACTTTTACAATAATACTGTACTTTAATTAGTACTATTTATTAAAAAAAATTCTTTACTTTCACGAATGAATTCTTTTTTCATTCAACAAAGCATAATTTTTTTCTAGTCAAGAATAGTCAATAAATTGTTATTTATTATCTTTAATTGTTGCTTATACGCATTTCGCTAATACAATCATTTTTAGTGCTCCATGTACAAAAAAATGTGCTTTATTTTAAATATAAATAAAAAAAGTACTAAACTATTGATAAAAAATATGTATTGGATAAAATTAACTTTTTTCTTAATAATCTATTTTTGAAAAAAAATAATTACGAATTTAAGAATATAATTTTTATAAAAAAGTGCAATTTTTAAAGTTTGATGATTTAAAATAAAAATGCATTCAATTGACGACATATACGAGTACTTAAAGACGGATATTGAAGGACTATTTAACAAATGTACATATTTATATTTTGTTTACTAATCTATGTGAATATACAATATGCACCTTATTATAAAATATTTAAAAAATACTAGTCTTTATACAGATGTTTACACATTTGTAAAAAAATAAAGTTAGATTTCATATTTTATTCATTATGAAACATTCCCATGGGCAATAATAACCATAATTAGCCTTTTGTGAATCATCTGCTATTATTAAGAGATATAATACCTCATGATTTATACTTAGAAATAGTAAATGTATTTATTCATTTATTTTTATTATTTTTTTGTTTGACGTTATAAAGTGTACAGGCGTAATAAATATAAACTGATCATTTAATTCTAAAAATTCTAAATAAAGGATTAAGAGAAATAGAAATATTTTTCCCTATAGATCTACCTTTTTTTATATATGTAAGTAAGTAAAATAAAGATGAAAATATGAAATCTTAGGTTGGTAGAAAAATAATTGCAGTTTATGACTTTCAAATTCATATAAATGTTGAGATTTTTTGATTTTCTTAGCTATTTTAAGTGGTCCAAAACTGCTAGATGACTAACGCCTAACTTTCGTGCAAGCTCTCGAATTGTTGTGCATGGTTCTGATTAAACTAACGCCTTCAGTTGGTCCTTATGAACTGAAGAAGAACGCTCGCAACCTTTTTCATCTTTAAGACTGTCGTCCTCAGTACGAATTTTTTTTAAACCACCATTTCACTGTACGTTTCTTTACAGTACCCATACCAAAAGCATCGTTTAGTTTACGAGCAAATTTTGCTGCTTTTGCAGTCGTTTTTTTGAACTCACACAAAAAGTGCTCTTGTTTATTTTTTCCATTTTTAATTCAATAGCTCAATTTGAAGCAAAATTAATAATAAAACCAAACTCAATGGTATGAAAATACAGATCGAAAAATACACTTTAAAGTGATATTAACATGAACATGCTGAAATAACATTTTCATTTAAAAAACTAACTTTAAAATTCAGAAAACAAAAACGGCAATTATTTTTCCACCAGTTTTGTATAATGTTTATGAATAATTAACTAACCTTATTAAATTTTTTTTAAAAAATTTAATTGGGCATCTAAGATGGATAAGACAATTCAATATCATTTAATGGCTTCAGTTAGTTAAAAAATACAATAGTTCCATTAAATAATATTTATTTCTATCACTATAAGATTACTATTTACCAATAATGGTAATTCCATATTCAGTCATTGATTACTGTCCATTCCAATCATGATTACAAACAACGGTAATTTGTGAGAAGATTTGATATTTCGTTGAAAGGCAGATCTCTTTTTGTGTATTAAGTAATAAAAGTTTAAGGAAAAATTAAATATCATTTAATGTGTTAGAGTAGTTACAAAATAAAACAGTACTATAACATAATGGTTATTACAATCACCAAAAAATTACCATTGAATAATGTTGATTTTATGGTGATGAGCGAGATGGAGATTTGACATTTAATTGAAAGTCAAATCTCGTTTTGTCTCTTAAGTAAACAATTTGCGCCCAAAATTGATCATTCAATTTTTTGTTTAAAAATGTATATACATGCATATTATATTAAAAAAATAAAATTATACTTATATATATATATAGAGAGAGAGAGGGAGAGGGAAAGAGACAGAACTAAAGAGACTATTTTACTTTCTAAATATGATAGACTAAACGTAAAATATATTGATATACAAATTAAAATTTAAATATATTGATGAAAAAATTAATTCGGTGCCTTTTTATACAAATGAATCATGATGGAAAAAATTAATACATTTCAATCCTCAAAATGTCGCCTATTATTTTATACATTACACTATCTGTCGAATAACTATCCAAAAAATGGAGGCTTTGAGTCGATGAAGTCGTAATGCATTTTCGAATTTCTTCTTCTGTTTTAGCATTTTTGCATGTTTTATATATAACAACACCTTCCCTTAGAGATAAACAAATCATTCCCGTGACTTCGATAGGGTGTTTTTCAACTGGAATACAAAAAATATGCAGTGGCTAATATTATGTTTTTCGTACACCATCGTGTTCATTACTGTTTTGTGATGTTATGTTCACTACTTGACTAAGATATATAGTGTTCTTTAAATCTTGATATTGGCATTTCAAAAACGACAAGAAAATATTTTAATTTAAAACTGAATTATAATTGATTTAATTTAAAAGCACAGAATTAATTTTTGTACCTAATACTTTGACCAGCTCTACCTTCTATTCAAAAAATGAATATACAATTTTTTATGGGGTATTATCAATCTATTTATTTTTCAACATATTTTTATTACATCTATTATAAAGCATATATTTATATATTTACTACTTGGCTATTACATCCATTTTGTAATTTGTTTCAGGATGAGAAATAGTATTGAAGGATAATATACGAAAGAATTACTATACTACCGAGTAGAAGGTAAAGACAACATCAATTTCATTGTATTTAAATGTGTTTTATCCGTAATCAAAAGATAAATATATTAATAACGATTTAATTTTAATGTATTCAACTAAAAATTTCAAAATTATTTTTGTAAAATTATTTACTTTTAATAGATTATTTTTATAAATTTCAATTTCAAAACTGATCCCTAGCTGTTATTTCCTGTTCGACAGTTTATATGATTAAGTTATTATTTCGATTAGCAAGCATAAACATCAAACTATTATTCAAATATCGCTACTATTAGTTAAAAATTCCATCACAGTACGATTTCGCTAATCTGGATAAATTATATAAGTTGTATGAATGAAAAGTATATAATTATCATTTCTGTGACAACCATATAACACGCATTGCGCAAAGAGAAATTTTAAGCAAATGCACTCAAAATTTTAAGTGCACAATGCCGGAAGCAACGGTGCGTCTTGTTGATTGCGTGGACAAAGTGATGACGGATAAGTAAACAGAAATCATTTTAAGAATAAACAAATAATACGAGTAATATATCGCACTACTGTTTTAGGTAAACATTGATTTCCAGGTGGACTTAAAGTTAATTTCCTGTGTAATTTGAAAGATGCGGACGTTTTAAATCTGTTGAGAAATATTGTGTTATTGACATCCTGTAAATTATTTATATTTTTAGGTTAATTAATAAATTTTTATTATTGTTTTGGATTTGGATTTCCTGGTTTCAAAATGATTTTTAAGCGTGTCAATTTAAGTATCAATTTCTGTACAATGTTTGAACAAAATGTGTTATTTTTAAATCAAATTATTCGTTATTTTTATATTTATAAATTGTTAAAATTTTAAACGATTTTATTGCTTTTCTTCTTTTTATATTAATTATTCTTAATCATTTTTGGTACTGATATTTTATATTTCATGAAATATTACTCTCATATTTTAGAAAAACAGTTTGAAAGATTTACAATTTCCGTTCTAAAAATGATTTTTTAATTGGAATATAAGATGAAAGCATTTAAAATCTCTTTCGTTTCCTGTATTAGCAAAAGGGTGATGTTTTGTTTTATTAATTTTATGCTATTAGAAATGAATTTTGATTTATTACCTATTTTTATATATTTATTTGCATACTGTCTTTTTATTTTAAAATTGATATTTTGCATCTAGAAATATTTGTTCAGTCGATAGTCAATTTTAATTGCAAGTCATTGTATAGAAATTGAAAATATGTGAAATTAATTTTAAAATGCAATATGCGTTTAATTATCAAATATTTGATAAAAACACTATTCTTATTTTTTTGTTTCTTGACTTTTGATTGTTATATTGTATTATGAGATTACTTTTTTTTCTAAAAAAGTCTTGAAGCCTTAAAAAGTACCTTGTTGGACAAAATTTGAATAACATTTAATAGGACAGGTAAGAAAGGGAGAGTCCATTGTACAATCTCCATTGCACATATTATATAACGGATATTCTAGTATTAAATGGTTCAAGTCTCCAATAGCCTCTTAACATTTGCATATAGAAGTTTGTTTACTATTAATTTTGTTTGTTAAAATTATATGGGAGAACAAATAGTTGAAGTATATACGGTAGGTCATTTTCTTAATCCTAATTTCCCTAATTTCAGTGAAATCAGGGAAACACTGGAAAGATATATGATAATAATTTTGATTTTATTCTAATATTTATCGGTTAAAACTGTTTAAACTATTTTCTTATATTATTCTTGTTCAAAAATAACTTGCAGCTTTATCTTGATTTCTAACTGAAGAAATATATTCTACTCAATATATATATATATATATATATATATATATCCCCTTTTCAACTCTTTCTTGTTCACTTTCGTTATCATTCTTATCATCGCTTTCTTACTTTGTATAAATGTTTGTAAAATCTTCACTTAGATAATCCTCTTTATTCTCATCTATAAAATAAAATTCATTTTTTGTTTATTAAAAAGTTGTCCAGAATATAAAAATAGACATTTCTTGCTTTCGTTAAAATATTTTAAATTAGTATCAAATTCAAATTGAGAACTTTAATCATCAGTATTAATTAGTAAAAGGTTTTCTTTCCCCTACCTATTTTCATCTCATCGTATAGTCTGGTATTTCATACCAATAAAATATTATAACATTAACAATCAATAGACAGACAGATTAAAATTGACCACAGTGATAAATTATTGACAAGCAGGAAAACATTCCTTAAATGAAATAAACGTTTGACAGGCTTTTAAAACATCAAGGTTTTAAAATGTGTGAGTTTTTAAACATACTGTCAGGCCATACTACACAGGTGTCAGATTAAAACTGTACATAGGGTCTACGCATCCTGTTCTGTTCTACTTAGATCAATCAGTGTATATATATGTAATTAATTAGGTACTTTTTATTGTATATGATTGATGAATGTATTGGTAGTATTGGACATAAATAAAGTAATAAGAAATAAACGTCTATAATTAGAATTTTTCTTCAATGTAAGATTTTTAAATTATTTTCTAATTTTCAAAATAACCGTCTTTGTTAATTTAAAGTTTAGATACACAAAATCCTAAAATATAACTTAAGGATCATTTTTTTTCAGTTAAATTTATAACTTGATTATCATATATTAATCTACAATTATAATTAACATTAAATATTAAGAATTAAGTAAATTTATTCTCAAACTATGAAATCATAAAGAATTTTTGGAAAAGTAAAATTCTGTAGCACTGTGGCTAAATTCACTTTCACAAATAAACTCTTTTTTCACTCCACCCATCATAAAAAAGGTAATGTTAGTTTTTCATGTACTTTTTCGCTCTAAGGATGTTGGGTACCGAGGATAATCACCATACAGACAGTCGTTATGAAAATGCGTATATAAATATCAATCGACAATGATCACAGAAAGTCTAAACATTTTTGATAAAAAAAATATGGTCAATTGGATGACAAAAGAATTCATTTCTGAATATGTCCGAAATGTGTTTTCATAAAAAAGTAATTCTTTTTCTCTATTTATGATTATAAGAGAACTATCACTTAAGTATTTATATACACATAAATATTTAAAATATTTGACGACTTTTTGTTAAAAGTTTCTTCAATTTTCTCTACTTCATTTAATAACTGCTATTATAGTAAGTTTTGATTTTTTTGTTCAAATGAAAAATAATTGAGAAAAAAATGAGGTTTCCTAAAACGTAAGTGAGATTATTAAAAATTAATAGATTCTGCTAAAGTCAATAAGAAAATAATTCGAAACAAAATAAATAGAATAGGAAAGAGTACCCTTCGAGTTTGGTTGCTTATTAGGGTTTTAAGGTGCTTCGATAGCTAAAGATTAGCGCTCTAACACAAATATAAATAATAAACACCCCGATTGCGTACTTGTGTTAGAATCAAGGTATACTTCGAAATTTTAAATAAAATTCACATATATTAATAAGTGGCACCCATATATATATATATATATATATATATATATATATATATATATATATGTAAAATAATTCTAATTATTATTATACAATAACTGTATAATATGTTTGCGCTTCATCGAAGATGATAATACAGTTATCTCTAATATTTCATTCATTGACAACGTATATTTCCACTTCAATGGGTATGTCAATAAACAGAATGTGCGTGTATGGTCCGATGAAAATTCCCACGAATATAAATCGTGTTCATCATTTCATATACTGTAGTAGATAGTAGTAATAATAATATTCAGCAAGTGCTATTATCTTTGAAACGATCTTCAGCAGCCGTATATATTCTGTGATTCTTATCTGGTATTCCTTTAAACATAACTCTTCCTTTCATTCATGGGAACTTATTAACAGGAAACATCTTTCTGACGAAAAATGCACTATATAAATGCATTTTATTCAAAATGTGGTTTGTACACGACATAATGACGGGTACTGAAGCTTGAAGAATGCTTTTGTTCTTTCATGTATATACATACACATACATACATTTATATATATATATATATATATAATATAAATAATAAATTTTAGTTTTTAAAATTTCTATATAAAGTAATATATGACTAAAATAAGGAGCAAATAAAATAAACAGCAGCCAATTACGATTCATATCTTAAATATTTTTTTAAAAATATAGAAATTATTATAAACTGTTATTAACATTTATATATATATATATATATATATATATATATATATATATAATAAAACATATCTATGACAAGAACAGATATAATGATATATTTTTCTGTTCAAAATTTAAAATAATTTATTAAAGAAGGGAATACCAAAGAGAGGACTGAATTTGTATACCAGATACTTTATGTAACTTATTTTGCATTCTATATTTGAATATAGAATGCATTTTTAAATTTTAAAGTCATTAAATTTCACAGCAAAAATAATTTTCTGTAAAAACTAAAATGATAATATGTTTTTATGGTCCCATAATCTATTATAATAATAATCTTTTTGAAACGTTAAATCTTTTTGTCATCTCTATTCTAAAATATTATAAAATGGAGCATACAACAATACATATTACAATACATAAATACATATAATAGTTTAAAACATATATATATATATATATATATATATATATATATATATATATATATATATATATATTATGGCTAAAAGTAAGAAACAGTACTTACATTTGTTAACATTTCTTAACGATACACATACTTGAATTAAAATATTTCCTTCGATTTAAATTTAATTATTAACTATAAATATATACTGCACTATATATGTACTGTATTTAATAATATTGAATTTCAGTAAATTTTCAAATCAATATAATAAAACAGAAATATATTGTTCACAAATTTTAAATCTGTTTCTCTTCGAACAACATTTTTCATATCAAATATATACATAGAAATGATTTTTTCTAATTATGCTACAGGTGTTCCTTTTTCAAAAAAAATGTATTTTGTAATAAATGTTAATCGTTTAATAAAATAGACTACAAACTATTTAAAACTTTCACTAAACACATAATATATGTGTGAGAGATATCAATACCTGGTATAACTGTAACAATATGATAAATAAATATAATCATATTTTTTAAAATTTTAAAGATAAAATATTTCTTTAATTTAGTTTTTTGATATATAAACTGTAATAAAAAAAATCGAAAATTGAATTTTCTTATATATATATATATATATATATAAGGTATATATATATATATATATCTCCCGGTTTTTTGAAAATTTTTCCCGGAACCCAAGCATGAGACAATAATAAAAATCACATAAATACTACACACAACCTACACACCACACATGCGGATCAATACCGGAAATGTAAGGGCACCGCACCAATATCAATATCATAACGCCAAAACCGGCCCTGTACAATATTTAGAAACAATAAAATACATTTTTATTTTATTTATTTATTTATATATACAAGGAAATTGAATTTTCGATTTTATTTATTATAACTTATATATCAAATAACTGTATATATATATATATATATATATATATATATATATATATATATATATATACACGTGTGTGTGGAAGGGTAGTTGATTGTGGAGATAAATGATCATATTCCTATTTATATGAAATCTTCAATTGTATTGAATAATAAATTAGTTCAACTTAACCGTGGATATTAAATGTATACAATCTGAATAAATGTACATACACACACACATACATATATATATATATATATATATATATATATATATATATGTGTATATATATATGCATGTACATATGTATCTGTGTGTCTGTAAACGTTTTTTGTTATTATACCATTAACCTTTATTGATTCACTTTAAGTACAAATTATTTTCGCAGTTATAATTTAAATTACAATAACTTTACACTAAACCAAACTTAATCATAAAACAAAAATATAACTTAACCAACATAAACATACTGGACAAGTTGTATGTCGAGTATTCCACTCATTATGAAACAACATTTTTATGAAACTGAGAGAAAATAAATTATTAACGATTGTAATTTATTTTAATTGAAATAACTCGTATGGTAATACTCTTAAACATTACAAAGATCTATTAAATGTATGACTATTATTACTTTATAAATTATGGATTCCAGTAAATATTCCAGACAACATACCTTCACTATTATTACAAGTGTTTTAAAACTCTTTAAACTTAAAAATAGTTTATATGTAATTTAACAATTATTTGAAACCATAAATATATATATTATAAGTTATTATAGTTTTTTTAAAAAAATATTTATTTAAAATGTTTCTCGTGTGTTAGAGCAAATTTAATTGATGAAGAAGTCTGTATATATATATATATATACACACACACACATATATATATATATATATATATATATATATATATATATATATATATATATATGTATGTATGTGTATTATTTAATTAACATTTTCGAAAGGAAATATATCAAAAAAATAAAAAAGATAATAGAGAAAAGATGTACGTAATAAATTCAGACGATGTAGTTTGCATAAAACCAGATTCTATTCATTATTTCTTAAAAAAGATCATCAGTTAAAATTAAATAATGTAAAAAGTAAATTACTTGTCTGCAGCACTGAGAATTATTCTAACATTCATACTCACAACATCACTTTTTCATTTTTTAAACAGTATATTTATTTGTATGTCGAGCTAAGAAAAATTATTTGTCTGGTAGGAAACAAACAAGTTACAGTTTACTTTTTTCGTTTGAAATATTCAATTACTACTTTTAATTTTAATAGAATTAAAATTAGATAAAAAGTTATTTAATTATATCTTTTTAAACTTTTTACAAACTATTATTTTACTCACAATACAGTTCATATACTATGGCTACATTCACTTTTGCAAATAAATTCATATCATGAATAAAATATTCAATAAATTGTTATTATCATTTTTGGAGTGAAAAGAGAATACGTTTTTGAATTTTTTTTGTAAAGATGTATATAAGTAGAAATATAAATAGCGTTAAAAATAGTACATTTCGACAGAAATTATTTAATATTCCCAAAAATATTTCTGTAACAGCATATTATATTTTTACAATAATTAATGAGACATTCATCAATATAAATTCTATTAAAATATTATAAATAGTAAAAATAGATTAATTCAAAACACTTCAATCTGTCCCAAAGTGAAATTTTGGATAGATGCTAATTTACTTGCTGCAATTTAATATGTAACAAAGTGAAAAGTGAAAAAAAAAACAATATTTTTATATTTTGTAATTATTTAAATACATACATCAATATTTTTAATTTATAATTTATTTATCAAACATTATAATTGGGTTAAAAAGTATTTTTTATACAACTGCATTTTGTTAGTTTTCCGGGCTTGAGCGGTTCTGTTATATCAATTTTTTTACATTTATGTTTTAATATTCAATATTTTGAACTCTAATGATTGTTTATTTATTGTTAGCATCATCCAAGAAAGAAGGTTAATATTTATTTTCTTCTAGAAATAATATTTAACTAAAGGAAAGAAATTGCAATTAAGTTAAAATACATTCATTAATGTTTATTTATTGAAAAATTAATTATACATTTTTCATTCATTTTCTGATCATTTTGATTTCTCACTTTCTTTATTGTATGTATATATATATATATATATATATATATATATATATATATATATGTGTGTGTGTGTGTCTGTGTGTATATATATATACACATTAAACATGTGATTGTTTTTTATAAATATTGTAAATAAATTTAAATATACATCATTAATAAAATTGATAAAAATATTTTACAAATATCTTATTACTGCACGTTAAGAGACAAATTAAATTATGAACTAAAACGAACAAAGGGATGCCCGTGAAGCCTTTCAAAAAAAGAGACAATGGAAGTGTGCATCGTGGTCTAACTCGATTTGATTGAAATAATAACGTAGTTTGAAATTGATATTCGGACGATTATGAATGGGACAAACAAAAGTTTTACTTTCCAACGTGTACATTTCTTCAGAGATCATGAGTTTAACGAGTTGCTACGTCTATATGTGTGTACATACATGTGCCAGCTGTTCAACCAAAGACCGGCATTAGCTTCTAGTACTGACTGTACACCTGTAGGAATGGCGAGGTCAGTCTGGTATAGTAATGTCTGACTACCTGGCAACCGCTCCCAGCAACTGTAGTGAGATTGTGACGAACTACATCAATCTGTTATACGGAATAGTTATGTAACATTACCATATTGATCTCAACACCATAGAGAGGATGTTGCACTTTATCAAATTATTCAATGGACGGAACTTGTAACAATACAAATTTCAGTATTGTTTAATAACGCTTCATGAAATCGTTTTAAGTATTTGTTTGTAATTTGACGCTTTGATTGGTATTTCAAAACCTAACTGATCTTAACTCTTATTTACCTACTTACAAAACCAACAGGAGAGATTTAATTGAAAGCAATTATGTCTTATAAAATATTCAGTGACTTTAATTAATAATCTATCCATTCTATAAATAATAATTTAATTATAAAAAAATCTATTTTATTTTTTTGATTTCAGAAGAATTCAAATCTAGAATTATAATTTCACTGGTATTTTCAAACGTTAAATCATACTAAAAATATTTCATTAATTCCGAACTTATGACGATTAAATAAAAAGAATTTTGTAATTCTTAACTTATACCATTGATATTGTTATTGAATTTATTTTATTGAATATGATCTAATATTTCATGCCATAAAATGTTATTTTCTTTTAATAAATGCTAAATATGTTCATGTTAAAGTCATATTTGTTGGTTTTTATAAATGTAATTTAGTTAACTGCTGCAATTTACTATATATATATATATATATATTGTATGTATGTATTATTGTGAAAAAAACATAGGCACTTTAAACACACTTAAAAATTTATAGTAGTAAGTATTAGAATTCAAACCAATGATTTTTCTCTAAAACTACTTTTAATTCTTTTTTATTTTTAGATACACAAAAATTTGATCAGCGACCTTAAAGCTAGTACTTCATGTGCTATTATAATTAATCAATAATTATTGATATTTCTCTTGTAGCTATTGACTCAATTGTCGATAAGCTCTATAGAAATGTTTTTATATTAGTTTGGGAAAAAATCATAAATTTGAAAAGGATATAAATATATCGTCAGCTTCTTTCTGATTTTGATATTCGCTGATAATTTCGATGATATCTAAATATAAATATTGAGGCTACATACTCCAAGTTTTTAATGAACATCACCACCTTTCTATTAAGCAGATATTATGTTTACATTACAGAGTTTTATGGATTATATTTGATTAAAAAAGAAATACATTTAGGATTATGACTTGTTAACAGTATATAATTCAAAAAATATATTGAGTCAACACCCTAACAAGGTCTGAAATTGATAGATTTAATTTTTTAACACATCCTAAACAAGAAATAGAAAAAACCGCGTTTTATAAATTTAGATTATTTATATGAAGAAAACAAATATACAAAGCGAATACAAAATGTAAAAATACTTTTAGTTCAAAAAAATACAAGTTTAAGACAAATTAAACTGTTGACTATGTAACTGTATCTTGTAAATTTGAAACTATCAAGTTATTTTATCAGAATTAGAATAAATCTTTGTAACTAGTCTATGGCTAAATATAGAGAAAAAATAATAATAATCATTTAAAAATTAGTTATTTATTGTTCGGTCTTAATCAAATTCAAACGAATTCTCCTATATTTATCGTTAAACAAACTATAAATAAAATAAATTGGAGAAAATATGTGATTAATAAAGATATTTTCACAAATTAATTATTTTTTCATCTCACAAATCACCAAAAAATGTTCTGATCGAAAATGTCAATAATTGATTATTGATAATTTGTTGTTAAATTATCATCTGTAATTCTGGTGTACTGAGGATGCCATGGTCATCGAAATGCATAAAAATAACAATGATCATTAATCATTTATTCAACATTTTTAATAAGTGACTTTCTGTGTAATTTGCGGAGTGAAAATATATTCCCTTTTGAAAAAGAACTTTAGCCGCAGTATCAAAACAAAACAAAAGTATTATTAATTGGTACGGACTTTGACTTTAACATAATTTTAAGTTACAAAAGTTAAGATTTATGAAATTAAAAACCATTTTAAACACTTGTTTATGTAATAACAAGTAGAAAAAATCTGAAATTTATAATATTACTCCAAATTATAAACAAAATTTTAAATAAAAATATTAAATACAGTTTTAATATACATATATTAAATTATGTATATATATATATATATATATATATATATATATATATACATATACATTCATTCATACATAATACGAAATCAAACGTGGTTATAATAAGCACTGTTTATATTTTAACAAATAATATTTTCTTATTTTATCAGTATGAGATAAACTGTACTTAAATGTTATATTTTTCAATATAAATCTTGATAATATGATCGTAAATTAGAAACTAACAGATGCATTAAATGTGAAATAAATGTAACATTAAAATAATACAAATACATTTATTACTTTGTCTTAAGTATAAATATATTAAAGACTTGAATTTTAATTAAAATAGTAATAATTTAGATAGACATTAGAGACACTCTGTATTTGAAAATACACAAATCTGTTAATTTATACCTGTTTTAAAAATGTAATTTACACTCTATTAAATCAAAAGGAATGTTTTTAGGATAAGAATAACATTACTCGATATATCCATGAAGTAAATTCGTTATAAAAATAAATGTTTCTTTAGAAATATAAATGAATCAAAACTATTTAGATTTACATTAAGTCCAGGTTGAGTCAAATCTGATCCAGTTGTCTGTTCAGATCTTAATAAGAAAAATTTTCGAATACTAGTCTTCAAAATATAATTATTATAAAGATAATTTTTCGATAGACACTAATAAGAAAGTTAGTTCTTCGAAATGCAGTTCTTCAAAGATATAATTTCTTTAATTTTACCTATTCTCTTATGATTGATCTTATCTAATATAATCTAACCTTATAAGACATAAGTAAATCTAACCAGAAATGAATAAATATAACTTTAATTAATATGTATTGATTACATTAAATGTAAAAAAAAAATAAAAATTGTACTTTTAAAAAATTCGAAGAAGTTTCTTTTATAGATTTATATTTCGAAGAAGTTTTGGGCTACATATTAAAATAATTTTCAATATGAGCTAGAACATATTTGAATAAGAAGACAAAAGTAGTATTCTAGCAATAAATATCTGAAGTTTTAACACAGTGTCACATTTTGATGTATTTATTTTGATTGGTAAATATTTTATTATAAATTTCGTTCAATTTTGAAAAATTATAGTAAAATCCGAAGACAGAAAATGAAATCTAACAATCCATATAGTTCATGAAAACTTCAGAGTAATCTTTCTACGTATCACACATACATGAAACGTTTTACTACATTTGGTAATAACATATTTTTCATTCAAATAACTTTATTTGTTAATGAAAGTATTTCTTTAAAATGATTCAAAATACTAGTTTCTGAAAGTAAAATCTTTGCAGTTATTACTGAATTATTTTATATTTCGTGATCACTTCAGTTCTGTTTTTATATTATTTTTGAATTTGTTTTTTAATGTTACAAATAATTCACAAAAATATTTAATTAATTAATTTTCGTAGAATATATATATATATATATATATATATATATATATATGTATATACGTATATATACATATACATACATATATATATATATATATATATATATATATATATATATATACATATATATGAAGAGAAGACAACTGATGGACAAGAGAAATTATTGACTGGGAACCAAGGAATATGAAAAGACCCAGAAAGAGACCAATGAACAAATGGGATAAGGATATTAAAAACTTTCTTGGAAATCTGTGGAAAAGAGAGGCACTGAATCGAACAAAATGGAAAATCATGGAAGAGGCCTTTATCCAGCAGTGGATTGACAGAAGCTGAAGATGATGATGATGATGATATATATATATATATATATATATATATATATATATATAAATATGTATGTGTGTAGTGTAGTTTCTATAACTAATGAAAATAACATACAGTTTGTTAACTTTAAATAGTCGATATGAGCTTTGTTACAAATATAATTTACAGAATCCTTCTTCATTCGTTAGTATCACGCTAGGTCTCACCAAACAAGCAACATTGCCATTTAGTCGATTGGTTCATTAAGGTGAGCAAACGTTACCTGTACAATAAAATATATAAAGAAACATGGCAATGATGGAATTATGTTGCCAAAGCCTTTTACCATCACCACCGCGACAATGGTACAGTCATCAAGTGGCTGTACGTCAGCGCCGTCCGTCGACTAGCTCAAGAACTAACGCAAGAACGTCAAGTAACTGGACGGCCTGATGTTATTACCGTGTGCGTCAAACTGGCAACACACCTTAGCGCATTCCGTGTTACAGAATATAATAGTTGCCGTGACAGTGATGTATGAAAAAATTACCGGAAAAACGTTCGATTTTCACGAAAAGTAATCCGCGATAGAACTAGTTCGATGTCGTGTGAACACTGTGTGCGTTTGTGGATACAGAATACAGTTGTTGTGCTCGTCGAGAGACTGTATTTTCGTTAATACACATATATATTTTTTTTGGTCGTAAGACTAACAGAAGCTGCCGTTGTTTCTGTACACTTAGCTGGTTTTCACATTCTTCGGCAACACGGAAAAGTTCCCGTTTAATTTAAGGGTGTGTTCAAATATTTACTTATATGTTTAACCGTCTTTAAAGTTACAAATATTTGTGTTTGGTTTCGTCGTTCATGAAATTATTGGAAACAAGAACGCAGATGGATTATTGAAGTGTTAAATTACGTCATCATATGGTGTGTGTTTTTTTTATATATTTTTCGTGATGATCTTGAATGTGCAAAGATTTTATTTACTTTTATTTTTGTCTGCGTATTAATTAATACAAATTATTTATTTCTGACGATTCATTGGCTATGCTTAAATAGAAATAAAGAATTTAAATGATTTCAGTCTCCGATTCAACAAAATTAATTTCGGCCTTGTATTCTTAATATATTATTATATTTCTGGTTTTACAGCACACATGAATTAATTATCATAAGTCTATGTAAATTCTTGCTTTATATTTATGACCGTATTTACATTTTAAATCAATGTAATTTAGTTTTATTAATTGTACACCTGTATATCCGCATATATGTATATATATATATATATATATATATATATATATATAACCGATATAAGTTTTAATAAATTATTCATCTTTTCTTAGTTATTCAATTTGTTCAAGTAATGAAGAATTTTACGAGTACATCGATTAATTAATCCTTTTTAAAATAATTACTTATAATTCAAAAATTATTTTTTTCTATTAAGTGCCTCACAAATCTATAATGACTGATTAATTTGTAATAGTTATGTAAGTGTATTCAATAATATTCTTTTTCATAAGTATAAATGTACTCTAATGTGTATAGCATTTGTGTTCTTACGATTAAGAAAATTAAAGGAAATAATGATTAATAAAAATAATATTTTTTCAGTTAAGCTAACATATTTTCTCAATTACGAATTTATGTTAAAAAGTAATCATTTGTAACAAAACTACAAAAGTTGAATTTATACTCAATAGGAATTTCAATTGCTTGACACGTTACAAAGAAGTCCGTTAGCCCAGCAAACAGATTCGTGTAGACGAAACTTGTCTGTGTATTTCCTACTTTGAGATATTATAAAAAATATTTTTATATATACAAATACACACACACACACACACACATATATATATATATATATATATATATATATATATATATATATATATATATATATGAATAAATATTTAATATGCTATAAACAATAATTGTAGCTAATAATTTTTTTCTTTAAAAATCAATCGAAAAGGCGTCCAGTTATTTATTTCTTGGAACGAAAAAACTTTTAATAGTTTTTTTTTTGAAATAATAATTATTTAATATTATTTACTGGATCCTTTGATCAACTATTTTCTAGTTTGAAGCACATACCTGTAACTTTATGATTATCTGTCCTCAAACAACCAGGTGGATCCAAATAAAGACATTCTTTGCATTAGAACGTTGGTTCAAATCTCTTACTTTTTAAAACTGTTTATATATTATTATTTTTTAAAAAAGTTTCAGTTTTATATATTTTTTTGATATTTAAAAAATGGTGTTCGGCTTGACTAGGATACAGTTTCAAAAAGAGATGATTACTGTTATAGTCTGAAGTCCCATTTTGAATAAAAAAAATGAATTTCGTTTTATTATAACAGTTTTACTTTTCAATTTAAATACTTCATCATATGACAAGCTATAATATAGTAATTAACTAGTTAAAAGTTTATCCGAAATTAAAAAATAAAATCATTTGAAATCTGATTTTGAAACAAAAATATAATTTATTATTTGCATGTACCAGAATATATTTGTATATTTCCTTTTAATATTTGTTAGTATTTTATTTTAATTAAATGCAATAGTTTTTGAATTATGGATTAAAAAAATGCTATTAATACTATTCTATTCCTAAATCTTATTAAAATATTTTTTTAAATAAAATATTTATTTCCTCACTTCACAAGTATGCAATTAAATGAAAAGGCTCAATTTTCAAATTTAATTTTTATTTGCGTTTTATTATAGTTCAAAAATTATATTATTTCCTACTATTTACTTTTTAAAGAAACTTGAAATGTGTATCAATAAGCAGGGCCGATAAAAAATAAAGTAAATTTTTTAAATGATAAAATATAATATTTTTAAATAAAAAAATGCCAGTAAGAATTGTTTTATAAGCAATTAATTTGCTATAATTTGTATAAAATATATACTTACCGATAGTTATCTAATATTTCGTTATTGTTTTAAAATTATGAATCTGAAATCCAATTAAGTAAATACTTCAGACAAATTTTCAAGTATTGCATTTATTGACCGCACCTGATGTTTTAAAACCAGTTACAATTGCCTTATGTAAAATTTTCAATATGTCAGTAATAATTTCAACTCTTATGTGGGTTCTTTTCAATTACCATGAATATTTCATAATCAACAACCTCGATAAGTTTTCCAGATTGCTCTTATAATTTAATTTTAAATTTGTATCGTTGAACTATTTAAATAACGTATGGATAGTTCGTTATTTATATCATCACTGTTTTAAATATTTAAAATATCATTCTTTTCAGTATCGTAATAAATAGTAAAGGAAAGAAAATAAAGAGAATAAAATAATATTTATTCGAAACGATCAAGATTTTTGAAAAGTATTTGCTTAATTGACTTACTTTAATATTAAAAAGAAACTAATATATATATATATATATATATATATATATATATATATATAAATGATATTAAACATCAAAAATTATTAATTGTTTATTACTATAGTTGATAACAATGTAATTATTGTGTATATTCTCTTTCAGTTAGCACTTTTCAAAGCATATTAAATGTTAAAAACAGATTGT
This sequence comes from Acanthacorydalis orientalis, assembly GCA_034766995.1. Classification (NCBI taxonomy): domain Eukaryota; kingdom Metazoa; phylum Arthropoda; class Insecta; order Megaloptera; family Corydalidae; genus Acanthacorydalis; species Acanthacorydalis orientalis. Next base: position 6,618,396 of record CM068317.1, on the reverse strand, counting down.
TTAACAAAAATCAAAAAGAAAATTTAATAAATAAGATTTTTTCATAAAATAATTTACAAACACACACACACATAGATACACTCACACACACACTGATATATATATATATATACTAGGGGGCTCCGCCCTCTACTCACTTTGCTAATCAAAACCCGGACTGTCTGCTCTCGTCCACTTGCCAATTATGAGCATGTACATTTAACTAAATAAAACAATAAACATATTTGGATATCATCGAAGCCTCGTCTCAAATAAATAAGTGGACGTCAAAGAATTTTTATTTTTGTGGATAATTTTGATTATATATATATATATATATATATATATATATATATATATATATTTATACATACATAGATAGATAAATATATAGATATATAGATAGATATAAATAGATAGATAGTTAAAAAAACAGAGACTAATATTAATTATAAAATGTATAGTAGTGATTATATATTGTATTTGTAATTTCAGATGTCATTTTTCATATATAAATAACAACTAATTATACACATGATGTGTATATATATATATATATATATATATATATATATATATATAAAATACATATATATATAAAATACATATATACTAACATATTTAAAAAAAATTCAAATCAATAATTTTTCTCTAAAACTTTTATATCTTTTTTAAATTTGAATTTGGATTTAAATTTAGTTTTTCATGTGTAATCGTGAATATTAAGTATTTATTGAATTATTTTCTTATAGCTATTGACTCAATTGTTGATAAGCTCTGTAAAAATGTTCGTGCATTAGCTTGAGGGAAAGATTCATATATCTATAAAAAATATAAATATATGCTCATATTTTTTATGATTTCGATATTAGTAGATATTTTCGATGATATTTAAATATAGATATTTAGATCACATACTGTATGTTTTTAAGAACGTCATCATTTTTTTTATTAAATAAATATTTTTTTAAATTACATAGTTCAATAGATTATATATGTTTAAAAAAGATGTAAATTGGGAATTATGATATGATAATAATATATAATTTAAAAAATATATTGAAGAAATACCCTAACTAGCTCCGAAATTGATAGTTTTGTTTTTTTTTAACACTTTTTATAATTTTCTGTTGTTTATATGGAGAAAAATACGGAAAAAGCATTACTATTTATAGTCTGTGACGATTCACAGCTAGATAAATAAAGTCTAGTTTCTATCTTTCCAGAAGTTTTCTATATATTATCTATTGCTTTTATTCCGGACTTTGTTAATTTCTTGACTACCATTCTATATTGTCTATGAATCATCAGTTGTGTTCCCTTTTGACAAAATGTCATACTAGTTTATTGTTATATCTTTTTACTTTGACAAGTATAAAGGTTATTATACATTTAATTTTGTATTTAGTCACGTATGAATACTTTTACTCTCCTCTCACATTCTGTTTTACAAAACTTATGCATTGTTTCTATTAGAAGTCCATTTACTTTTCCTTTGTAGAAATTATAACAGTGCTATGAGCATCTTTAATTCAGTTCAATTTTTTTTTGATACATCTTCCATTTTTATACTGAAAACTATTATTGATATAACCAGATATAGATTAAAATGTATTTCACTGTTTATATAGAAGTGAGTCGTAAATAGTAACAAGAAGGAAATGTAGAATCAAACTCTACTTATAAAAATAATACTTTCTCTCTTTCTCATTTCATAAAAAGCAAATGACATCTTCACATGTAATATCTTCACCTCATGCCGAAATTTATAGTTTTTATCATCCCGTTCTACGTCATTAACGTTTTAATTCACTTTTACTAAATGGGACCTACAGGTTTAAACTAGATTGACCGATGCTTATAGAATAAGCCTTCAGTGCTAATTATTGGGTGTTATTACAAAATTAAACCGAATTTTAAATGTTTGTAAGTCCGTTCTGTTGTTTTAGTGATTTTAATTATTTTTCTAAGAAATTTTGCTATGAATAAACAAACGTATAGCCTTAGAAATAATTCAACACTTCGTGGCTCTTACTTTCTCTCACTCTCTATCCATCTATCTATATATATATATATATATATATATATATATATATATATATATATATATAAAGATATATATACAGAGAGAGAAAGAGATTATGATAATAGGTTCATATTTTATTTCAAATTTGATTTTTGTATTAAATTATTAAAAAAATCTACTAAATAAATAATATTTATTAACAATGCTTTTAACAGGGAATAAAAATATATTTTACAAATGTGAATTCAATTTATGGTACATTATTTAACAAATAATATATTTGATATTTTTTATTATTGTGTCATATATATTTATTTAAATTCTATTCCTATATTATAATTATTTAACTACTACAATTTTATAGAATATATTTAAAACAGTTATAAAAGATTAGGGTTACAATATATGATAATGCTTGATACAAAATTTCAAGTATAGGATTTTTAATTTATAACATAATAATTTATGCTTTAAGATAAAAAAGATTTGTTTAATTTGTTTTAATCTATTATTTACATAGAATTCACGGAGTTCACGTTTTTAATATTAGCAATTACTATATTATGTATTATAGATATTTAGCACATAGCCTTGAGGTACCACGTTTTAGTAGCAGATTAAGAGAATGCTTGCAAAGATTGTTTCAGTTATATAACTGACTAAAAGAAAGGAAAAAGTATATCAAGAAGAAAGTGTATAATAATAAATATTTAATGTGTTGAGATAATCTAAAACGTCGAATTACTATCACAAGCTAAAGTCTTAATTTTAATTCGTTTATTACTAGAGATCTATAATGTTTGAGAAACACATTCTCATTTTCAAGGCTTTTTTTAATTTTTACGGGTTATTATTTTATATATATATATATATATATTATATAATATATATATATATATGTATATATATATATATATATATGTATATATATATATATATATATGTATATAATATATATATATATATATATGTATATATAATTATCTTTCTATCTATATATATATATATATATAAATGTATATGTAATATATATATATATATATATATATATATACAATTTATTTATTCACTTGTCAAATCATAACATAAGATCTATGATTTATTCTGTAAAGTAAATTCATTAATTCTTTATAAAAATGCCTTTACAACTCTATTGAATGTGTTTATTTGTAAGAAAATAATGTATGTAATCCTTTTTATTTTTTAAAAATAATCCAATCACGAACAGGAAAATTCATCTCACATTAATAAATATATATATATATATATATAAACTTATTTATAATACAAAAAAAATCATTTCTATAGAAATATATAAATGCGGAAAATCATATATTATAAATGCAGTAACGCAAATAAATTCCATTCGTTTAAATTCCTTTTTTACTGTGTTACTGTCTCTACTCTTTAATGACACACTTGAAGACAACATAAATTATGTCAAGTAGTAAAAGATTAACTTATACAACTTTCTTTACATAACTTAAGATATAAACTAATATAATACATTATTAGAAAAAAAAAATGATTCCACAGAAAGATTTTCTAAAAAGTAAATATTATTAATAACAGTCAATTGGCAATATTTTACTTCTCAGGTGGTCTTCTAGTTTAGAAAACGTAACCGATATTATCTAAACGACTTAATAATTTGTAATAACTGTATTGTTTGATATTTCTAACCTCTTTCTAATTACCCTATTTAAAATAATTATATATATATATATATATATATACAAATCCATATGTATTTGTGTGTACAAATAAATAAAATTTACTTTATTTACAGACAAGAAACCAAAACTCAATGATAAAATCAAATGTTAAAGAATCAATGTGAGTCTTTAATTAATTTACATTTTATACAAATCATAGATGAAATTTTGTGCACGATTTAGTACTGTTATGTCGACCTAATACAGTTACGCAATAAATTATATATATATATATATATATATAATTATATTCAAATATTTAAAATTGGTTTTGTGGGTAGAACATGAAAAATTTTAATTGTCATTTATCTTTGGTCACTTGAAAAGTAAAAATCTATATTTCTATATAGATACGACGATGTTATATATATATATATATATATATATATATATATATATACATATGTATATATATATATATATATATATATATATATATATTACATAGGTATAATAAATAAAGTTTTACATATTTTGAAATTTGTCCATTTTTTAACAATCCATACTTGTACTGTTTTTAAAATTTTCTTTCTTTACTTTCTCTCTCTATTTCTCTGCGTATATATACAAATTACTTAAACAGCATATATTGAATCGAACTTTACTACAGTCATCCTTTAAAGTTGGAATCCTAATGTATATTAAAGAAAATGTTTTTAAATACAGTATAAATATTTGGTACAACGACGTTTTTCGATTTTGAAAATTATTCAATAATACAAACAATAAATTTTGTGTATTAGTTTGGTAGAAAATTAGTTACGGTTTTATGACCTTTAAATTGATATAAATTTTTTCTTTTTTGATTTTCCTAGCTGTTTTAAGTCCTTCAGATCTATTAGTTGGACTATAGCCTAACTTTTATGCAAACTCTTGAATTGTTGTTTGTGATTCTGATTTAATTACGCTTTGAGTTGGTCGTTGTCAAGTGAAGAAGGTCGCCCTTCAAGACTCTCGTCCCCAGTACGAAATGTTTTTAACCACCATATGTTATTTAACAGTACCCACACCAAAAGCATCGTTTAATTTACGAACAATTTCCGCTGCTTGACCACCTGTCTTGAACCCATACAAAAATATTGTCTACTAATATCTGCTTCTTTTTCATTTTTAATTCAATAACCCAATTTGAAGCAAAATTAATAATGAAACTAAAGTTGATGTTACCAAAAGGAAAATGAAGATGCAGACCGAAAAATGCGCTTTAAAGTGATATTTACATAAACACGATAAAATGACACTTTCATTAAAAATAATTAAGGTTAAAATTCAGAAAACAAAAACCGCAATTATCTTCCTACCAACCTTATTTAATACAATTTTGAAAATTATACTTATTGAGATATTTACAATGCTATAATCTTTAAAGCGCAGACATAGGGAATATAATTCTAGTATTTCCTTGGTGATCGTCCTTCTAATTCATCTTAGTGTTAGTTTCTCACTATTAAATTGATATGTTTGCATTTATCAGGTATACGTTGAAAAAAAATAGTTGAGTGGATAGAAGAAAACAATCGTGTCAAAACTATCAGTGGAGTACAGACATTTAGTTGATTCGAAAGATTGAATACCCCCAAGACAACTTATCAACAAGATCACTGATATAAATATATACAATTATAGTTTTGTGAATTTTTAATGAATTTGGTTCTCAAAAATTTTTTTATATAACTGAAAATTTACTAAATATAATATTTCATATTATGTAACAGAATATCAAAATTATATATTTAAAAAGATACACTCTCATACATTACACATATCGAATTAAGAATTTTAGATAGTGATTTTCGTTCCATTAATCGAATTGAAATTGTGTGTTTTTTAATTGATTTACTTCATTGTAACTGTATTAACTGTTAGGTAATATTTAAATTAATTTTTAAATGAAATTGATCTGATATATGTATATATATATATATATATATATATACATACAATTTATTTATACATTTATCGAATCGTAAAATAAATTTTGTGATGTATTCTATAAAACAAATCCATTATTTTTTTTAAAAATATAGTTTTATCTCTTTGTAATGCATTTATTTGTAAAAAATGAAAAGTGTGTGTGTACAGCTTTTTTTTTAAAAAATCTAACCAAATCTTAAACAAAAACCTCACCCTCATCTTATATATATATATCTACTTTTCAAAATGTATTTTCTTTCAACAATAAATTAAATAATTTTCAATAGAAAAATAATTTCTGATAGTGAAGCACTTATTAATTTTCGTTGAATATTATATATATATATATATTTGTTTTCGATTAATATTATATAAAAAATTGCAATGTATAACTGGTATCTTATTTGACTTTTTTATAATGTATACAAAAGGTACTCTACTAAAAATTCATGAAGGTAAAAAGTAAAGAAAAGTATATTTAAAATTAATAATTAGATTAATAATATTAAAATCGCTTGAATTAAAATGCATCTACTGTTTATTCTTTATGCCATAACAACTCAATCTTCTTAAATAACTTGTAGGTTTTCTAAATGTTCCGTGTCTGAACTGTTTCCTAATCATAGTAATGTTCTTGTTCTAGTTATTTTTTTTAACAATTTGAACACTTTTTTGATTTCATCTCAGCGTACACTATCTTACATAAGGTCTACCGCTACCTAATGCTACCTAACGCAATAATTTTGTTTTGTATACTTTTATATACTGAGATTAGCTCATTAGTCTATCTACAATATGTAGGAGAACAAATCAAGATATGTACGTAACGAAATACATTGTTGTAAAGGAAGAATATTTTATATTTATAGTAAACGTAGTTTTGTTATTAATAAAGTAAGTGTGTATTTGAATGTATTAGTATGTTAATCCTTGTTGAATGAACAAATTGATAAATTGTAAAATTCACAATGTAATTTTGATTAAATTTAATATTCACTGCTGATTAAATTAACAAATTATCTTATTAAAATCACCAATCGTTATATTTTCTCTTAAACTATTGTAGAAACAATCTTTGCTTTCTTTCATGGCTTTCACGCCCTCAATCACACTTCAATTGAGTTTTATTCTTATACTACCAACAGTTTTAGAATTTAAATGGCAAATTTTGTACTTATTCGATCACTATTTCTATATTTATCAAATATTTCAAAAGTATTATTGACCAAAGTACTGAAAGGTACGAACTTATTTTCTAAATTCTTCTCTAGTGTAAATTTTAAGATTCTGTTAAATTTACTATTTTTCTTACATCTGGAAATTATGTTGTATTATGTTGATAGAAAAATAATTGTAGTTTATGACCTTCAAATTCTTAACAAAACCCGCAATTATTTTCCTTCGCCTAATACAAATCCCATTTTCTTTCTTTATATATATATATATATATATATATATATATATACATATATATGTATACATACATATGTATACATATATGTGTGTGTGTTAATGGTTTTATGTCTTAAACGCTATCACTGTCCATTAAGTAACGAATCTTCCAAATAAAAATTTAATTCGATAAATTATTAATTCCAAGTATCATTTTTTTTTGTTGAAAATAAATTAAAAAAGATAAGTATAAAAAATATTACATTTTTTTATATACATATATAATATATAAATTATATATATATATATATATATATATATATATATATATATGTATGTATGTGTGTGTATGTATACATAACAGAGGATATTAAATTTAAAACTCTTCAACCATTAATCTTTATTTGTCTTCGTATACACTTAAATACATTCCAGTTTCTGAACACTTATTAACATTTAGCTCGAAGGTATTTTTAATACAACATATGTGGTCATCTTGTTTACGTAATTTTTTGTCTTGTAAATAAATTCGAAGAAAATACTTAATTTATTTATTCACTAACCGCAGTTTATAAAATTTTCGATGAAACATTTAACGGCAATAAGAAATATTAAAGAATTATAGTACAAACAATCAGATAGTACAATTTGTTTTCGATGTAAAAAATGATGCTTGTAAACGTATGTTATAAATATATTTATATAATGTTTCGAAATTATTTTTCAGTATCCTTATTTCTTTTTTTTCTCTTTCTCTCTCTTTCTCTCTTTATATATATACATATATGTATGTATAAATTTGTAATTATATATATATATATATATATATTTATAATTTTATATATATATATTAAATATTATCTAAATAATTGTTCATTCTTCGATGATATTTTTATATGTGACCTAAAAATATCCATACCTTCAGGACAAATAATAACTTTTCACATTATTTTGACTCTGATGACCAAGTTAACTCTACCGTGAAAAATTGATTGGATAAACAAACACCAGATTTCTTCACCGACAGAATAGAGAATTTAACTTTTTTGTAAAGAATTGAAACTATGTTTACAGAACTATATTGAAAATTATAATAATTATGTTGAAAAAACAACCGCCTTTTAAAGAGTTAAAATAAAGTTTATTTTTTAATTCCAATATCTCAAATCATTTAATAGTTTTGAGCTCCTATATGACTTTAATTGTGCATAATACACACTGGTATAAAAGAAGTAAAAAGTTTATATCGAGAAATAGATTGTCACCTTAAATTAAAATATACATTCATTACACTCATATAACGAGTTTTTAAAACGTGATTTTTTATTTTAAATGTATATTTGAGCTGTCTGTGTAAAATACAGCTGGTTTCACTCTCACGGTCTGGTCAAATATTACACAATTACGAATTTAACAAAATTCATTGCAGACATACACACACACACACATATATATATATATATATATATATATATTTATATATTATATATATATATATATATATATATATATATATATATATATTATATATATATATTGCATATATATATATATATATATTATATATATTGCATATATATATATAATATATATTATATATATTGCATATATATATAATATATACATATATATATATATATACACACTAATATAAAACCTATGACCAAACTATAAATGAATGATTGATTATTATCGATGTATGTCTTCACTGTCTCATCATTTTTCGTGATATCCTCAAGGTGTCTGAGTTTCTTCTGTCTTCTAAACATCCGCATCATGTTGCGGAGTATTTTATTCAGACAGTCTGACACAGATTCCTCTTAGATTAATGTATACGTACAGCCTGAAGGTGACACGAAAATTTCAAGAATCCACAAATAAAACACTAATACCTACCATCTTTATAATTATTAATTTATACAGATTTGGTCATATATATGTATATCTAATTAGATTTTAATTCGGTATTATATAAACTATAATTTCTCATTTTTTTGCGTTATGATTATTGTTTTAAATTTCATTCTTATTTCAGTCTTAAAAATGTATATAATTATATATTATGAATCAAGAAGAAAATAATACATGTATATATTTTAATTAGTGTTATGACAAACAATCACGTATGTGTTATCTAAACAATTTCAAATAAATAAATATATGTTTAGATTTAAATACATATGTGTGAGAATATGCTAAATTATCCCAGTGAATACAAATATTTCAATATTTAAAACAATAAGATAAGTGATACTAGATGTTGTTTAATAAATAACTGTTAATATATAGACGTTTGGTCATGAACGAATTTTTTTAAGCGTGTTTAATTGAAGGTTGCTAGTGTCTCACCATACAACATGAAGGTAATTGATAAAAATTTTATCAATACAATTATTCTTTACTTTTAATTCAATTTATCATGTACAAACGACTATTAGAAAATAAATGTGTTCTTATTATCCAGAATACTGAAAGTGTGCTTCACCGATTCTTCGTTCGTGCTAAACTTATGCTCTCTTTTAAGTTATCTCTTAGTCTTAACAACGTACAGTTATTACAATGAGTCATATTTGAAATATAAAACAACTGTTAATCCATTATTTTAATGCCATGTTGTAAAATATGTATTTAATAGGATGTTTTTATCTAAGGAAAGCATTATGTTCTCAAATAATTTCTCCAATCTCATGGATCTATGAAAAATTTTCTGACCGACAATATTCAATAATAATTGATTATTTGGTATTCTGTTCTTTATATCAATAATTAAACTGTCATCCTCAAACAAATTTGATTTTTTTAAAAAAATTGGTTGGTTTTGTTTGTATACTTTGCGTTTTTAATTATTTTTTTTAAAGCATATCCAACTATTTAAACTTTCCTTGGTGGTATTTTTTATTCTTCTGGAGACCTGTACTTATTTACTGTTTATAAACATTGTTTAAAACTAACATGTGCAGATTTATATAAATATGTTTCATTATAAAAATGCACACATACAATAGTTTAACTTATATAAAATCATTCATTAAACATTTTTGTAATTTGTGGTGATTAAAAAATACATTTGGAAAGAAAAAGTATCAACAATGTTATTTTGAAGAAAATATTTCTGATTTCTTCTTATTTTTTTAAGAAAAATAGAGATAAATTCTAAAGATTAATGAGATTTAATAATATATTATTATCTTAGTGTTTTTACTCTAATTATTAATCAAATATATTTCTATAGCCTTCTTAAATATAAATTTCTAAATCTTAGAAATTTTTATTTTGAAAAATAAATTTAATAAATTTCTATAGTCTTTCAAAATATTAACATAGAGATATATTCACTAACAAGTGATATTAATATAATATTTAAATAGATTTAACGTTAAGGTGCCAGCGTTTTCTCACTTAAATATTATTCTTTATTGTGTTGTTTTTCTTTATACTCCTTTATTTTTCTATGTGAATCCTGGAATTAGCATAAGTTCATTCATTCTTACAGTTGGGTTTTGTTGTAGTCATTTTATGGAGATTTTAAATTGCTTTTAAAATCATTCGTTTGCTATTATAATTTTAATTTATGGGTTAAATTGTATTAATCATTGATTAATTTTTCCATTTAGGCTATGCAATCTTTATTATGTTGTTTTGTTGTGTAATAATTATTCACTGCTTTCTACAAACCTTAAAAGTTGTGCAAATATCTTTTTCTCTATAAATGATATTAAATTTATTTATCTTGAAGTACTTTTTAAAGTACAAAATCTACTAGGAAACACATACATATTTGTAAAATTAAATCTATCCACAGTGTCAAAGAACTATAACTATATGAAATTGATATATTATTAATTTATTTAAACCATAAGTGTAAATAACTTTAAAATACTAAAACGTTTAATATTCAGTCAGTTAATCCAGTAAAAAATTGTATTTGTGGGCACTTTATTACTCTGTTGACTAAAGTGGCCCTGTCTGAAAACGGTAGAAAATTAATTCATGTATAATCGAAAGTTTTTGACTCAAAAAACGAACAAGTTATTTCAGTGACACGAGTCATGAACATCAGTGTTTGGTATTCGCATCGTGGAGAGAGACAAAGGTCACCCGGTTACCCAAGAGACATTCAGTTAATAATAATAATGACGATTTATGATTTAGACAATGGAAATGAGCCAATCTCATGCAGTACATAATAATATAAACTTCGCAATTGCTGTAAACTATACTATGATAATTTTATTAGTAATTCTTCAAATAAGCTATTGTGATACAAGATTTAACCATGATCATTCAAAATATATTTACTTAAAAAACTGAGCAATTGTAATAATATTTATCTGTTTCAAGTTAATAAAAATCTCGAATAGAATACTTGACACAATTTACAATTTTTAATTAACCATAGTTGCAGTTACATCTTTGGTTCAATCAAATGTTCTCAAACTAGAATTGAAGTATGAGAATGATCACTAAGACAGATAACACTAATTGCATATGCAGGTTTAAATTCATTTTTTTATAAATATTCACATATAAATTTATACCCATATATATATATATATATATATATAGAAAGAGAGAGAGAGAATGAGAGATTGTTATATTAAAGTTTTTAGTAGTTAATTCAAATAATAGTGTTGCGAACTTTTATTATTATTTATAAGTATTTATAAGAAAGATACATTAGAACGTAAATAACAAAATCTGAAATACATTAATTGATAAAATTATCAAATTTGAAAATTACTGTTATATAATAAACTGAATAATATTTTTTACAAAAGCACATGAAAGAAATTAGATCACAAGATTTTATAATTTATTTTTGATTCATTATTTATTACAATTAAAAAAAAATAAAAACTCGGTATCAGACACTGCGGTACTGACTACATTTTTTTATGATAACCGTAATTCCTTATATGAATGACAAGTTAATTTCACTTCAGTTTTCTCTTTTTCTATATACATCACAATAGTATGATCGTAATTGATATTAGAAAATAATGCATGTATTAAACAACAAATAAATATATAATTTCAAGCAAATGTGGGTAAAAGCTTATAAAAAAAATATAAACATATTCGCTACTTTATGTACAAACACATTTAAGTCGTTAATCAATATAATAATGGCGTAGACAGACATACAGACAATTTTTTATTTAGGTATTTACAAGATAGTTATTTTTATCTGTTTAAAAAAAATATACCACCTATTAATTAAAGAATTAAATTGAGCTCAATTTTGCTTAATACATCCATACAACTAATTCGATTTAAAAATGAATGTTTAATGGAAATATTACTAATGAAAATCCATGTTTTTAATATTTCCTTACTATATATTTCCTTACTATTTATCCGGGCTCATTGTAACTGATTTTGAGTAAATTGTCAACAACACAAGCTTTATTTTTCAATATATGTTGTCAATATTCTAATTATGCAGTAAAATTAAATAAAATCGCTTAGATATTCTTTTAAGAGCGTATAAATACACAAAGTGCATCTTAAAATTTAACTGTTCAGTAAAATCATAATGCAATAATTTTATTACAAACACAAAAATATTTTTAAAATATAATATGTATATATAATCCAATATTATTCAGTTGGTTTTCCATTTATTTATGCATCTATTTTATAAAAAAAGGGGTTTCAGAATAAAAATATATTAAAAAATAAACAATAATGAAGTTGTAAATTATTTTTACAACAGAAATATAGATTGATTGTTCAAATAACTAGAAATTGAAATAAAGTTTAATACATTCATAGGAAATATAAACAGGATTACATGGAGTGTGTTTTAAATATATTTACAGTTACTAGAAAGAAATACAACATAATAATACCTCTCCAATATAATGAAATTGATTGTGAGTTAATATTTATTCATTGTGTTCAGATATCTTTGTTCCTAATGCTCTATATTTCGTTGTAGGAACGGTTGAAAAATAATTGCGTGTTTTTATATGAATTTAAAGATTATAAACTGCAATTAATTTTTTCTACCGATCTAATATTTCTATTTAACCTTACTGTCGATGATAGTAAACTATTATATTCTAATTGTTTTAAAAGGACAGAAAATTCATGTTGATTCATTGGTTTACTCTCTTTCACTCTGTATATATATATAATATATATATATATATATATATATATATATATATATATATATATGTGCGAGTATGTGTATTAGTTTTAGATGAAGATAAATTCTGTAATATAAAAATACTTGAAAAGCAGCAAAAATTCAAATGAATTAATTATTTCAACCATGAACTAAATTTTATGAAACAATCATTCGTTGACTCAAATAATAGGAAAGATATTTGTACCAATACTAGTAATATATCTGAAAAATGTTATTATTGTTATATAAAAAAATATATTTTGTCTTTAGAGAATACAAATAAAGTAATAACTATGACATAGTAATATTATATGTTATTTTGTATTAAAACATATAGTAAAAGAAGAGAAAATAATAATAACATTTCTGTTTCCCAAATGAATTATATTCTCTATAACTTTTTTTTGTATGACTATAAAAAAGTTTTGATCAAATTTGTTAAATGTATGATTATTTATCCTCTTTATTAATTTTTGTGCGGATTTCTATATAGATGCCATCATCATCAAACCATTGAAGCAAAGAAAATATTTTATTAACTCTTAACGATCTGAAGATAAAGACATCACTATCGAAATACACATAAGTAGCTATTGAAAACGATTAGTTATTTGATTAGAAAATATTTTTGGGATTTAAGGAGCGAGGGAGGGAATAATTTGTGAAAATTAATTAAGCCACAGTGCTAGAACTGTATTGTGACAATTCCTGGTCAATTCTCTATACTTATTACACTTTATTTCCGAGTTTACACTCTGAAGAGGATTGTATTTCAATGAAAATGCATATATTCAATAATGCGAATAATCAATAATCAGTGATCAATTATTGAACATTTTGATTAGAAAAGTATCTGTTTTGTAGAGAGTTAAAAATGTTTAAAAATTTTTTCAATAAAATAATAATCACAAATAATACAGGAAATATTTTTATCACTATTGGTTTGCTATATTTACCAAAAATAAGTAGAGCTCTAAATATATTATTATTATTTAAAGAACATTTTATTTCTATATATTTGTATTATTAATTTTAATTTTGTGTTTCAAAATATTATTTACAGTTAGATATTCTTACTTAATCAATAGATATATAATAATTGATGTGGCACATTTCATTTATTTCGAATAGTATATACAATTAAAAAAATACTCTCTCTTTACTTATACATATAATTTACTTAATGAGATCCAAAGATATTTTAAATTACAATGTTTCTAAATCTTAAGAAGAGTTAGTAAAAAAAACCCGAGAAAGCTATCATAAAGTTTATTCGAACCTTTTTTAAAAACAAAACATAAAACGTACATGGGATACCTACATTATATAATTTACAATATAGGAAAAAATATACTTTTGTTACTTTTAAAACGTTATAATAAAAGTGTTTTGACCGACTTTTTTTATTCTTTTAGTTTGGTTTACCTAGAACAGTAGATTATCTTTGATGTAATAGCTTTAATTTTTATGTTCAGTAATATTAAATAATAATAAACATTATTAGTTAGTAATAAATAATATAATTTTATACCTCTATACTATTTTTATAACTATATGAAAGTTTCTTTTTGTATTCGTAAATATAAAATATCGTTCATTTACTATTTATTAAACAATTAGCATACTATCATGAAATTTAGAAGGTAACAATTTTAGAACATGACAACGAAGATATTGATTGTAACATATCTGATTATAATAAGTTATTTCAATTTATTATTGTATAAATAAGTAGATAGAGTGGAAAAAAACATAATTTTATCACATTTCTGCGTATTGAAAACATCAGTCAGACAATAGAAGGTTATATACTGATATTATATTATCAACTGTAATTGCTCCTAAGGAGTTTTTATTTAAGTACGTATATTCCAAGAAAATATTATAAGTAATGAAGGACATACTGTTGTTAACGCGATAAATAATGTCATGTCTCAATTATAATATCATTTCTCAATTCAGTTGTGATACCTGAACAAGCTATACTTCGATTGGCGATTTGGAAAAAAAAAACAGGAAATTTTGTACCTCAATGATAATTTAAACTCTCTTTTATTTATTTTTATTAATCTTTTCAGAATCTTTATTGAACGTTGTTGAATATAGTTATATTTTAAAAAATAAAAAGTAAAAAAATGATTGTTATTCACAATAAAAATTCAAGATTAAACCAACATTCATTTCAGTAACTAAATCATAAGGTACAAGTTTATTTTCCCACTTGTATAAACAGCAAGTCATAGATTATAATACTGCTATAGATTGTAAACACAATGCAATCTCTTATTAGTGTGAGACAAGATTTTCTGCAGTTACTGTTAGAAAAAATAAATATTAATCAAAAAGTAATATGGAACGAGAAATAAGATTATTATAATTGTGAAACTTTGATTTATTAAACGATATCATCTTTAACATTAAGTTTAAATACTAAGCAGTAGTTAACATTAAGTTTAAAGTGAACAATATTATTGCAATAAATTCTTTTCGATAAAAGATTAATTATTAATAGAAAAAAACATTTGTTAAATAGTGCAAATTGAAAAATATGAAATTGACTTATGGAATAAATAATAGCTGATCTCTAAGACTCATTTAGAATTTTAAAGAATCAAATGATCATCAAGTTTAAGAACTATTCAATTAGATAAAGTTTAATGTAACACAATGATAATAGATGATATTTTAATATTCAGCCAGTGATGTACGTTATTGATGATGTAAATAAATATTACAACTAACACTTCATTTGTATAGTTCTGATGGAATTAATTAATCATTCCTTATGTGATTCCTAAAGTACTCTAATTCACCTTTCATCCTGTACATTACGAAGATAGGTTATTGTAAAACAAATAGTTAAAATAGTAATCTTTAACAGATACTGAAGATATATCATTAACACGTTCACTACCAGGATCTTTGAAGAAAAACTTCCATCAGAGTTCAGGATTTTTTTTGTGATAATGTGACACCAAATGGTATAGACTTTATTTATATACATTTAGAACGTTCTAAATAAGTAAAATAGCGTTTCTTATAAACTGGCACAAATATGTGACGCTATAAAAAAATTGTTGTAGTTCATGTGTTAAATATATGTGACCTATTCATTTTCTTTTAATTTAATGTGACTGGGAAACAAAAACTAAATAAATACAATTTTTGAAAGTGAAATACAAGTGATTTATTTTGTATGATAAATTTTAGGACATTTGTCAAAGCATAGCCTAATTGGTTGTCCATTGTTGGTTTTACAAATTTCACAAGCGTAAAAAGTAGCTTGCGCCACTTGTTATTGGCACATACATGGTATCTCAGACATTTCTCCAGTTTTTAAGAAAAATGTTGTATATCTGAATTGTTGCTACGTAGGAACATAGCTATTTCGTTACCAGAATTGAGTAATTTGCAGGCAACAAACTCTAAAGGCTGTAAAATCTCTAAATAATGTAATATAACCTCAGACCAAGCAATTTCTTCATAATTTTACTGTTTTAGAGCTTAGCAATTGTGTTCAAAGTGCAACGCGTTTCAACGTGTGATCATAAAATGATCAATTAGAGCTGTCACACATATGTGACTCCGGATTCTCATATCAAACCGTTGTATCACACATATGTGACGGATGGCAGCGAACGTGTTAACGTATTAAACTTGATTTAACCTGAAAATGAATCTGAATTTATTTGACATATTCTTTACAAGATGGTTTTAATGTTTTGTACATAAATGTTTCCCATGCAAAGACAATTGTTTGCATGATTGCTGTAAATTTGAACGATAGAGCAGCCCTCTTACGAATAACTCATTCTATATTTCTAGAAAATACTTTATAGAACTGTACAAGCCACGTGAAAAATTGTTATATTTCTAAAACAATTCAGTGATGATACTTATTGGTTAATGTATTATCATTATGGATGTGTATATCCAAATATTTTTAATACTTTCATTAACGTAACGCAAAAGAAACATTAATTTATTAGATTAGTCTATCATTTCTTGTATAATTTTGATGTTTATGTGATAGCTCTGTAAAGATAAAATGCGAGGATCGTTTGATAAGTATAGTAAAAAGTAAGTTAAATACCGTTTTTTGTAAAAAAAAACAATTTTATTTCTCAACACACTCTTCATTTAGAGTTCTACACTTAGTCCAGGGAGTATACAAAATATACACTGAAGTCGGCGATGACAATTTCTTCCCACCGAGCCAAATTTTCAAGTTTGGGAAGAGGAGGAAGTCGTACAAGGTCAAGTTCGGAGAATAGGGTGGATGAGGAATCAATTCGAAACCTAATTTATGCAGTTTTACCATTCCGATGGTCGATTTGTGAGACTACGCGCGGTCCTGGTGAAAGAAAACTTTTTTGTACGTCAATCTTGGCCGTTTTTGTTTCATGGTTCACTGCTTTGACTGCTGCTTCGAGTCAGGTGTGTAGTGGTAGATCTATGTTTCATCCACAGTAACGAATCGATACTAAAATCCCTGCTCGTTTTCTTTTCATTTTTGTAGAAAATGCTACAAGGATTGCTTCAAAAATCTGTAGAACGTGAACAACGCTTCTAGATGAAATTTCGCTTATGATAATTTGAAAAGTGACACTTGATAGCCGTGACGTTACCAAATTAATGGTATCTCCACATTATAGAAATTTACCAATCTTATCAAACGATCCTCGTGGATATAAAAAAAACATAATCAACAAATAAACATATACAAATAGTGATCAATAGTCAAAAGTTAAACATTTTTTTTCATAAAACTTGTTTTTAGTTTGTAGAATAATGAATAATTCATTTTTGGTACAGAATTTATTCAGTGAGAAAAAGGATATGGTTCCTTAAATATTATAGAAATACAGTTTGAATTATGACTGCACGTTATTGAATATTTTGGCAGAACAAAACAATTCTAGTATTTACAGTATCTTTTCATTTATAACAGTCACAAGTCTGTTTTTCTAAATTTAAACTTAAAATGTAAAAAATTGTAAATGGATATAAAATTATTTTCGGATGTCCGTTTGTTCTTCGGATGTTCAGATGTTCAATTTTATTTATAACGATACTAAATTCTACAAATAATAAAACAAATACCCTGAAATAAGATATTCAAAGATGAGTGTACAGAACTAACAAGAAACATCTAAAAAATAATAATTAAAGTTATAATTTTTATAAAAAACTACTCACCAAATCTACAAATAGATTCACTGATTTTCATGTTGTAAAGAATTTCTAAATAATAGATGTATTAACGTATAAGCAACATATCATATTAATTTATTTATTAAATGCATACCTGTTAACTTATTCGCTTAACGAACAATTAATAATTTCTATGTCCTTGATCGCATGATCTTTTACATCGAAAGGAAGGTCGTTTAGTTATACATTAATATAAACGTTTTTTTCTTCAATAGATAGCAATGAAATTAACAATATTTTATTTGATATATACACTGGAATGTAGTATTTCATTTATATAATAAAACATTGTTTTGAATGAATATATGTTTATGAAATTCATACAAAGTTATGTCAAATATAATAAATATAAACTTTTTATTTTATAATTTAAACATTTGAATGCAAAGATAGCGATGTGAGATTACACATTTGTATTATGAAGAAACTATGTTTTGATTTATAACGTACTTAGAGAATTGTAAAGAAATATTAAATTCAATGTATATAATAAAATACAATCATAAACGTGTACTTTAAAATGTCTTTTTAGACGTGAATTATATTTTTTAAAAATTATGAAGATGTAAATGAATTATTTGTAAAAAAATACAATTTTTATAAATAATTTCAAATTGAAACTGAAATATAATTAATTTATGATTTATAATTAAGTTTTTAATTAAAAAATTCATGAATTTGAAACTGTGTAACCAATCTTCTCATTTATCTACAGTAAAAGATATTTTATACTGTGTTTTAAGGCTTCGCTATTACATCATTCAGACGTTACTGACCTTAGCTCGCGACGCATCCTTAAGCCCCAGTTATCTGTCTATTTACTCAAGCAAATAAAATAACCACACTATGTATAAAATACTTTATACACTTTTTCTTTAGTTTGGTTTCAATCGTCTTGATACATTAGAGTCAATATATAGACACTCCTTTTTTCCCAAGAAATATCTTGAGACGATATATCAAGCTTTGTTTTTATAAAATGATTTTTATATTAGAAAATATTTCTACTAAATATGAATATACATGTTTCACCAAGTTTCATCATAGATAAATGCCACTACCCGAAGTTAACCGAATTTCACATCTGGACTTGTGTTTCAGTGTCCTCTTTATAAGCTTGTCACACGTTATAAGCTTTCCATTTATATCGTTTTATTAAAAAAATGCATATGCTTGTGTATTCTATTAAATATAACTTTATTTTTTCAAAAATTTGAAAATGTTTGTACAAAAGTGAATATTTTTCCAAAATATTTTTTTTACCATTGAATATAATCTTTTAATTTATAGAAAATACTATCATTTTTTTTCTTATGTAAAACCAAATACATTTTGAAATAAAATACAAAAAAAACATGAAGTTATCTTTATTTTTAAGAAACATATATTAAGTTTAATAAATGACTTGTAAAATGCATATTTTTCACAGTATTTTTGGGTGGTGGATACAAAAACCTGTAAGGTAGTAAAAGAGTTAAGCATGTTTAAGCACTTTTTTCTATACTTATTTGTATGATACAGTTAATAGTTAACTCGTTAACTTACCAAAAGGTTTCGTATCATAAATCAATAAAAGATACGATGAGTTAGAAGAAAAAAATATTTTTTTCATAACATCTAATGTAAAGTTTGTCAAATCATGTCAGATAAATTCCTTAGACCGTGTTGGACGATTATATTTACCGACCATGAAATTAAAAATAATCGCAATTTCTGTTTCATAATTTATTTAATCAAAAATTAGAACGGTTTTTATCTTACAGTAATTTTATATGAACTGTCATGTGTAGTATTAAATTTGATTGGCAATAAAATGTACTGGCGTTAACAATCTTAGCCTTCGATACGCCCTAAAACCTTGAATAACAACAACACGAAAATTTGAAAATGCTCATTTGAAATAATTTAATCATCAAAGAAGTAAAAATATACTAAAAGAAGAATGTTGCAGTTGAAAGCAATTAAAATTATGAAACTTATCGAGAAAAAATGTCAATGCATCAAGAGTTGAATTGATGAGTCCCACATACACAAGAATGTCGTTTTAGAAAAAAAATTTTGGACAAGAGTTCAGCATTAAACATGCTGATCGAATCAACTGAATTCAATCAGTAAACAAAATAATAGAAGAATATAATTTTACTGAATAGTTCAATGCTGATGAATTTTATTTATGAACTGGTATACAGCCCATCAAAATTGACGGGAAAATAGAATGAAAGAACTGTTTTTTTGGTTTGTACAACATAATATATTTAAACAAAAAAAAATACCTAAGAACGAAACTTAATGAATTAAATTTGATACCTATCCGTTGTGAAAATTATCTTATACACCACATTCGCTAGATGACGGCAGACGGCCACGTTGGGGACAAAGTGATGAGAAATGAGGGTTTTTATTATTAAGAAAGCTCTGAAAATGTACTAACAAAATGAATTTTATTTTGGTCTATACCAGATTTATTTTTCGACTAAAAGATTGTATGCCCGGTTTGTCATCTCTTGAAACATTTTCTATACTTTTTGATAATCTGAATATCTAGATAACAGTCACTAGATAACACTGAAACTGATCGTAGAAGAAAAGGAATACAGTATTTTAACAAAATTCCGTTGAGGTTGGTTGGTTATTGGGGTCTTAGGGCGCTTCGAAAAATTCAGTTGAATAGGGCAATTAAATAAGTGTATTTTTGTGATCTTTGTATTTTTTTAATGCAGTGAATAGGAAATTGTTAATATTGGACAATGGTATAATTTAGCTACACGTCCGCTAATATATTGTTTAATCGAATGGGTTATAATAAACATTGTCTGTATTTCCTCGGTATAAACATTAATGCTTATATCACTGGGAGAGAAATACTATCTAGATATTATCTTTTTTTACATAAATCCTAATAAGAGGAATCCTAATAATCAAAAAATTAACGAAAGTAATTCAAATACTTATATTAAACAATAGATAAATGTAACAATTGTTGTAAGCAAAACAGGTGTAAATATCTAGAAATAATATTAATATATACTCAATTTATTTAACAAATAAGATTTTAAATCAATTCTTAAAAATGATAAAATAATAATAATATAAATACATACAGACAATTTTGCATCTGAGAATACACATGACATTTTCTTCTACTTATTCTAAAGTAGAGCTTAACTACAATTAGGTAAAGAATAAAGTTCTTAGAAAAGACAAAAATTAATCAGTTTAAACGTTTATACACTCTATTTTTCTTTTTATATTTGATATGTACGTCCCACATCTATTTAAACAATGTTCTAGTTTACATTACTATTCAAATGAATTACATGAACAATCTTCTTCACAGTAATCTCTAAAATGCTCATCAGAAATCATCCTCGAACATTATTCGGGGGTAAATATTAGGTTGATAGGAAAATAAGTGCGGTTTATGACCTTCACATTTATATACATTTTTTAATTTAAGTGGTTTTAAATGATCCAGAACTATTAGGTGACTAACGCTTAAATTTTGTGCAAGATCGTGTGCGTGGTACTGGTTCAACTAACGCCTTCATTTGGTCATTGTCAATTGAAAAATATCGCCCGCGACCTTCTTCATCATCTTGCGACCCCAGCATGTAATTTTTGTAACCACCATTTCACCGTATATTCCCTAACAGTACCCACACCAAAAGAATGGTTAATTTACGAGCAGTTTCTGCTGCTTTACCATCCAATTTGAATTCACACAAAAAAATCTCTTATTTATTTCCTTTCCGTCTTTAATTTAATAACTCGATTTGAATCAAAGTTAATAATGAAACCAAAGTTGATTTTACCAAAATACAGACCTAAGAATTCACTTTAAAAAGATGTTAACATGAATAAGATGATATTACTCTTTCATTGAAAAGAATAAAGTAGAATTCGAAACAAAAACCGCAATTATTTTCCTACCAACCTAATGGAAATAGTTTGTAAGGATTTTGAAACAAAAATATATTCTTAATGTTTTCTTAAACACTTTTACTCTGATTGCCTTTTCATTATCAAAATAATTGCTTAAATATACAATCAATTTCTTGCCCTTTTTATTACTTTCGTTTTTTCCCAAGTGTACATACATTTTTGCAAGCGTCTGTATTTTAATTCCATAAATACTTGACTTTCCATAATCAACAGCACAAATATCACTGCAATTGACTGAACTCATCGCCATTTTAATTATACATCAATTTAATCTGTTAGTTATACAATATTTTTAATGTTAATTTTGATTTCATTCGAAATATTATGTATATATATATATATATATATATATATGTGTATGTATTTATTTGTTATTGTATATATATATATATATATATATATATATATATATATATATATATATATATATTCTCTTAAGGTGATCAACAACACTTGTAAATATTTATCTTTATATTTTCATATCTATTAAATAATGAAAAATACAATTACATACAGTCACACACAGGCATATATATATATATATATGTGTGTGTGTGTTAATTCACAATGCATACAAGCAAAAAAGGACGATTTTTAATATTTGAGCCTGAGAGAATGAAAAATATTTGAATAAGCAAACGTGTCAAACCAGCTTAGCTGGTTTTTATTAAATTATGTTTCACAAACGCTGTCAGCTAAACTTTGTGTTAATTTTAAAATATACATTCATATAAACATATATATATATATATATATATATATATATATATATATATGTGTGTGTGTGTTTATATCAGAGTATATAGAAAAATGTCACTTTAATAAAATTAATGTATTATTTTGTGCAATGTATGAAAAGCACTCGTACTGTATATACAAGACATCGTTTTTTTTCAACTGAAACACTTGTTCGTGTATACTTATTATGTGAAAATAATTTGAATGTTAATTAATTCTTAGTCTTCCTTAATTATACAAATTAAAAACAACTGATTATGTTACATTAGTTTATTCATGATAAAGCAGAAAAAGAGAGTTATGTAACGTGATTAATTGTGTTTGTGTAGTTAATTATAAAATAATAATAATGTTTTATGAATTCAGTCATAAGTTTTTTCTTATTTTATTACTTACAATAAATAATTGTTTATTTCTTCTAGTGAGGTAATGGAATTCAAATCTCTTTCAATTCAAAGCATTATCTTGATGGTTTGCTTTAATAATTATTTGCTACAACTAGTTTGTCCCCTTGAATTATCTTCAGATAGCTTATTGATTAAATTATACGATAAAAATATATAAATATTAGATATTTAGATGTGGAAAAAAATCGATAGAGTTGAGTTGCTGTATATATATATATATATATATGTAACACTTAATAGATTTTCAAATTTATATGATAATTTAAAAACGAGACAAAATAGTTGTTTAAAAGATATATTTTAGATTAAATACCCAAGAACTATTCTATTCATTTAAAATTATTGTAAAAGAATAATTTTAAATAACTTCTTTAACACCAATTTTGAACTTCTTTATGAAATTGTAATCTATTGTATTTGGTTTGTTCTAGATACTTTTTTTTGTATCCCAACCATCAAGTCATAATACTAAAAAAGTTTGTACCAAATTGCAATTTTTTGAACAATCAAAAACAATTTTTATGACAAGTGCACAACAATAAAATGACGGAATGATCACAGTTTTAGTATCTTTAGCATCGTTTGAGAGGGAGTATGACAGTATAAAAATCTGTACACGAATTGCTGTACAGAGTAATGTTTGTCTCTTTTTAATACATTTGTTTCTTACTGCAATGAGTAGAGATATTTCTTTTTTCTTCTTCGATGGCGCTACAGACTATATCGAGCCTTGGCCTCCTCAATTTTCTGCCTCCTTGGTAGTCTTTCTCTAGTTTCTTATTCCCAACAATTTCACTGCATCCTTCTCTACATTATCTATCCATCTAAGCCTTGGTTTACTCACAGGTCTTCTCCGGTAAATTTTAGTGTTGAATATACCATTGCCTAGCCATCTGGTCTCTTGCACTGCTAGTACAACGACTCAGTACTTTTTAATTTCGTCGAGTAGCTCCATAAGCTCACCGCTTCTGGGGAGACTACGTGTGTTCCATGTACCAAAAATCAAATTTAAATTCCGTATTAATGGTCATTTGCCATTACGTCTATCCAGTGTTCAAGGCTTATTTTGAGGTTTCATAACGTTTGTTGTTTCATGAGGCAGGGTTGTTAATCGTACGCCAAACCCTCGTTCCGAAAGACCATTCTCCCGCTCTTGCTATCCCTGACCGCTCTCGTCATCGGAATTACCCGATCTTGAGTGAGGTTACTCAGGTTACCAGGTTTAACCACTTTGAGATGAGAGTCGAAATTGTGTAAGAGGCTATCCGACGCTATCTGGAGTCGGCGTCATGTGGTACGCATACACTACACCATTTGAACCCCACGGTATTTCCTTAGTATTCTCAATTACTTGAATTCTTTACTTAGAACAAAATTAATATATACTTATTAATTTTTAATTTTACTCCATTGAACAATAATTATATATATATATATATATATATATATATATATATATAGATAGATAGATAGATAGATATAGATATATATATATATATATATATATATATATATATATATATATATATAAAGATACTGACAGGTAGCTAACTATGTTATAATAATACGTTTCATTTCCTAATTACCTTTCTTATATTTTATAAAGAACACAAGAAGAATTTTTAACGAAGCGCTAGTCTAAAATATTTTTATGTCAAATGAGATTTTTGAAAATGTCAAATATTGTATAACGATATATGACGGACGTGTAACCTTAATATTTAATTATTGTTTGCTTATAATATTATTGCATACTTGTTTTTATCCCACGACATTCATTTCACATATATTTAAAATTAGCTTTATTATAATCTAAAATAAATTAATTCTTTTCAAGTATGTTTTTTTTATTAAAAAAACACACGTTTATATAAGAAACGATGAAGCAGCAGTTTTAAACATTTAAATACTCAACGCGCTTAATGTTATTTTTGAACATTAACAGTGGTTTGGTGGCCCTTTACGGGTCAAGGTCAACTTCTTTTTCAATACAGCTATAGTCTACTTGTTAATACCAAAGAATCTCTACATATGTCGTGAGTTATAATCTGAAGTTAGAATAAATGTCGTTTTTTATTAATAAAAATGATAATTAATATGTATTTATTATATTATTGGACATAGAAAGAAGAGAATTTTTGGAATTTGACCAATTTATAAAATAAAAGAAGAGAATTTGTAAATATTTTTTTCTTCTAATATTTCTTTCTTCTTCTATTAAAATATAGATTTGAAATTAAATGCATATTTGGAAAGTTCACAGTATTGTGAATCATAAGTAAAGTAGTAAACAATAGCAGAGATAGAAATTCGGTTTCACAGTTGAATTATTTTCTTACCCCACAGACCACATATTTTTTCTAAACAAATATATTGAATAATGATATCGATTAGTTTTTTTATTAAATTTTAACAGTGAAGTCATCATCTTCAGAATACTTACATTCATGGAAATTAGATTTTTTTATATCCAAATGTTCTGATATTAATTATATCCTCACGGAATTGCATATATTCGAGAATTAAATATGATCAATATTTCATTTATTGAATATTTTTCATCAGAAAACATTTTGTGATTTGTTAAATGACAAAATAATTTATGTTCAAAAGTTAATTTAGTCACAGTTTCAGAACTGCGCTCTAAGAGATTTCATATATTTTTTTAATAATAATTAATGTTTTAATGATGTGTTGGAGATACAATGTTATGTTAAAATGTAAAATGTTCTAAATTCATAAATATCTACACTTAATATATAAATTAAAATTAAATAAAAAAAAGATGTTTGTTTGACAATCGTTACAGATAAATGTATTAATATTATTAATTATCATAATATTAAATTTGAACCTGAAAACACTTTAATTTAAACTTTATGAAACGAAAATATTTCAATTACAGAGGAGTTATTTATGAAGAGAAATTAATACTTAGTCTTTAAGTATTAATAAAAAAATTATTGTTATTATTATTATAAAATTATAAATATTAACACAAATTAATATTATATAATCTGAATTATATTACGCATTTTTGAAATTTAATTCGCACAATTTAATATTTATTAATAAAAATTTTTAATAAAATTATAAACACTCTACATAGTGTCTACACAAATTGAAATAATCGACTATAATTAAATATGAGATATTAATTCTACATTAATATATGTTCAATATGGTTTGAATATATATTAATAATTCCAAGTATATATTCTTCTTGATTGAAAATACTCATTCTAAATTTGTAATTGATTTAAACATTAGAATGACAATAATTTACGTTTCAGAAATATATATATATATATATATATATATATATATATATACTGTACAAATTAAGTCGGTACCATTAAATTGAATCAGTATTAACTCTGTTTTAAACTGAAATATTTTCTTGTCATCTTAGGATATTGAAATGCCAATCTTTACATTAAAAAACACTATATATCTTGGCTAAGCAGTTGGCATAACCTCACAAAACAGTAGTGAACACGATGTCGTACGAAGAGCATAATATTAAGTATTGTATACTTTTCGTATTCCAGTTGAAAAAGAAGCTGGCAAAGTCAGGGAAATGATTGATTTGTCTCTTCAGGAAGGTGTGTGTGATATACAAAACATGAAGAAATGCTAAAACACTGTCTAAAAAGTCCGAAAATGCATTAGGATTTCATCGACTCTTTGTTCGACAAGTGTACCAGACATATGAAGCAAAGTTGTACAAAATAATGGGGGATATTTTTAGGATTGAAATATATTTCATTTTTCTGTAAATAAACATTCATTTTTTATACAAAATGTAACTAAATTAATTTGTAGTCCTAATACACATGTACATACATACATATATATATATATACATATATATATATATATATATATATATATATATATATATATATGTATATGTATATGTATATATATCCATATATATATATATACACATATATATATATACACATATATATATATATACATATATATATAAATATATATATATATATATTATCATCATCTTCAGCCTCTTTTAATCCATTGCTGGATAAAGGCCTCTTCCACGATTTTCCATTTTCTTCGATTCAGCGCCTCTCTTTTCCACAGATTTCCAAGAAAGTTTTTAATATCCTTATCCCATCTGTTCATTGGTCTCTGGGTCTTTTTATAATCCTTAGTTCCCAGTCAATAATGTCTTTTGTCCATCGATTGTCTTCTCTTCTTGCGATATGTCCCGCCCATTTCCATTTCAGACTCTTTATATATATATATATATATATATATATATATGTATGTATATATATGATCAAAAATAAAGTTAAACCTCGTTTTTTTTTACAAAAAATCGTTTTTATTCCTCAACATTGTCTCCATTGAGGGCAATACACTTGGTCCAAAGATTTTGTAAAATTTGCATTGACGGCGCCGATCACATTCTAATTCGACGAGAATTTCTTCCCACCGAGTCTAATTCGTGCAATTTTGCCATTGCGACGGTTGATTTGTGGAACTGAGCGTTATCCTGGTGAAAGAGAAGTTTTTTGTACGCCAATTTTGACCATTTTCGTTTCAGATCTTCTTCTTGGTCTAATAATGTTGTATAGTAGGCTTCTGGCATCATTTTTCCATTCGTTAAGTAGTCGATCAGGATAATTCCTTAGGAATCCCAAACAGTGGCCATCACCTCACCTTACCAGCCGACAACACGATCTTCGCCTTCTTTGGCTCACTTTTACCAGTCGTTGTCCACTGCTTTGACTGCTGCTTCGACTTAGGAATGTAGTTATAGATCCATGTTTCATCCACTGTGATGAATCTATGCAAAAAGGTCTGCTCGTGTTTTTCATTTTTTCGAAAACTGCTACAATTCTTGCTTCAATCATCTATAGAACGTGAACAACGCGTCACTTTTGTTTGAAATTTCTCCTATGCTAGTTAGAAAATTGACACTTGATATCCGCGATGTTACCAAATGAATGTTGGCGCCATATCATAAAAAATTACCAAACTTATCAAACGACCCTCGTGTATATATATATATATATATATATATATATATTACTTAAAATTCTTCTGTACTCGTGTGTATATTGTAAGATAACATTAGACAACATGTCTAGTAGAAAGTAATCACATATTTATAATATGTGACTTCTAGCAGAGATACTCTATATTCAAAAGAGCTCAGTTCTGAGAATAGATTCTCTATGAACAGAAAACCTGACAGGTATGTATAAATACAGCTCCACAACCTGTACAGGTTGGTATCCATAGTGGCAAGTGTCTGTGACGTAACAATATGTGCGTGGGAATTAATGGGACTTTTACAATAAATTTCAGTCAGTTGATACTAAGTTGATACGTCTTGTACGCATTGCCCCTGAACAGATTGTTGACTTCTGTCGATACGCTTCATGGAATGTGGTTTGACGTTTTAAAAGATTCATATACACATTCACATACACCATACGTACATACATACACATTCAATCATGTCTTTGGTGTATTCATTATTATGCCTGGAAGATGGTCTAGTTTGATTATGATTACTGGCTGTCTTTAGACCTGTCGATATGGTCGAACGATAGTTGACTTTTAATTGAAGTATACGACATGTAAATAGATTCTTGATATAATTTCGATCTTATCTGAAGTTTGATATTATATTTACTTGTCGAAAAGGAGATAATGGAGTAAAAATATAACTTAGAGTTACATATAACTATAGTCTTGACATAATTAAGTATTACGAATATAATACAGTTAAAATAGTGTATTCGTCTCTCATATCATTAGATATCATTTTTATAATCTTTACGGTAATTAAAGACGAAAGCAATGTTCGATATTCTTGGAAGATAAGACCGTTCAGTTTTGTGTTTAGTAAAATGTATTCCATTCAAATATATTTTTTTCATTAATATTTTTTTCGACTAAACATTTCAACTATGTAACAAGCATTTCATAAATTTGAAACCGTATTTAAAATATAACTAATTTTTTATCTAACCATTTTTATAATAAACCGTTAATACGGGTTGCTTTTAGCATTGTTCTTTTTTAAATATGATTTTAATACAATGAAATTGCTGAATTTCGAGCATGTGATTCAGAATGGTCTATGTAAATTGTATAGTTTGTTTCTTTTTTATCAGGGACTGTATTGCATGATTATATCAGAATTGTTTTCAATACATCTGGAACTGTAGAATTAACAGTGTTACAAAAAAGTATTTAAAGTCGGTTAGTTGACATAAGATAAATAAGTATTTGGGACTTACTGGTGCGTTGTCAACTAAGTTCAAGTTTACATATAATAATTAGCATTTATATTTCGCGTTGCACCAATATTAAATAACTATATATATATATATATATAATATATATATATATATATATATATATATATGTGTAATATATATATATATATATATATATAAATATATATATATATATATATAAATATATAAGAGGTACAAATTAAAAATGGAATACATTTCAATCCTCAAAATATTTCTCAACATTTTATATAATTTTGCTCCATCTGTCCAGTAATTAATGAATTCGTTGTCGAAAAAGATGGAGGCTATGAGTCGATGAAATCATAATGTATTTTCAAACCTCTTCCATTGTCTTATCAATTTTTATAAGTTTTATGCGTCACAATACCTTCCCCTAAAGCTGAACAAAATCATTCCTGAGGCTTCGGTAGCATTTTTTCCCTAATATACTTCTTCTCGGATGTCATCGTATTCACTACTGTTTTGTGAGTTTGTGGCAACTGCTTGGTCAAGAAATGTAGTGTTTTTACATGTTAAATTTGTCACTCTAAAATCCTGAAACGATAAGACAGTTTTAATTAAAATAGAATTTTGATTTATCTGGCTTAAGGACACAGAATTTTTGCACATATATACATGTTTATACATATATATATATACATATAATATGTAATATAAATATATATATATATATATATATATATAATATATATTTAATATAAATATATATATATATATATATACATACATAAAACTCCTGTTTTTACCTCTTTAGATGATCGTCCCATCACTGTAATCGTATTCTTGTACGATTATTTTTGGCATTAATATCTTCTTTAAATAACCTTATGATAAATTTTGAAACGGTGTTGATTCATATGTATATATATATATTCAATTATTTCCCTAATTAAATTACACCATTATCTTCAGTAAACTATGAATTAAAGAAATCAAAAGAATTTCAGAATTCAGAAAGCTACCTGAAGTTCTCATAAATTCAATATCGGTTATAATTGAATACAGTGATCCCGCAGTAAATATTTGAATGAACAGTAGAACACTTTAGTTAATATATTTCTAATTGCATATATATATATATATATATATATATGTGTGTGCGTGTGTGTGTATGTAATCAGAAATATATTAACTAATAAGTTCTAATCAACATTTAGATGAATAACAAAGCTTATTCAACGTAGCATTTCTGTTTTCATACCTCTTTTTCTGCTATTGTGTACCAACTATAATAGGTCACTAATGAATTTTGATAGCTCGAATTAGATATTTTGTATATCATAGTAAATATGCAAGTGTTTAGGATGCGGTATTAAATAAAATAAAAGACAATTAATTAATTATTTAGTTCATCTAATCATTATGCAAGTGTGGTTTATATGCATGAATAGAGCATAAGATAAATAGCATTTATAATTATATTAAATTTAATTCTATTAAGTTGATTGGAAAATAATTTCGGTTTTTGTTTTCCGAATTCTAGCCTCAATTTTTTTCAGTAAATATCATTCATCGTTTTTACATTAAAATCATTTTAAAGTGCATTTTTCGGTTTGTATTTTAGTAAAATCAACTTTGGTTTCATTATTAATTTTGATTCAAATCGAGTTATTAAATTAAAATTGGAAAGAAAACAAATAAAATAATTTTTTGTATGAATTCAAAATGGATGGTAAAGCATCAGAAACTACTCGGTAACACCGACTTTGGTTTTATTAGGAATTTTGATTCAAATTGGGCTATTGAATTAAAAATGGACAAGAAGCAAATAACAGGTATTTTATGTACGAGTTCAAAACGCGCAAAAAAGCAGTAGAAAATATTCCTAAACTAAACACTGCTTTTGGTGAGGGACTGTTAAGGAATATACGTTGCAATGGTGGTTCCAAAAATTTCATACTGGGGACGAGAGCATTGAAGATAAAGAAAGTCGCGGACGTCTTTCTTCTGTTTATAATGACCAACTGAAGACGTTAGTTGAATTAAAACCATGCATAACAACTCGAGAGCTTGCACAAAAGTTAGGTGTTAGTCATCCAATAGTTTTCAATCACATCAAACCACCCAAATAAAAAATGTATAAGGAATTGTAAATCATACACTGCAATTACTTTTCTACCAACATAATATCTATCTATCTATCTATCTATAATATATTATATATATATATATATATCATATATATATACATATACAATATATATATATATATATATATGTATATATATATATTCTTGTTGACAAGCATGTATAAAGTGTTAAAAAATATTTTTAAATTCGAAATAAACATTAATTTTACTGCTGAAGAAATATCAATAAATTTAAATCAAATAACGATTATTTAAAAAAAAACGACTGGAATTTCTAACTGCTTTACATAGTAACAACTCCAACTGTCATTTTCTTAAACGTTTCTCATGTACATAAATATAATAAAAAATAATGACAATAATACCAATAAACCAGGATAATAATGTCAAGAGACGTATAAATCGAAACGACACCGTAGAACTGAAATAAGAATACGAATATTTAAATAACGTGATTTAAAAACGCGTCGACGGTAACCTAAATGTATTCATTTGAATATTTATTCAGTATGAAGTCATTCTTACGAAAATAAATGTGCTTGTGACTTATTTTCTATGTGTGCAGTGAGCATTTTCATTGAGCCGAGAATCATGTTTAACACGGTCACCGTTTACAAAAGAAATAGATATTGTCAGTAAACGCAAACGCATTTTTTTATGTATATGTATTATTATAGCACGAGTCATGGTTAAATAGTTTGATGTCTTTTTGCATGTTGAACGAAACGGCATTTCTTTTATGCTCCGTGGATTTGGAAAGATGGATTGAGAAATACTGACATGATTGTACATATATATATATATATATATATATACATTTTATTAATTATACATTAAAATCTTCAATTTCATAAAACAGTTCACATTCAAACATTCCCTGCAAAACTTATTAAAGAGGAGAAAAGTTATTATAGAAAATTCACAATTTTTTAAGTATACTATTTTCTTCCTAAATGTGTAATTTTTTGACTTTTTAATAATTTATTCACCGCATAGTTTCAATTTTATTTTCTAATTATTGGATGATAGATGTTTGGGCTTTAGATACATGTCGATCGAAAAAGTCATTAGCTCCCGTTAATTGATTATAACAGATAGTTTATATTTACACATCGGTGATATAAATATATCAATTATTGTATATGTTGAAAATTTATTAGATCTATTCATTATTTTGTCTTCAAATTACATATGATATATGAAAGAAGGTAAATCATATATTATTGTGTGACGTATGATTTTCGATTAATAACGAATCATGCAGAAAACTAGAAACTTGATAGAAAATAGTCATTAAATTATACCAAAACGAATGACGAAATACCATTTTCATCATTCAACTATTTTCCGTTGTCTTTTTAAAATTGGTGAAACAAAGTAATAGTTAAACAGGTATCTAAGAATTTACTGAACGACAAAAATTGAAAATGTTTAATTTAGTCTCCTTTGTATTTGTACGAAATAAAAAAGTCATTTTTTGAACTTAATCATAATATATGGTAAAAAAAAGTTTTGTATGATTATAAAAAACAAATTACTCGTATGGTAACTTAACGAAGATGAACTTCTGAAGTGTGTGGCTCTAAATACATCACTACACTCCATGAAGCTATTACTGGCTATATAATAGATTGTAATAGGAATATTTACCTATTTTTTTATAGACCAGTATTTTATAAATCGGTACTGTCACATGTTAGCACTACAAATAAAGTTACAATTGTTTGTATGTACCTAGTGCCTTTCTTCTTAGATATATTCTCATGACGATCTTCTTTCTTTTAGAACACTCGATTTTTATTCCTTACAATAAGTTCTGTCATGTGTACTATCTTTGATTAGACTTAATGTCTGTTGTTGGCAGCTTTAAATATCTTTTAAATAACATTTTAAATAATTTTAAATCTATATAACTATCTGATGATAACCCGCTTTCCGAAACTAGTTGTTAATGATAGTTGTTAACTCGAGTGACATTAAAGAATAAAGATCACCAGAACACTAAAGATATCTTGAAACAATATACTTTATAAAACTATAATGAATTCATATATACGAATGAATTTTTCTTTACTTTAAAGGTTTGAAAATAGTGACATTGCTGTTGAAATTTAGTTAAGAAGCAATGAAAAACTGCCAATAATTAATTACTGAAATGAGGAATCAATTCGAAGCCAAATTCGTGTAATTTTGTCATTGCGACAGTAGATTTGTGGGACGGCGCGTTGTCCTGGTAAAAGAGTACTTTTTTCTGCGGCATCTTTACCGTTTTCTCAGTTCTTCTTTCAAACGGTCCAATACTGTTGCATAATAGATTCCTGTTATCGTTTTTTTCTTCGTTAAGTAGTCAATCAGAATGATTCCTTTGGAATCCCAAAAACAGTTGTCATCATCTTTCTAACCGACAAAACGGTCTTCTTCTTCTTCGGTGTATTTTAACCAATCGTGGTCCACTGCTTTGACTGCTGCTACGACTCGAGTGTGTAGTGGTGGATCCATGTTTCATCCACGGTGACGAATTGATACAAAAAAGCCCTGCTCTTTTTTCCATTTTTGTTGCAAATGCTACAATGCTCGTTTCAAAAATCTGTGAACGTGAACAACGCTTCTGGATGAAATTTCGCTTATGCTAATTTGAAAAGTGACACTTGATAGCCGTGACTTTACCAAATGAATGATGGCACCACATCATAGAAATTTACAAAAATTATCAAACAAGTTTCATACATACAATTAAAGAGTAAAATGAATAGGGAAAACCCCAATGAAATAACATAAATTAAATAAAGACAACACAATATGAATAAAACATTAAAAATAAAAATATACCGAACATATTGCATGAAAATAAAACAAGTATATCATAATAATAAGAAGAAAATAACACATTGACCAACAATCAAAAAAAATAAGATTTAGACGAAAACAATGAAGATATGAAATAAACACATCAAAAATGTATTTAAAATGTGTAAAAAAGACATATTGAATTGGTCAAATAAGAAGAAACTTTATCTAGTAGTGGATCATCAGTCTGATAATATAATAAAATAATTATATATATATATATATATATATATATATATGTATATATATACTTGATTTAACAATTAAGAAGCAAAAAAGAATATTTGTTTTGGTACGTTTCCATATATGTTAACAAACAAATTTAATTCATAGCAACTAATAATCTTAGTAAACATTCAACTACGTGTAATATTTACAAAAGCAATCCAACTGGCTATTCAATGTGCTTTGTGCGATCGTCTTTCTTATCGACAGACAAAATACATAATTTGAAATGGAGGTCATGCAATTTGCGTTCCACGACATAATGACTTCGTCATATATACGTAATTTTTTATCCATCGACTTTTTAACAGTTAAGTCAAGTATTTGTCTGAGTGATATGACCGCACATTTCGGACGTCAATACTTATTCAAGTTTATTTTATTTTGTGATGTCTGATTTCTTTAAAAGAATAGTAATTGGGATTTGAATAGATAGCATATGGTCTGCAGCGCTGTTTGCAATTAAACGTTCAATTTAATGAAGTTTGTTTGACTTGAATGTTTGTTAAAGAATAAGGATGGTTTTAGTAAGATTGTTTTATTATTTTTTTTGTATTACTGTCGAGCTTTGTTAATAGTACTTTAATTAAATAATTTGTTTATTTCTGATATTTTATATAATTTTTGATATTTATGCATAAAAATACATTGACGTTGCATCAAAACAGTGACAGAAATCGATAAAAATAACTTTTTAAAAAAGCAATTTAAAAATTTTTAGTTTTATCTGTTTTATTAAATTTTATCTGTTATAATTATAGAATATTTGTAATATTATTATGAAAAAATTGTCCATTATATAGAAAATATTCTTCATCATTATTTCTTTAATCAAATTTTAAATAGTTATTAGTATAGCTTTGTTTTAATATTTTTTTCTGTTCTTATATAAAAGTTAATTTTTAAAATTATCATCATTTATATATTACTCGTTAATTATTTTAAAAATGTAGAAACTTTGTCATTGTCTTTGAGTTCGAATTGTTTGCTGCTATATTCCTTATTTTAGTTTTACTGAATATTACGAATAGACTTTTCTTTTACTTCGACTAAATGGTTTTATCTAATTGTCAGTAATTATTTGTCCAAGATAAGACTCCATTATCATCTGACATATACTTCTATTATTTATCAATCTTATAATCACTCTGATGGATAATTTCATCTTCTGATTTAAGATGATTCTCATTGCTATTTTTAACCCCTATTTTTTTACTTAACTCTTCCTGTCTGAACTAGTTTTAAATAACCTTTATTTTTTGTATCTCTTCACTATGTAATTAGTTCATTAAATTATATTAAATAAAGTAATAAAGAAAAAATAAGACTTAAAATATACTTATATGTCCAAGTGCTTTTTATGTATCCAAAAATAAGCATTTATTTATATAAATATACGAGGAATGGCTAATTTTTTTACACATAGCAGAAAGTTTGAAAGAAGAATATGATCAGCTTTGTAACAGTGTATTATATGTCTTCAGTTATCACATATAATTCTGCTTGGTTGTATTTTAGTGGACGCTATGCAGTCAGAATAAATATGAAGTGATTTACAGATACTATAAGAGTGCTTAAAGCAACGTACTGTTAATTTCTTACAGCTAAAACCCATTTCATCGATGGGTATAAAATGATTATGATGATCATTGTATAGAGAATCAGCTATAAATAAGCAGAGATAAAAATTGAACTTTGATTTTAGCAAGATCAGTTTAAAGGACGAACCTCGTTTAGAGAGATTTGTTATAGTAAGTGATCAAATTAATTAACAGGATGTTAGTTATTTAATCAAATAAACCCGAAAGGTTTGTTGAATTAGAAATACGTATTTGTCACATTCTGATCTATTGTGACTGAGGTATACTTCACATTAAACTAAGAATCTACTCTTAAAAATTCACTCAGAAATCGCTACAATGAAATAAATTTGAAATCAACCTACACAATTCTTAAAATATAGATCTACTCTTCTATCTCAAAAACTAAAGATGGACTTCTAGTATAATATTGAAAAGAAGCATTTTGATTCTGATGACTAAGCTGATTCTTTCGTAAATAATTGACTGTAAGAACAAATCTTAGATTTTTTACATGATCTAATGAAGAATTTTATTACACATTAGCAAAAATGATTAATAAGCAAAATAATGTATTGGCAAGCAAAAATAACTGGTATTATGCTAAAAAATATATACACCATTCGAAATAGTTCTATTCTCAGTCGTTTTCCCTTTTTTTGTTTCATCCAATATTTGAAAATATTCCAATTATAGGAACTCCTGTGTAAAATTTTACAGTTATCTCATAAATATTTCCTCAGATACGCCACATATTACTACATATTCATTCTATGCTATTTATAAAGGATAGCACAATAACTGGGTACTAATAACAGCGTACTTTTTGGTCAATAAGAATAAATGGCACCAATTAAAAAAATAGAATATGTATACAAAATACATTTGAGTATTTTCATAACATATAAAACAGAGTGGAATTTAGAGAAAAATTGTAATTATGACATGAAACAAATTTAAAAAACCCACATTATACTTTGTTATCAATAATGAAGACTCCGGTAAAATAGTACTAATTTAAATATAATTTAAATAATTTGTTTCATATTTGTTACCCTGGATTTGAAGTTGTGTTTCAGGTCCTTGAAATCAATATTTGAATATTTTCTATAAATAGGTTCGTCTACTAACATCTTCAGGTAGATAATGATTTGCTGTTTTAATTTTGAGGTTACCTATACAATTTTTGAGGATAATATTATATGATTCCTATCATGTATAAAGAACATAATATTATCCCAAGCATTAATATAAATCCAATTATATATAAAAATATATAACATATCAAAATAATAATATAAATTTTGAAAATTAATACAGCAAATCATTATCTACCTAAAGATGTGTCCATACATGAAACCGGTGGAAAAAATATAAAAATAGTGATTTCAAATACAAGAAATTTAACTAGAAAAGAAAGACAAGCTCTACTTTACAAAAAAAAATGATAAAACATTATATTATAATTGTATTGATATAAAAATAAAATAAAATTATATACGAGTATTATCAAATCTTTTCGAAAATGTGTTGGAGAATTTTCAAATTATTATCAAATGATAATAGTTACATCAAACATGAAAAATAAATTATTCCCAATAATCGTATTTTTCCAAAAAGAATTTAAAAATGCTTCAAGTCAATTTTCTTTTGATTGTTTTAAGCTTAGATTAAAATAAAAATTTAAAAATATATTATTTAAATACTTTTACTCTGTTTATTTGTGTTCTTATGGATAATGACACATCCATACATACACACACATATATGTATACACACACATATATATATATATATATATCCATCATTTAGTGTTTTAGTTCAATTGAATTTTACTATTGAATTGAACTAAAATACAAAATAAAAAATGACATGACTTTTCTTGACCCTGGCGCCCTCCTTTGATACTTACATGTGGAAGCCTTAACTGAATCACCCTATATATATATATACTATATATATATATATAAAATACTTTTCATATGTTAATTATATAAAATATTATGGAAAAACAGACTAATTAACCTTGGTTCAATTATTTTCTCTTAACGATTATGTGAATTAAAACATGCATGTATAAGAATAATTTATAAAGGCAAGATTTCTTTTTATGCATTACATTTACAGATAGATATATTCACTAGTGCACGCAGAATCGCAAATTACTTAAGAATTCATTTATTAAAATACATGTAAAGCAAGAAAGAAGACGCATATATATATATACATATATATATATATATATATATATATATATATATATATATATATATATATATATATATATATATATACATATTAAGTATGCAAAATTCAGGATTTAATTTTACAATAATATATAAACATTAGATAGATATCCCTTGTACAGAACTGTTAACTGGGTTCATAAAAACACCGCGTTATGTGTAACCGTATTATATGAGGTAAGGAGTTCATGTGAAATGTGTTATATTGTTTCTATAGTACTATATTGTGTTTTAGATTAAAAAATAACATTATTTCATTACGTGTTTTACCTCTCTTTTCATATATCAACAGAAATTACAAAATCTCCAATAAATTATTTTAATAATACCTACATATCTATCTATACCTCAAAGCTACAGCAAGATATTTCGAAAAACAAGTTTTGAGATATTTAACTTTTAAAATTGTTTTATTAATAAGTAATCGTTATCATGTAATTTGAATGAAATAAATTTGGCAACTCAAAGATATCAAGTAATGATTACTGACAGAATATCTCAATATTTCATTAGATCTTATATTTAGGTATACCAACTGCATAATGTCAAAAACGAAAATGTATATAAATAAATTTTATATAAATAATATCCAATTAAAACATATAAGACATATGTTTGTGTGATTCTTGCCCCATTTCGTTCTCCTTGCATATATAAAACACGGTTGTGATTATGTAATGAGATATTGTCGCATTTCTTCGACCGTGTTAAATCGAATCTTTGTTATAGAAGTATTGTGTTATACTAGTGTTTGCTATATATAACTAGCTTTATATATATATATATATAATATAAATTTTAACATAATATCTATTTATAATCATTTGTATTTTATTTTTAATATACAAATATCATCAGCAGCAGCATCCTATGTTAATCTACTGCTAGATAAAGCCCTCTTCCATGATTTTCCATTTTGTACGGTTGAATGTCTCTCTTCTCCACTGATTTCCAATAAAAATATTAATTTCCTTATTCCACCTGTCCGTTGATTTTTTTCTGAATCTTTTTATATTCCTTGGTTTCCTGTTAATAATTTCTATTGTCCATCGGTTATATTATATTCTCTTCTTGAAACATGCCTCGTCTGTTTCTATTCCAAACTGTTTACTTTTCTTATTACAATTGTGACTCCTGTCTGTTTTCGTATCCATTTTATTCTTTTCCTATCTCTTCTTGTTATTCTTAATATACACTGACAGTATACACTATAAAATACTTTTTTCTTCAAAAAGATTAAGATTTTTGTTTTAAATATCGAAGCGTTTCGTCCAAATGTACTTCATCCCATTTTTATTCTTCTGTTTACTTCTTCATTGAATGATTGAATACAAATATATATATATATATATATATATATATATATATATATATATAATATATATATATATTACTACATATATATATATACAATATATATATATATATATATATATATTAGTTTTTTGAATAATATACATTATATATTTAAATAAATGTTTCATAATTATTTCTAATAGTTTAAGAATTTATCGCCAGCAGAAAAATCCCTTATAATCTAAAAAGATTTACACAAAGGGATATTGTTCGGAATATGATGTATTTACAAATTAAACATTGTTTCATTAATTATAGTCCTTTTTCATTAAACTAGCGAATGTAAAATGAATAATTATGTAAGTAACAAAGAATTAATATACAAACGTAATAAAACTTTAATTCGAATCTCAACCATGACACATTCTACAATACATATAATTACATTACAAGCTCTGTAATAAAATAGAAATTCGATAGTAAACAGAAGTTCATATCACGTAATATATTATCATCTGAACAAACTGTATGATTTGTCAATAACAGAATGACTAATAATCATTGTTTACTTTCAAAACCGACATAAAATTGAATAGTCGCTTATAAATATATACAAAGTATTGTACATAAAGTGCATTCGTTTCACTCGATGCAATTTATTAATCTTATAACAGTCTATGCCGTTAATTAATAGTGAAAATTAACAAGTTGGTTGACGTAACGTGCCCATTATGACGACAGAAAAATGAAATCATGTGCGAAAAATATAATAAACTGTTTGCAACTACGACCTTTATTATAAAAGTATTTTTAATGTACATGTTTCTTAATACAGATCAGTTCATTTGTAAGTTTTTTAGTATTGTTGTTTTATGAAAAACTGAATATGGTTTTATAATCGATATAATGATTGATCTAATCTTATTATCCTCATGAGGATTTTATTTGAAGGAATGTAAGAAGACGACTAACATATTAATATATCTTTTGAATTGATAAATAATCAATGAAACAATGTCTACTAAATAATTTGAAGCATTTTGTGTTAGATAAAATGTTATTTCTGTTTGTATATAATTTATCTTATTCTTTTCCTTTATCTACAATTTATTAATAAGAAACGTGTGTCTACTTTCATGTATTTAAGTCAATTTAAATCAATCGAATAAATGATCAATTGCGACACGGAAATTCATTTTAAAGAAAAATTATATATATATATATATATATATATATATATACTGAAAATCATAAATGAAAAAAGACATTCACAAATAATAGGGTTGATAAACAAAGCCCAGTTTAAATCCTTTTGTTTTTTTTTAATGAAAGTTATATTAAAAATTGTTAGTTATATTTATTGAAATGATTTAAAATAATAATGTATAAATAGATGTATTAATGCTCTTTCTCCTTTTCCAATGGAAAATTCATAATAATTAAAGAATTTTTAGTCTATCATATAGTTATGAAAGCTCTAATACTGTTAAATGAATGATACTGTAAGTTCACAACAGATAATCTGTATTTTTAGAGTTAAATATAATACACCTAACTAAATTGTACTAAATGAAAAAAATCTAGTTAAATTTATTTATAAAACATTAATACCTTATAAAAAAGATTGCAGTAATCTACAAAATACTGTTTGTTTCAGTCAGTGTATTTATTTATATACTTTTTTTTCTTTATTATCATTAGAGTATTATTTTTTCAAAATATAACCATGAATTAAAACGATACTGTAAAGCAGTGTAGCTCAACTCAAATATTTATATGTCTCATCTTAACGCGCACACCTTACCAAAGCTATAAATATGATGTTACTCAATAATTTTGGAATAAATTTTAACAACATTACGTCAGTTTTTGATTATATATATATATATATATATATCTATCTATATATATATATATATTTAAAAAACTACGATATTATAAATCAGCATAATATTAAATTAACCAGTGTCCATTAACAACATTTTTATTATTCTTTTAATTCAGCTTATTTACAAACAACAAATTGTAATTCTGTTACTGAAAGAATTATCAAGTTCTTGAGACTATATTCCATAAAACTATACCGTTGTTTAATTTTGTACATTGTTCAGTAAATCTATGTATTGTTTTCACATCTAATATATTTAAGTTTGAAAATATAAACTTTCTCTCATCATTTATAAGACCATGATTTATATTTAACTATATATGTATCGTGCTGAGCTTCACTACTGTAATGGTTACTCGTATATATGTAATTAATTTCAAATGTCTAAAGGGAAATATTTAAATTATTTGTTATAAAAATAAAACATTTATTTAGGTTAAGCTTTGATTGATGAAAATCATTAATTTTTAAAAAACGACAGTATCAATCTTTAGTAATTTAGATAAATTCAGTATATAATAAATTATTTGTTTAAAAATCATGTTCATTAGCTCAGCCAAAGTTATGCACTTCATCGTTTTATTGAATGTCTGAATGTGTTGAAGAGTTATTAGATATAGAATAGATCGCTGAATTAATATTCTTCCTAAAGTTTACTTTATATGATAATTGATGAATTACAAGATGGAAGATGAAAATTAATATGGTGCGAGACTCAGGTACAAATTAAAATAAAACTAATACATTACTAAATTTATCAAACAGTTTTGTGAAATTGTCGAAGAAATTATTGATTAATCTTTGGTGTGATTGGGGTAGTTCTAAGAATTCGAATAAACTATAAAATGTATTATTCTTATACGTTAATACTTTAATATTTTAACTTTGACTTTTCTAACAGAATAGATTTGTAAGATTTTCATATATATATATATATATATATATATATATATATATATATATATATATATATATATATATATATATAAAGTAAAAGTTTAAAATTGGAGTTAGAGACAATCAATCTTAATCAATTAATTGAAATCTGGAAAAGTAAATGGTAATATAGAATACCATTTAAGAGAAATTTAATTGTTTACCAAAAGTGGTCATATCAATTATATTTATCTATTTCTAAGATTATTCTTAAGCTTAATTTCCTTAATGAATTTTATAAGATCAAATATAATAAATAGATAGACTAATGGACATGTTAGCAATACTTACTTATTATAAAGGTAATTAATTACAAAGTCGAATATAAAAAAAGTAAGCATCTAATATACTGCAGCAAAGATTTCACTGATTGTAAAATTTATGGACAATAAGTTTTTTGTTTTGAATAATAGTTGTTTTTTTGGATAAATCTGGTTATTTTTATTGCATAATTAATGCAACAAGCAGCTCTTTAATTCGTTTT
Source organism: Acanthacorydalis orientalis (assembly GCA_034766995.1). Taxonomy (NCBI): domain Eukaryota; kingdom Metazoa; phylum Arthropoda; class Insecta; order Megaloptera; family Corydalidae; genus Acanthacorydalis; species Acanthacorydalis orientalis. The sequence goes on along the minus strand of CM068317.1, from coordinate 6,575,039 downwards.
TATTTTTAAGTCTTACGAATTCCATATTAAACATTTTTTAAAAAACATACCATACGAATTCAAAAATGTTTATTATCTCCGATACAGAGAACCAAAGAAAAGTGTAATAAAAATTCTGGTTTTCAGATTTTCTACCCAAAACAGATGTATTTAAGATAATGATGAAAATAATTATTGATCTGTTTCCATTATACTTCATTTTCTCTCTCTCTCTCTCTCTCTCTCTCTCTCTCTCTATATATATATATATATATATATGTATATATATATATATATATATATATATATATATATATATATATATAATGTAAATGTTTATAAAAGAATGAAAAATGAAGACAAATATCATTAAATTTCAAAATGTCCAAACTAAAATATATATTTATGATACATGAACATTATTTTTTACTGTCATTAAATATAATGTCTTATATATATATATATATATATATATATATATATATATATATATAAATATTTATATAAAAATATTTATATATATATATATATATATATATAAATATTTATATAAAAATATTTTGTTATTTACAATTACAATCAATATTTAATTCATATTTTAATATTTCATTTTTTATAAAATTTTCAAAATATTTTTTTTCGTTCCAGGTTTGCAAACAACATCCCACTAATTAAATAAGTAACTAAAATATTGTGCCAAATTAAATAAAGTGATTTTGTGGAATTATCTCAGTGGTTTTTAGTGAAAAATTATTTTTTAATATGTCTTAGTTACACTTTTGTTCTTCTAATTATTTCTTGTTTTATTATATTAATTATCTGTATACCATTTTATCAAAAGAACTGAAAAAATTGAAATTTTATAAAATTCACATTTACTTCTTTTGAATTGTATAAAGCGTACATACAATCCGTACGCAAAATGAATTATACAAATTCTAGATAAAGTCGTACAACAGTTGATATTTGCTAATTATTTCAAACGGTAAACTAAATAAAGTGTGTTGAAATAAAATCCAAAATGGCAAGTGATTCGACTCCAATTTGTCGATGTCGTGTTTTGTGGCTCGGATCAGCTGTACCACAAGCAAGTAAGGATGGTTTACAAGGAGTACAAGAACCATTACGTGAATTATATCCTGAACAAGGCGCAGCAGGCGCACGTGGATTAGACTCTTGGTTATCAGTGTGGTCCAACGGTATTCTTCTCGAGAATGTCGATGAGAATCACAAGAAGAATACACGATTCTTTCCAATTGAAAGTTTGCATTATTGTGCGGCTGTGAGGTGAGTTGTTGTTCTATTTTATTATAAAAATTGTAAGATAAACTAGAAAAATATGAACATTTTTTTCAAATAATTATAGTTAAATGAGTTAAAACTTTTAATTTCGAATGTAAATAGGATGCAGTTGTTATGTGTACAAAAGTGATTTATTGATTATAATAATTCAAACTATCAAAATATTATAAAAATCTGTTTTGTAAATATTCCATGAATAACAATTACTGTTGTTTTTTTAATCAATTTTCTACACAATATAAGGAAATCTCTTGAAACGTTTGTGGTAAACACAAGTATAATTTATAACACAATTAAAAATGTTAGACGCGTAGACGAGAGCATAAAACACAATCGAAGGACATAAAACATGACACTTTTTCTATTTTTGTTCGATTGATTTGCATTGAAAACAAATCACGTTTGATTAACGTCGATTGCGAGTTTTATGAATTATACAAAGTATTAGTGTAGTGCGTATAATTTCCAATAAGTAAAGAATCATCTTCATATTGTTTATTTACGTAATGGTGGTTCAGCAACCTTGACATTTCGAAAAATTCTTTCTTAATTAATGTTTGTAAAGCATCACAAATGTGACTTATCTCTGTTTATGTTTACACACACTGTTCGTAAAAGTGAATGCTAAATGTTTAATCTGTTTTTAATTTCACATTTTTCGAGTTTTTCGTGTGGGTATCATGAGTGACACGTTAATAATACACTTTTACTTATTCTGACCTTGATCTAATCATATATGAATTGAATGTTCTTTAAAATTCTTATGAATTGTTCGTATGCATCTCTCCCCCCTTCTATCGCTCTCTCTCTCTCTATATATATATATATACAATTAAAAAGTTGTGCCATTCTTAATTTATAACAATTTTTAGATAGACAGATACATAAACAAAGAGAAAATGTATCTGAACATTGACTATGAATATATCTCCCATTACATACATTGTTCTATATTGTGTCTAATATTTAGATTTTTCCATCCTATCTCAAGTTTGTGCACGAGAATAATTCAAATTCACACAACAAATAAAATCATTTCATTATTGGTTAATTTAATATAAGAAAAACATTCCGCAGAAGAATCTCTCTTTCTTGTCATTAATCTTTGTTATTGTAAAATTAATTCCTGGATTTATTCTGATAACGTTCTTCAGTTAAAATTGTATACGGTTTTAAATACTGTTTTTAACTTTATTATCGAATCGAAAATATGTTTTTAGAAATTTTATTAGAATTTAGTCGAAAAAGCCATAATTCGTCAAGCATAAATATTAAGGAGAATTAAATGTAGTCTAGAAAACAAATTATGAAAAATATCTGACGTTATTAAAAGTGTAAGCTAGAGATTTGGATGCATATATTTATAACAGTCGTGTTGTAAATAACTTCTTTAAATATAATTTCAACCTAAATAATTTTTCAATTGTTTGATATATCTCAACCAAGAAACTGTAGATTATTTTAATTGACTTCTAAATACATCAAATAAGAAAGATTGATCTTCATTTTTCTTATGATAAAATTAAATATTTTTTTAAAATTGGTATCTTTCAGTATAATAATCCGATTTTGCAAATCATCATCTCCCCTATCTAGTGCATAATTCTTAAACAACCACTCCGTATATTTTTTATGAAAACCCGTCAAGTCTCTTTTATACAATCCATTAATTACCTTCTATAATTGAATTAGTTCTACTGCTGTTTTATGCTGCTCTGTTTTCTTCGATATAAAAATGCATATAAAAACATTGACATTTCATTAAACGTAGGTGGATCTTATATAATGTCAATAACATCGCTCCCACATGTCAAAAATGGAAGATTTCAGAATCAAAATTATATGCCACTCACTTTTAGTTCAAATTAAAGAGGTGGTTCAACAGGTGATATTGAACAATAATGGCTAGAGAAACGTTTAAATATGTATGAACAATATTATATTTCTAATTCAATTTATTCACAAGTTTTCATATTTACTTATATATATATATATATACATTCTTTCTCTTCCTCTCTCTCTCTTTATATATATATATATATATATATATCGAAACATAAGTAAAAATCTTTTAGTTCGACACAAAATTAATATTTAATATCAATTCTAAAATGTTTAAGAAATTTACACATAGCAATGTAAAAGAGTTTAAGAAATATACAGTCATTTTTTTTATAATATAGTCTTTGTGAATGAACATAGGTATTTAAAGTTGTTTATTTTTTATTTTTGAGTTTATAGTATTTGTAAGTTTTTTCTTACATTATTAGTTAAATTATTTATCATTTTTATTTTATAATCATTGCAACAACATTTTAAGAGATTTATTACTGGGAAGTACTTACAGACCTCATCCGTTATGTTGTATTCAAATTTAATTCGAATAATCAAATGTTCTTGAAATCGTTATAAAGTAAAATATTAAATAAATTACCAAATAATTCATTTAAAAAAATATGAAACATTAAATATATTCTTTCATCTATTATATATATATATATAGAGAGAGAGAGAGAAAGTGAGAGATCATTGAATTTAAATAGAAAAATATTTTTCTTTGATAATATACAAAAATCAAACTGTAATTTATTTAAATATGAGTCAAATTTCGGTTCAGAGTTTTCCTCGAATAAAAACTGTAAATATATAAAAAAAATATGTCTATATCCCACGTCATCCCATCAATGCCAAGATCATTGACCTGCTATTCACATAAACATTTATTTTCGTATCATCTGCAAATAATAAATTGTATGTTTTATAGGTGGGCACTTACATACAATTACAATAACAATATAAAAAAGACAAGCCGTTTGTGCATGTGAATTAATTTTGTAACACAATACAAGTAATTGGCCATTTTTCGCTTTTGTTGTGTTTCGTGTTCGAGTCGCTGACAGTATCCGTCTAGACTGTGCTGCTCTATTTGTACATATGTTGGAATATGTTGTTGGTAAAACTAACAACTACGGCCGAGGGTTTTTCTACAGAATACTTATTTATATTATTATTTTCAGGGTCGTGAGTTTGAACTTTTCTACTTGTACTTTCCTGTCGCATTGTTTGAAATCATTGTTGTATATACGTGGGAGACAGCGTTTTAACGATTGATTTGTATTCATGCCCTAGCAATGCTAGAGTTGCACAACACAAACATACACACCCACACATACACACACACACACATATAAAAATATATATATATATATATATATATATATATATTTATATGTATATATATATATAAGTGTATGTAATTGAGCTAGTTAAAAGATCATTCTGTGTTATTATACAGAAATTATAATTGCAGTAATTTAAATAAAGAACTCAAACGTAACAATAACAAAAGACGAAATGATAATAAAGTAGTTAATACTTCATACTGCCCATTAACATGTCAAAGTTTATCTCTTAGATAGAATTTATTTGTTGAAAACTTACATCTGAACACTATTCTCAAAAATGTATACAAAAATTATTTGCCTGTACTTGATGTATCAATACTCATTATAAATATAAACCATTATATTAGAAAATTGCATTGAAGGCCGCTGTTTTTTTGAACATTTATTTCAATAACAAAATGTGTGAATACATTAATCAATGTATTTTCGCTCGGAAGTTATGAGTTTTTCCCACTTTTCTGGCAGAAGTTGAATTCCACGACGAAAGAATGGTATGTTTTTTGAGCCAATCCATTCATCAACCCAAATTTCGATTTCTCCGTAGTTATGGAAATATGTATCTTCCAAAGCGTGTTAAATCGATCGAGACAGATGGTAATCGCTTAGTGCCAAGTCAGGGAAATACGCTGAGTGCGGGATAATCTCCCATTTGAGCTCCATCAGTGTTTGTTTCACGGATATAGCAACATGAGGCCAAGTGTTGTCATCGAGAAGAATCACTTTTAGGCAATTTAATGCAATTGATGGACGCTTTTGCATTAAATTATTATTCAAACGCTCTAGTTGTTGTCCATAACGTTCGGTGATGATTTTTTCTAACGATTTCAACAACTTATAATATACGAGACTCTCCATATCCAACCAAATAGAGAGCATTGCTTTGTGACCGTGGATGTTTCGCTTTGGTGTCGACGTTGATGGTTGGCCAGGATCAACTCATTATATCTATGGTTTCGGGTTGTCGAAAAATATCCATTTTTCATTGTCGGTCACGATACGCCACGAGAAACTCTTCTTTTTATGCTTTACAAGTAAAGAAAACAAGATGTTTAAACGATGAGTGATGGACTTTTCGGTCAATTTATGTGGCAGCCATCTCCCTTTTTTCTAGATCTTTTTCATGGCTTGTAAAAGTCGTGAAATGGTTGATTTATCGACTTAGAGCTATTGAGTCAATTCTTTGAGTGTTTAAACAGGGTTTTCTTCTGATAGAACTTGCAGTTGTTCATCTTCGAACTTTTTCGATTGACTTGATCATTGTTTGTCGCGAATGTCACAATTAACACTTCTCGTCTAAACCAATCTCTACATACTATTTCCGATGGAGCAAATTCACCATAAGTTGTCTCAAGCAACCAATGAGTTTCAACTGCAATTTTTTTCAAACCAAAGTAGTGTAGAAGTACACATCGGAAAAACAACTTATCGTGTTCCATTTTATTTCGGTTATAGAACAGCACTTGTGTAAACAAAGGTTGGCGTCTGACGACTGAATTTTAGTGGGTAATGTTCACACTTTAAAATGAGATAAGAGATATCTGTTACTGCCCACAGCATACGTACCCAGAACTATCTACACGTGAACAGCGGCTTTCAATGCAACCTCCAATTAGATTCCAAAGATAAAAAAAGAATATAAAATGAAAAAAGTAAATAATTACAGAAAGATAACTAAAAAATCGTGTCCAGATCAATAAATTTGGTTAGTTGTATTTTAAATTTCATAAATTTATACGGCAAACTATTTCTACGCACACATCCGTCCACATTGACATAAATTCGAACGCAATCATATAAGTTTTAGTTAAATACAAAGAACAACTTAAAAAGTTATTTATATAAAAATGGTTAAACCTTATCAGTGCTCATTACTCTCAAGAAACTGTTTTGTAATGTGTTAGAAAATTTGAGATATAACCTCAACACAGTACTTTTTGATATTATTCAAAATCACTTTATAGTAGTTGACACAGGTTTCCTTCAAAAAACAATAACAGTAACCTAAAGAATTATAGTTGCAACCACAAAGTATATTCAAATATTTGTGGTTGTAAAATAAAAAGTAATTTTATTCCATTATTAATATTAAACATATGATATATACAACGTACTGCTGAGACGATTTTTCAACAGTAGTACAAAACAATCGGGCTGAAATTCTTAAAAAAGAATAAGTTTATCCATCCTATCAATAAATAAATTATTTTTTATTGATTATATTCATAAATTGTATAAGCAAATTGAACTCTTATTTCATATTACAAACCCATAATATAATAAATCTGAGCCTATTTGGAATTTAAAAAAATACTAAGAAAAATACGTTTTATTAGAAAAATTGTTGTAAAAATAATTATAATCAAATTTTTACATAAAAAATCGCCTATGATACAAAATATTCCTAAAAGTGCGTTCTTAATTCAGTTCCAAATTTTTTATTGACACTTGTTTAGAGACTTGTTATAAATATTTTTCTTGTACATTTTTTAAAACAAAACTCGTATTTTCTGCATCTATCTAAATGAAACATTTTCTTTCTATATTCGAGAACTCTACGTTCAAATCCAAACTTTATAATAACTGAATGATATCAATAAAACCAGTGGTAATAAAAATGATTTTTGTTGTTCCGTGCTCATATATTTCTATATATAAATCAGTTTATTTTCCTTTATCAATGTGTGTAGTAACTCTTTTGAAAATTACAGAAATTACTCCAATTCAATACATTTATTAAATATTACGAGAATTTTATAAATATGTGAAAATTCCACTTTCAACAGCTGTTTTCCACTATAAACCAGAAACACATTTTTATAATTTTTGAAATGTACTCTAACTATCTGAACTTCTGGCCTCTTTTTAATAAATTACAATGTTACCAAATGACTGCAAGAAATTACTTTTCAACTCACATTAATATACTATGAAAACGTGATTTATTTAACAAGAAAACATTATCTTAGTACTTAACTTTAACGTAGTAATTACTTGTCTGTTTTATTATCAAATACTTATTTTTATCATACAATTCCTTAATAAACACTATACAAGTATTTAAGCAAAAAACTGAGTAATTTTAATACAAGATAAACAATTTCCAGTTTTTTTCTCACCGTATACCCGTACTCAGTATATAATTTTATATATATATATATATATATATATATATATATATATACATATATTATTAAAAAGAGCAAAACGAAAAAAAAAATTTTTTACTGTATTTTCAATGTTGAGGTAAAATCATATCAGTTGTAACAGATCTAAAAACAATTCAATGCTAATTGAGTCGGAAACGGATGTAATTTTTATCATGATTTTTTGTAAGGGGCAATTCCCCTATTTATCTAATTATATTGAAAACAAACACTTACAGTAACAAAATACTGATACAAATCTAGTTCATAGTTGAAGATTTTTTCAAACGATGACATTTAGCACAGAAATAGTTTAATTTTATGCAGTTGTAATAAGTGGAAATTTATATTATTCAGTACATAACATAGTAGATGTAAACTAATGTTTCTGTTTTTGGTTAAGACTTATTTTGCGTGAGTGGAGCAGAATATATAAGAATATATAATACTTGCGCTGAGTCAGTCTCTTTATATACCGGTTTAAGAAAGTTTATTTCTTTTCGATTGAAATTTTTAAAGGTTAAAAATAAGTTTTAATATAACACGTAACACATCGTTTTTCTTGTTTATTATTTTGCATATTTTTTCAAACTAAAACTGGTTTCGTCTCTCTCTTTCTATATATATATATATATATATATATATATATATATATATATATATCACATTCTTTATTAATATTAATGTTAATTAAAGTCTCTATATTTATTTTGAAAAATCGAAACATATCTCTTAATATATAAATCATTCACTATAAAATTCCCCAGTAAACTTTTAAATTAATAAAATATAAAATTATAATTATTTATTTTATACTTGAAATCGCATTGATGAGGTGAGGTGTTCTTATTGGCATTTTATCCTGGGTTAATTTGGGTCCTACTGAATTTATTGTGTAATAGTAATGTACTACAATTAATTTTGACTCTTAAGTCATTAACTAACATGTTAAAAATTCAATATATCATCAGATGATTACATGAAAATGGCTCAAAATCCATGCTAGTTAAGCAGATTTTCTACATCAATATCTCAATGAGATTAAAACAAGCAACACAATAATAAAATAACCTTACTATTTCAATATCTATAATAAATATTCACTTTTCAGTATTTTAAACAATATACATTAGTAACACTTGATGCTATAATTCTTATATCTATTTATAAAATAAAGAAATTTTTATGAAATATAAATTTACACTAATAAATTTATACGAATATAAATAATAACTAACAATCTTATCTGTCATATTTCGAGTATTAGATATTTTAATTTTGGGGATATATTGAAGATACAATAACAAACAAAAGTATTCCAAAGTCCAAATTCATTAAAATATCCACTTTTCAAATTGTAAAAGACATTATAACTACATATATGGTAGCCGATGCTCTAAATTTGTAAAGGTTATATTAAATGTTAGTAATAAATGGTAATCTGGAAGATTTATATAAGTTAGAGAGGATCATTGAACTCATTATAAGGTATTGATATTTATAATAGTCCACTTGATAGCATCCATCATTTTAGGATTGGGATTGAACACATTTTGTTAGACTTGTGACATTTCTCTATATTCTTAGTTCTTTGGTATTATTTTACCGTCATATATATATATATATATATATATATATATATATATATATATACATATATATGCATATATAGCAGATGCATTATGAAAATAGACAATTTTCAAAATGTTAATAAAGGAAGAAATTTAGAATAATGAATATATTTAGAAATGTAGTTCTAAGTTGAATTTAGAATTGATTTTTTTTAGATTATCATTTCAAATTAATTATTTAATATTGTTACCTATCATAAAATTAAATTTATAAGCAGTTCTTAAATATTAATAAAAAACTTAAATATGAATTTGTGAAAAGTGTAAATATTTTTACTCTTCTTGCTTGTGATGTTCAATTTATTTTCCAAATGTTAAACGTGACAATATTTAACCAATATTAAATAACAGTTTATAAGATAATGACCTTACAAACTATGAAAAAATAGTTAAAAGTTAACACAAAAAAGAGTGAGATAAAGGTAGAGACTCTCAGTTTTAAAAAATGCTTCCGTTATCAGATATTTTGAATATATCCACACTTTTAAAGCTAAGCAATTTACGAACTGTGAAACAAGCCATATTTCAATGAATTATAATTAATTTCTCTAAAATGACACATGGAACTTATTGAAATTATATAAAAAAAACATTTCTCTATTCATAAACTACACTAAAATTTTGAAGTAATCCTCATTTTTTATTTTCCTTAATAATATTCAACAATGTGTTGGTTTTGGATAAGAATGCGTCTAAAAATATTAAACAATCCTATTACAATTTCTTTTAAACTATACAGTGATTAGATGTTTGGTTTCATATTAGCATAAGGATGAAAAAACACCTCTACACATTTTCATCAACTTATCAGTATTTTTATAAGCGTTTCATACTTTAAAATTTAATTTTTAATAACCAGGAGGCTCTTTCCATTACTCTCTACGCTCGCCGACCCCCAGGAGGCTCCATCCTCACTCGCTTTGCTTACACCCCTGACTCTCTTTGCTCATATGGCATACATTCGTTGAATGTGTTAATATATATATATATATATATTAGTATGCCTATATAATCATTCTCACAGATATATTACTACGTATTTGTTTTATAAAGTCGTACATTTCATTGTAGTTGTTATGATACCAATAACATAATTTTTCTAGAAAATTTCATGTAACTTCAGGTGTCATCGTGAATTATAATTTAAAATAATATAACTACACGTTTATTTCAAATTTGTTAATCCATTATTTAAAATTTTACAGAATATATATATATATATATATATATATATATATATATATATACAGAAATTATATTTTAAAATAAAATTTCTTAAGTATTTTTCTTCGCGTATAAGAAAAAATGATGAAAAATTTATGAAATACACACACACACACTTCTCACGAAAAGTATAAACTATCTTTTAATTTTTACCAAAAATAGAAGAAAAAATAACAGCTTTATTTTAAAAACAAATAATACAGAAATCAATAAAAAAAACTAGCAAAATTTATTTCCACAAATCTATTTTTAATAGTTCTTGAATATTTGAGAACATAAAAGTTTGTAAAATTGTTGATTTTGGAATGATGAACTTAAATGGAAAGAAATGAAAAAAGATGATGTAAGAAGAACACGATTGATTTGGAAAACCTAAATAAAGAGATAGATAAAGGAACGATAAGTGAAATATTATATTCTAGGATGTGAATAAATGAACAAAAGTCGATTTTACTAAGAAAAATAACAAGATCAGACATTATAAAATCGAATAAATTATTATGAATCCAAAATTCATAAAACGTGTACTATTTACAATGAAAAAAACTTGTACCCTTTTAATCCAATATATTTTTTATTAACTAACAACAAAGAACAAAGACACCAATTTTAATTAAATTATAGTATTTGTACCAGATGCAAATTATTAAATATTTGAAATAAACAAGTTTTATGATTCATATTAATTAATTGAATCAAAGAAGTACAACACAATAATAGGCCATTTTGTTATCTAATAAGTATACGCAATACAAATTGTGTGCCAATTATGATAATATATGTGATACCATTATAAAACGCGATTTTCAAACAACACCTACATTTTAAAGTCACCAATTAATTTAAATACATAGTAAATTTGCATATTCACAATCAAACCTTGCTCTGAATTTGAGAAATGTAGTAATATAAGACTGTCTTATATATATATATATATATATATAATGACACCATTCTATAGTTGGTACTTAGTTTATTTGCATTCAACAGTATCCGTATGTACATTACTTAAATATTATGAAACATTTTTTATGATCTCGTTCTTAAGAAAAAAAAGTTAATCAACGCATAAATATTAATTATGTACTTAATTTAGACTGTTTTTCAAGTTAGGAAATCTCAATTTCAAATCCTGTTCAACTAATCAATGTCTATTGAATGATTACATAGTCGTGTCAAGTTTTTATATTTTTCTTCGTTGGCTGTTAGATATTTGAAAAGTTATTTCATAATTTACAAATAAAAATAAACGTTAATCAAATTATTTTCTTAAAAAGAGCGTTTACTCATGAAAATGTGATTTAATGTAATACATTCATTTTTAATTTCAAATCAGTGTCTGCAATTTAAGTTGTAAGTATGTAATGAATTCATGTATATATTAATTGAAATAATTACTTTTACTCTGAATAAATAAAAAAATAATCGTATTCATATATTAATACTCATTTGTATATATGTATGTATATATATATATATATATATATATATATATATATATATTAAAAATAATTAAATTTGATTGTCTTAAACAGAAATCAACAATTATAGTTATTTTTAATATCAATTAAAAAAATTAAAGAAAGTAATAAAACTTATAAAAGTGAAAAGAACATTTATAAAATTATTTGTGAAAAAAATTAAACATCTTTTTACTGTTATATTTATTACTTATGGATTTTTGTTTGTTTGATCTTTAACAGATAACATTATTCACTAATTATTATACATTAAGAACGTAATAAATTTTCTAAAGGCATACATAAAAGTGCCTCTTATACAAAGAACATTTTTATTAAAAGACATACAGAAGTAAAAAATATTTCTTTTATGAATACATGTCAGGGATTTATATAATGAATGGGAATTTTTTTATGTCCTGTAAAATAAATCATAAAAATTAGAAATATCTATGGTTTTGGTTAGGTAAAATTTTTTCATGTTTTGACGAATATGCTTTTCATTTAACAACGTTTTATTTTAAAATAATATTAATAAATGTATGTCAAATGAATTCATTTTTTTAATATTTTTAAACAACAGGTTTGACTAATTTAAAACAAAAATGTTTAAGATTATAGTGTCGACACTGATTAAATGTTTTTCACATGTTTGTTCATTTCTCTTACTAATCTCACATTTATTTCTGATCAAAAATATTGCTGATGAGTATTTTACGGATTACTGTGATGAAGTTTGTTCATGTAATTCATTTGAATAGTATGTAATCTAGAGTATGTAAACTGTAAGTAATATAAACTAAAACATTGAACCAAGTGAAAGCGTTAGTTGAATCATAACTACTCACAACAATTTAAGAGCTTTCACAAAAGTTAAGCGTTAGTCATCCAACAGTTCTGGATCACTTAAAACAACTAGGAAAATCAAAAAAGCTTGATAAATAGGTTCCCCGCGAACTGATAAACTGCAATTATTTTTCTACCAACCTAATACAATTTAAAAGTTGACTGTATAGGAATACAAAAGAAAAATCAACCCTCTCCTCTTTAAATATTTAATAATTCAAACAATCTTTCAGTTTTTACTTTAATATTTCTGCTTTTAGAAAAATATGAAGAAACAGACTTTTTTATATGGTTTGAATTCTTTAATCGTACAAATAAAGTTCTGCCAATCAAAATATATCTATTTTTCTTATCGGATTCTTATAAAACAACAATATATAAAAATAAAACAAACATTTTTGACATAGAAAAAATATTTTTCTATTGATTTACAAACAGCAAGTTTATATCACTGTTCATAGTTTTTAATACATATGTAATTACTTATATATATATATATATATATATATATATATATATATATGGAGAGAGAGAGAGAGACATTTTATTACCCGAAAACAAATCAAGGGTACTTTATACAACGTACGTTAATGTTAAAAAAATTGTATACCATTAAAAATTCTAAAGTCAAGATCAAATAATGATTAAATACATTTTGCGCAGCCCATCGACTGCTGAAAAAAACGTCTTTACGAAACATGATTTATAATAACGTCATTTCTTTTCTAAGCTCTGAATAATAAATTCACTGACACACATGTACACGGTTGATGTCATAATGTATTTGTTGAACTTAAAAAAAAAGATACAACCTTTTTATACGTACATACATCTTCCTGTGTGATAGCAAATACCGCATACAAGAATTCTTCAACGTTTTATTTATGCAGATTCGTCGAGATTGATGATTCGCGGTCAAGGTTAATGTTTTAAATGTGTCTTTAACGTATAGTTTTCTTTACATAAATTAGAGTGAAATTTTCATTACGTCGTCTAGTTATTTAGATTAATATATATTATAGTTTTTTTATTGAGCCGGTATTAATAAATTTTCTTTATACTTATACATACATCCTACATATCTTTATTAAACTCGATTCACCTTAGTTCGTTTTTAAGTTGTCAGACATAATTAATTCTCTAAAATAAGCCGTTAAATTATTCCCATCTTTTTCTTATCTTTCTTATTATTATGCAACTTGTTAGTACAATGCACTTACAATATATACATTTTAATGGATTTAAAAAAAAATTAGAATATATTTTAATAAACTGCTCAATATTGAGTACCATTAATCTTCTGTTTAAAATTTTAAATGCAGCATTTTTTTATACTTAACATTAAAACGTTATACATATACTGTTATACCTCAAATATCACTTAATAACATATATATATATATATATATATATATAGATATATTGATTTTTTTCTATAATTGATTGACCATCATTATAACATGAACATTTAAAAAGTTCTCTTTGTATTATTTATATATAATCAAAATTGATTATAGGTAAATTATTGAAAATAACAATACATAATAAGTTCAATTCTCCGATATTATTCTTCGAACTTGAACACTTACCTAATCTGAAAAGAAAAAACTAGGCCTGATCAAAACAAGGTCTGATCTGGTCAGGTCTGACTTAACCTGATAAGTACTGACTAAGCTTGAAAATGACTAATGACACCTTACCAGGTTGAACTAAGTCTAGCCAGGTCTAATATGATTTACACGTAATTAGAAATAAGCTTTTATCAAAAAATATAATTTCAAAAAAGTGTATTTTCAATGAATTTTAAATATTTGAACATATTAAGAGCAAGAATACATAACAAGTTATTGCAAAACTGAATTAATCGACTGAATTGTTATTTTAATATTTTAAAATATGATTAAGTATTACAATTTACATATTTAGAAATTGAAACAAAATCAATTTATTGAAATATTTTTTAATAACTTGAAGTTATAAACAAGTACTTAAATAATTGAATTAACTCTCTGAAGATCAAAAAATATATTAGAATATTTTTTGATTTATTCTTGTTTATTTGAGTACACCGTATTTAAGATATTAATTCATCGATAGAAATTATTGTGTTCATCCATAGTATTTATCATTATAAGTAAAATTAAAATATTTTAAACACACTCACTACAATATACAAGTTAGTCAGAAGTCTAAACTGAAATAAAAAATGCAATCATAAATGATACTTAAAACTAATAAAATAATTTGGATTTTAATTTGTTTCGTTCCCTGGATTTGAAGTTACGTTCCTTGTTATTGACATCATTGTTTTTTCTTTGTTTTTTTACTATCTGTTTTGGTTTTTGACATGTTATCCAACTGAAAATGTCAAAAGACGAAATCAGTATAAGCAAAAAATAGTGACCTCGAAAACAAGAAACATAACTTCAAAATAATAATAGTATACCCTCGCTTATCTAGAAAATAGAATAGATGTTGTTCTTAAGGGATAATTATGTCCCAAAAAGAAACACTTACTGTGACTTTCTTTCATAACACTTAATATATATATTTATATATATATATATATATATATATATATATATATATATATATATATATATATATATATGTATATGTGTGTGTGTTTAGTTGTTTAAAATTCTACCATCATGTACGCTTCCTGAGCACTGCTTATTAATGCTATTGAAGATATCAACAGCATTATGTTACTTGAACGTTAGTACTTGGAAAATATTTTCTATTTATACATTCAACACCATATTGTTTTATTTTTCAGTTTATGCACATGAGTATAACCAGTCACACTCAATTTATAGGAAAACAGATATATTTTTAGCTACTTTTCGTGAACAGTTCTAATTTCAAGTTGAAATTGAGAAACAGTTATCTATAAATGTACCTTCTGTACATTTTTTTTTTATAACGATTACAGTAACTTTCCCGATTGTTCTTTTATTAACATTTACTCTCCAATTCATTTCAATATTTTAAATTTGACACTAATCGAGAAAGAGCTACCTCGTTTTTCGACCATTTCTAACAAAATTATTTTGTTGACATTTAACATTCAATTTGTTAAAATTAAATACTTATAATAGTAATTTTGTTGAATAATTTATCAATTTTTATAAGTTTTTCTTTAACTAATTGACATAAAAACAGATAAAGTAAGACCTCCTATTCTCAACGATTTGAAGCTAGAACTACATTACATTGTATGTTTTTAACAATTCCTTATAAAATGAAATTTTTTTATAATAAAACAGCTAATTTCTTCGACAAATAATTTGTACTAACAAATACATTTTTTATTCATGTTAACATTGATAATTTCTTGAACGATTAAGTAAGATATTAATTTAAAATGTTATTCAACTGAATTATTGTACTATATTTCGACATTTACAATCACCGAAGCGCTGTTAGAAATTAAATTATTAATATTTATTTTTATCATTTATTTGGTAGTGATAGTCCATAAATATTACTTAATTGTTCGTTGGTAATTATTTTGCCTTCAACCATATCATCCGTTACTAAATTTATATTAAATAATCACTGCGATTTTCTTTTAAAAATATTCGAAACTTTGATAGCAAGATTAATGAAATTATTCTTTCTTTTATAGCTGAATATATGTTCGAACAATTGCAACACTATCAGTGCAATTAATTTTATCAAATAGACCAAGAGCTTCCGATTATAAAAGTTGACAGTATATAAAATTTAATAGATTTTAGTAAAAAATGGAAAAAATATTTAGATAATCTAAATACTGATATTGAAATATGGTTGTTTTTTTTAAAAAAAATAAGTATAACTTATTTAAACTGTTTTTATTTTAATGTAATTTTTTTCTAAACATAAGAATATATTTTATTATATAACTTCAGCCTTGAAACTTCGGTCATTTTGTCTAAATGAATAAACTATAATTCATATTATTCTCTAATACTACTATATACTAGAATATTGTTTTAACTATTATCTTATTATTTAAAATAACCATTATTACTATTTTAATTGTAAAACTGTAAGTACTGTGAAGAAATAAGCACATGTGTTTACATGTGATTATTTCTTATGTTTTATGTGTTTACGAATTTACATTAAAATAAATGAGTTTATTTATTTATATTCGAGGTACATGATGACCTATTAGAAAGGTGGTTCGTATTACAATAGTTTTATTGTAATATCAACCACCTTTCTAATAGGTCATCATGTACCTTGAATACAAATAAATAAACTCATTCATTTTAATGCAAATTTGTAAACACATAAAAGTGTACGAATGTTTCTTAAACTATGAATATCAAAAAGTGAAACGTAAAATTTTTTTTTTAAATATAAAATAGAAAATCTTCATAGCTATTAGTATTCTTTAATAGGATTCGTTTTAATATTGTAATTTGATCAGTGTCTCCATACAATACAAGACAAAACAAATACGAATAATCGGCAATAAAATCTATTGGAATTCAAAACGTGCAATGTGTTTAAAAATAACCAATCGGCCCCACCTTAACAAAACTCAGGTCAGTATAAGCTGAAAAAACATTTACAAATTACCTGTCTGAAATCTCATGGCCGTTGTTTCAATATAAAATAAGAGTACTGGAGAAGCATTCGACCTCTTGACCTATTAATCACTGATTGTATACTTTAAGAGTATCTGTGTACAGTTTTTATTATCGCACACAAACACACACACACACATCAACATACACGCATATATATATATATATATATATATATATATATATATGTTTGTGTGTGTGTGAGAGAGAGAGAGAGAGAAAAAAACATACAAATATTTAACGATTTTTTCAGGCAGATGAAGGATAATCCAATCTCTGTATTTTAATAAAAGTTGTAAAATACTATATATTATTAACTTCGGTACCAGTAAGTAGTTATTATTACAGTTGAAGCTTTTTCTTTAATTACTAACATTTCGTCACAGAATCGTAATTTCTTAAGAAAAAAATACTATTTTAATTGGTAACGCAGGCAATTAAAGTATTTATAATACACATATACAAACTATATGCTTACACACATACACACACACAACAATATATATATACATATTTATATATATATATATATATATATATTAAGTCGCTAGAAAAATAATTGCGGTTTATAACCTTGAAATTCATATAAAAAACCGCAATTATTTTCTACCAACCTAATATATCTAATTGCATTGGGCGCTAATGATTTTAATAGTCAATGCGTCCCTTAATATTATTAATTATTATTAACTAACCTTGATTTTATGAATTAGTTTATTGATTTTAAACAAACTGAACCAATAACTGATTGCGAAAAAGGTTGCAATAATAAGTAAATATAAATAATGCTTTTATTTTTGACACGGTTTACATATTTTACTTATCGAAAACCTTTAATAATTCACGCTTAGATAATTTAGAAATACTTATTTGTTTTTTAGATTTAGTAAGATATTATTTTCAAAAAAAAAAATGCTATTTAAAACAAGGACATCATGCTTAAATAATCAACTAGAATTATTTCTTTTGAATGCCAATTTGTGTTGTAATTTAATTTTGTTTTAAAATCTATTTTTTTATAATTAAACAAACAAGTAACTTTTAATCAAAATATATTCATAAATTGTTTGAAAATAAACAGACAAACATGTGAAGAGTTTTAAAAATTTTTATCTGAATTATTTTGAGAGGGTCATTTAATATCAGGTACTCGAGAATGTTCTAAAGAAATCACTGTACAGCAAATCTCAAATCGTTAATGAACGGCATTCATATAAAACTTCATAAAAGAACTACCTTTTGAACAGTCGAGTGATTCATTTGATAAGTTATTGACCGACATGCGTGTATGAATGTGTAATGAATTTGAATTTTGTGTACATCAATCTTTAAAAATACTTGTGTTCAGAAAGTTCGTATCGATTCTCAGTAAATGACCAGGATATATTTGAATATATTAATGTGATAAAAATGTATTTATTTTTGCAATTGAAAAAAAATGTCTACACGTTTTAAATTGATTTGTGTCAGTTTTAAGCCTTTTCGGAAATTAAAGAAAACAGAATGGTTTTTCAGGATGTGCCGTTTTTCATAACCAAAAAGTCAAAAATATCAGAGGAGAAATAAAATAAATGCTGCTTAGAGAGACGGTGCTTTAGAAGAAGGAATTGTAGGAACGTATTTCACTAAGTTTAGAGCTGATTATTTAAATCTTAATCGTATCAGTACAACAATACAGTTCTGATACTATGATTTTCACAGATGTATTATTTTTCATTTCATTAAGTACAAACATTTTTTTCTGATCAAAAATATTCAATAAACTACATTCAATAAATTAATATTAATATATCATTTTTGATTCTTTGTAACAATCTAAAATGGACAATAATCATCAGCGTGTTTTTTTTTTAAAAAAAATGTAACAGTTAACTTGAAATTTATTACCATAGATTAAATTTTTCCTGACTTAAGTTAAAGATTGTAGACAGTAATTCATTTTACCTTGTTTCAAGTAAATAATTATAAAATCAAAATGAATAATTTGATATATATTTAAATATATATATATATATAGAGAGAGAGAGAGAGAGAGAGTGAAAGATTCGAAAGTTTAATCAAATATTTCAATGAAATATATAAAAAATGATTCTTTCAAAAAGAGAAACTAGATACCCTTTAAGCATATATTTTTTAAAAAAATATACAGTAACAAAAATTTAAATATTAAATCATTATAAAAAATTTAATATTGAATTAAAAAAAGATAAGAATATATTTATATGATCAGATATATAAGTTTACATAAAATAGCAATTTTTCACTATTTAACATGTTGTATGATCAGTTGGACAATTAAAAATACTGTAATTATTTTTGAAATGCTATTTACAAGACGTTAACACATTCTCTGGGTAATTTTTCTTCGTTCTTCATCAACTATTCACCATAATTCTTCTAATAACTTGGCCAGGTTGGAATAAATTAAAATTCGAACTTTTATATTTTTATAAAAAAATTCATTAGGATTTAAATCTAAAAATTAACAAGACATTCTTCATTTAACTAAGATTTGGTACTCTTGGGCGTGAATTCCTAGTTGTTATAATATTGAAATATTATATTTACAGTATTTTTGATTCATTTATTAACGTTTGGCTTTATCTTGATTTGAACAACTAAAATGTATAATTGATTGGGCGTTAATAACCTTAGTTATTGATGTGCCCTTAAACTCCGAATAACTTATCAAACTGTACGATTTTACTGTTAGCACCTTACTATTATTTTACTTATTCTAACCCCTGCGACTATCATACATTCCCACATTAAAATATCTTTGAAATATTTAATGGTCACTTAATCATTCTCACTTCTAAAGATCGTCGTCTTTTCTTCCACATCAGTTCTAAACTATCAAACTTGTACCTATTTATATTTATCTGTAGATTTGTTTATTATATTAGGGGTACCGGGAAGTTTTTTCGTTTAGATGATATAGTTTTTCTGAAGGAAATCGAAACAAATTCAGAATTAACAATTAAGAATTGTCTAATAGACTTCAGTGCCCCTGGTCAACAGTACAATAACATATGAAAAAAATGTAAAGGTCTGGAGAGAAGGTGTTTGGGAACCGCACGATCTTATTGAAAAAACAAAATGATTCGGATAAATACGCGTAAATCATCCAAGATGAGGGTCTCCACTGAACCTTTTTTTAAACGTATTGACACAGGTGACGAAAAATGGATCCTTTATGACAACAGAAAACGTAATGAACAATTATTGTCACCAAATCTGAAAGCTAAACTATCTCCTAAGCCAACTTTGACCATTCAAAAGATATTGCTCTGTGTTTGGTAGGATTATAAAAGAATCATTTATTATGAGACGTTAAACCTGGAGGAAACTGTTAATTCTGATCTCTATTGTGAAGAACTGGATCACTTGAATCAGAATTTAATCAGAAAACGGCCATAGAATGTAAACAGAGGTGACGTTATTCTCCAACACAACACACGACCGCATGCAACTAAGAAAATACGTGAAAAATTTTCCGAGTTTGGTTGGGAAATTTTACTGGACCCTCTCTACTCAACCGACATTTCACCCTCTGACTACCACTTATTACGGTCACAGGAATATTTTTTTAAAAAAAATAAGACACAGAGAGATGTGAACTATGTTAAAATGACCCTTGAACAATTTTTTTTAAAAAAGAACCAAGAATTTTATAAAACAGAAATATTTTTTCTTCCTGAAAGATGGCAGAGTGTGATAGATAATGATGGAAATTACAAATGGAAGTACAAATTTTTCCTTTTAATTGTTTTTTTATTCTAATATATAAAAAAAAAATCTAAAAAACATTCCGATACCTCTAATATTTGAGTGATCTGAAAAGATTACCTTCATTCGTTTATTCATTGCGAATGGTTTGTATTTTTGCAAAATATTGACTCATCTTTCTATGCAGGTTCGTAAATAATAATCTTTTTATTTTAACATTGATTTCACCATAGCTTACATAACATATATAATACAATTTTTGAACTTACATTTAAATTATTATTTGATCTTAGATATTGTAGTACTCGAACTTTATTCTCTCACTTACCCGTAGTAATAAATCGAAGCATTCTACATTAAAACGTTTCTGGCAAATGTTACAGCCTGGTTTGTTTAAGAGAATATACAGAATGGATTATTTTCTTAGTATTAACTGATATTTGAATCTCATGCCACAATAAACAGACAGAAAACAAAAAAGTATTTTTTCTTTTACCATCTTAAAATATATCCTCGTGTGTTATAAAAAAAGTAGTAGTAAAATATCCAGTATAATTTAAAATATAAAGTAAATTGATTATTTTTTTGTTAGTAGTAACATGAGACACTAATTAAATTCTTTTGCAACTCGTATATTGGATTAAACAATCTTTTTTAATAATTAACTTCTACAAGACTTACTTTTTCCTTATTAAACAGCAGAATCGTTTAAAATAATTCAGAGAATCAAGTGTCATTCTTTTAAATCAGTAAAATGAATTAAGAACATAATCTGTATAAATACACAAGTAATCAAAACGTAACGGTCCTATAAATACTTTTCTTGGAATTATTTTTAAATTATTCCAAGTAATTGCTTTTTTTAATTAACAATATGCAATATTACCTTGAAACAATTGTTTTGAAAAATTATTTTAAAAAAAAATATAATGATTATATTTCTCTTTAAAGTTAAACATATTTTAAACCAATTACTTAAAAATATTTTTCATCCTTATCAAATCTACAATGTTCATAAATTCAGTTTATTTCTTTAGTTTCTCATATTTAATAACCAAAAATACATAAATGAGAACGCAGGTATATGAATTCACTTCAAATATTTTGATCTAAACAAATATACAACATAATTACATGTTATAAAAAATTGTGGTGTAATTAGTATTTTTATTTCTATTTATGAAACAAAAAAAAGAACTGTTCAATTTATATACAAACAGTTAACCTATTGATAACTAATCCATCATGTGAACCGTTTGCCTGTACATACAAATTAAACGTATTAATTTAATAGATTAGGTTCTACTTTATTACTTTTTTACTCGAGTGGATTTTATAATAGATGTACTATAAAAATCACTAATACATATTTTGATAAACATCGCGAATGAATGATGTCGTGTGATTCTGCTCGCGACACGAACTCATGACCTAAAGCTGTACAGTAAGTCAGCGAGCCGTGATTATTTTTTTACGAAGATCTTCTCCATTAACAATAATTTAATATGAAACCGTTACACCTGGCTGACTGGGCAATAATACAGATGTTGAACATTATATATATATATATATATATATATATATACATTCGTATGTTCTAAAGCAGTGGCGGCCAATCAGTATGACTGAATAAATTGTATAAAGAAACTATTATCTAAATGCTAATTAATTGTATTTGGTGAATAAAAATTATTCTTTTTTATCAACTAACAGATGTCCTTTACATCTATGAGTCATCTGTTTAATCTAGGATGTCCGTTAAATTTAAGTTAGAAAAACAATGATTAATATTGATATATTAATTATTTTAGAATGAAGCTTTCATATATATATATATATATAAATATATATATATATATATAAATATATACACACACATATATATATATATATGTACATATATATACATATATATATATATATATATATACATATAAGTATAAACATATATAAATTAACTTGATATAAAATAAAAAGTCAATTTCTTTTTACAAAAATTATCAATCCGTTAATTAACTATTTTCAATTAAAAATACATTATTCGACATGGATATTTTTTTAATTATTTGTCTTAAATGTAATAGAAACTGAAACTTTTAAAATAATATGGAGTAAGAATGATAATTATAGACAGGGTATCTGTTGTTGACATGTCTTTATTGTTTTAAAAAATACAGTATGTTTAAATATTACAGACTTTGTCAATGTTGTGATTATGATAAGAAAAATTTTCTTTTCAAACCACTACAAAGAAAAACTATAACATTTATATATCCAGCAATTTTCAGATAAATGAAAACATGATAACTGATAGCATATTATTGAGAATCCTAATTATCTTTTATAAATGAATTTAAATTAAAATAAAATAGATGTATTCGAAGATATGATGGACATTCGAATATAAATGAAATTAAAAAATATCTCTGTCATAAGTTCTTGTCTTTTTTCTAGTAGTTTTCAACGGTTTATTACAAATAAACCTACTTGCTTATTTTTTGAATAATGCATGTTTTTTCTGGTAATTTTATTCTAAATAGATTTAATTAGGAGTTCTAAGTTAGTTTCGGTTTGAAGATCTATTACCCTGTTTACCATGACTAGTAAACGAGTGCATTTAAGACGTACGAAAAAAATACAACAGTGAATTTATAGCAATAAAAACATATTCAAAATGTATACAGTAAAGAGTGTTTATCTGTCAGAATGTGTCAAAGTTGGTTCAAAAAAAATCATTCGGGAAGTCTGAAAACAAACCATAATCAGAATGGACTTCAACATACTACGAGAATGATCTCATAGACATAGTGAATCTTGACCCAATAGTTATTCCAATTTTTTCTGTTAAAAAGTGTTAAATTATTGATCATTAGTAGTTTTTATAGTTTTTTATTCATATTTTGATCAAAATACCACCATTGTCAGTATTCTAAAATATAACTTCATGAAAATATATATGGAAAATAAATATTTCTGTACATTTCTCTTATATACTGTATGAGAATATTATATGATATACCTGAAAACCGTTATTCAAATCATACAATATTTGTATACACATTTTAACAAAGTATACTAACATTTTAACAAGTTACTAACATTTTAAAATTAACACAAAAAGTATGTTAAAAATTCAAAGTATTTATCAAAAAGCAATCATTGGTACGAGCCGCCACTGAATTTTTTTTTTATACATTTACATACATACATACATACATACATATATATATATATATATATACATATACATATATATATATATATATATATATATATATATACATGTATGTATTTATTTATGTATATATTTATATACACATATGTATATTAAGTATTTATGTATTCATATGGTAGACAAACAGGCATGCCGAAAAATGTGTGTTTCTCACAGTTCACACCTAGACCAACCGAACAACCTGCTGTTAGTAAAGTAAGATTGTTGCTTTGGCTCCGGGGCACTAATTCTTATAATACTCTCCGTACTTTACGTCACGACTTTACTATTCAATACGTTCGTACTCCGAATATACATATGCATACATAACTGATATAATATTCGATGCTAATTATCAAGAAATAATATTATTAAAAAGATTTAACGTCAAATCCGGTTAAACATATGTTGAATATTGTATTTATTTTTTAACACACTGGAACGTAAATGGTTAGTATACAACAATAATACGTTATAAAACCTGTTAGGTATTAAGAAAAAAATACATTTAATAAATTGTAAAAAGTTTGAACCTAAATTTTGTCCGTTTATTACACAACCTGGTATTATAAAAGTAGAACTGCTATTTAGGTGACACTTTCGTGTAGCTAGTTTTGTGTGAATTCTCGAACGTTTTCTTATGTCATGTATAAGTACTTTTCAGTTAATGACTTAGATATCTACTAATAAGAATAATAACGTTGTTTAGAATGTTTAGTACCTTAAACCAGTTGTCTTCAAACTTTGTCGGCTCGCAGAAACTTTAAGGTTGTAATTTTTTTCCGGAATCGCTACCATTCCCAGAAAACTCAAGATACGTACCCCAGTTTTGAAAATCTACCATCTTATATGATCAAATTTTATTATTTACATCTGATTGTACAGGGTGGTAATGCGTAATCATAAACAGAGTTTTACTGCATAATAATAGGCAATAATAGTAATTTATAGAAATAAAAGAAATTATTCTAAATTAACTATTTTAAATTTTGTGATTTTCAGGTTTTCCCCTCAAAAATTCTTTTGAATTTTGTCTTTGACTCATAGAAGCCTTGAAGAGATTGTTGTTAAATAATTCAGTTTGAAGGACCCTACCTTAAATCATACCTCAACTTTTGCAATTGTATTACATTCTTATTTTTCTTTTCAATAAAGTTACTATTAATTTTGAAATATTATTAAGATTAATTAACAGAGGTTATTTTGTCTTCCTCTTTGTTTTTCCTAAACAGACAGATGGTTTTGCTATTGGGTACTTAGGGCGCTTCTACATCTGAGGTTATCAGCGCCTGAAAATAAATAGACAGAGATTTATAAGCAAATTACTTTATAATTTTAGTAATCTGAAATGTTTTTTTTTTGAAATTTTCATAATACCACCGTATTGGTACATAGTTAAATCTTATATCAATTCTTCTAGTTCCTAATAGTTAAAATATAGCAGTAATTTATTGATAATCTAGTTTAATGGTGTTAAAACTTCAAGTTTGATATAAGAAATAAGAAGTTTGATATAAGAAAATACCTCGTGCTATATGAAAATAAAGATGATTACATTTAAAATTATACACCATTGCGGTTAATTAGATGATAAAAAATCTCAGCATAAAAATATCAAACTTTTTTTTAATAACGTGTGTTTATTTATCAGACTTTTATTAAATATTTGAGTTTTAATACAACAAAAAAAATGATATAAAATAATTATCAATTTATTGTACGAAGAAAAAACTCTAAAAGTTGTTTTCACATACATTGCAACAAAATAATTGAAGCAATAAATAATCAGTAATAAAATAAAGTTATCTAATTATTTGTAAAACGTGTGAAGATATACATGTGTTTTTCTTTTTAGATTTTTTTGTACTCAGTCAATTGTTTTATATCCTGTTCATAACTGATAACTTTTAATAAAATACAACTGAAAATATGATCATGTTATTCGAATTTTCATGTCTCCCTTGTATAAGTTCATTACAAAAAAATAAATTAAAGAAATACATAGAGGAAAACTTTGTTAAAATAACAATCTTTACCTTTTTTAGATAATATTTTTTCTAAAAAACTTTTCTATCTCATTACTTAATTATTGTCTTAATTCATTTTCAATAATTTTCTGCTCCAACTTATCGATTTCAAATCGATTCTTAAGCCGATAAACTTGTACTGCTACATTAAAATAAATTAAAAACACATCAAGTATATCTCAAGATCTTTTAAATCCATCCTTTTAAACTGTATCAAGTTTCAATTTTTACTCACTGAAATATCTTGTTATACAATCTTTTTTGCAGTTGTATGTACATTCAAAGTCGTATAAATATTGCATATAATTTTCTTGTCTTTTCTATTTTTAACATTTATTCTTTTTCATGTAATTTAAGAGATGTAGTATGTAGAGAGTTTTCGTGTGTTTCTAATCATTTAAATGAATAGTTGTTATAATAAATTATGTCTTTACGGAATGTATTTTCACTCCTTTATGAAAAACACACTGCCCCATGAACCATAAAAAAGTCTAATCAAAAATGTTCAATAGTTGATTATTGATCTTGATTTTTTTATGTCTTAGCGGTCTAAAGATGATATATAAAGATGATATCTCCATCGAAATAGACAACAATCATAATGAACAATAATCATTTATTATTTTATTATTTTTCCTTCTTATTTTTGATTAAAACAAGTTTTCTAATTTATTGCGTGCGAGGTGAAAATTTAATTGTATATATAAATCTATAATAAATTTATAATAAATCTATAATAAATCTATATATCTAATATAACACTTTTCATTGATCTAAAAATAATATTGTGATATAATATATTAATTTATTTCTTTGTTTTGTATTTTTTTAAATATATAATATAGGTCTACAATGAATTTTAAAACTTCAGATGCTCACATAGTATCAAAAAGATTGTAACTATACAGTAATTGTAACTTTTACCCAGTAAAAGTTACACAGATAAAGATAAACAGTGATTGTAACTTTTACACTCAATAGAAACACATTTCTTACATTTCACAGTATGATGTCTTGTGTTCTTTCCTAAACATTTAACTAAACTTTATAAAAACATTCTTTTCAAAACTACAATCATTATTCATATTTAAGACTCGATCATTCTCTCTGTTTCATTAAATATACTCCTCGAGAGTAAGATAAGCGATTCTTATTTTTTGTGGAAATTATATCCACATGCTTGTTTTTTTCATCAGACTTATTTAAAAAAATATGTAATTACTTGTATTTTATTTGAAAATGTGCGCGTGGGAAAAAATTAACTAGTTCTGAAATAACTGATGAATAAGACACAATGTTTTATAACAGCGAGTCGCTATGATAAGAAATTCAAATAATATCTAACACTTGTAGAAATCAAATAGAAAAATAATTTAATTTTTAATGCTTTCATAAGTATTGATTATTTTTATTTTTGTAATAAACCTAGGAATAAAGGCGGAAAAAAGCCTAAATATTTTCAAAATGGAAAAAAATAAAAGTACTAACAGAAAAATGATATTTAGGAAACGCAGTTATACTGGAATTTAATAAAAAGTTTCATGTGGAGGATAGCTTCTTAAAATATACTTGAAATTTTTGAAATAATCGGAAAATGTGGACAAATAAGTGATAAATGAGCGAAAGCGAAGACTTATTTTTTTAAAAAATCTTCTAATTCTACTCTGACAGTACAGAAGATTGAAGCCATTGTTAGAACTTTCACAATTATATCTTCTTCTTTCCTTCTTACTAAGCAAAGAACATTCTTCTATTGCTTTGCCTCTCACTGGAACTCAGTGGATAAGGATTGCCAGATCTGCGTCCATCTCTTGGTCGGTTGTTCATTTTTACAAACGCGGTGAAGTCGCTATCGAATCCTATCCACGTGGTTATCGAGACACCTTGCGATTTCCATGAGCATTCTTCTGTTTTTGCGGAAGATATGGTGTTAATCTTGCCTTCCATCCTTCCACCTTTATCCGAGCTTAGGATCGGCAACAATTGAATCGGACTACTCAATCCATCCGACACAATTTCAGGCGTAGTTCGCAAGTATATATAAGGTTTAAATGATTGTTTAATCATCCTCAAACATTAGACACCGAAAAATGAAAGCAAACACTGTTAATCAACTGCCATAAAATGGAACGTTTTAGTTTTTGCAGACGAATGACGTAGAACACTGAATGAACAAACATTACTTTCAGCGATGATCTATCAGAACCAACCGAATTGAAATTCTTTTCATTGTTAAAAATCTTAATTCCACACAAATAAGAATTGTTTATCCTATATTAGTAATGTTTATTCTAGAACGTCTGTACTTTTCGTCCTCATCAACGATTTTATTAAATAATAAATCTTAAATTGATCAAAAGCAAAATTTTACTATATTTAAAAAAAAACGATTTATATATATATAAATTTTAATTAATTAAAAACGTTTTATACAAAAATTATATTACTTAAACATCCACTGAATAATAACTCTCCGTTTTATATAAAATTGAGTTTAATTTTATCAGTACATTTCTTGTATATTATGGAAAAGAACTTAATAATTTAAATTTTACTCTGTGTTTATACACAACTTTGGAATATATATGTATATATATATATATATATATATATATATATATATATATATATACATACATATATATGTATATATATATATATATATATGTGGGTGTTTGTCTATGTATGTATATGCGTCTGTACATATTTATAATACAGACATTCTTATATAATTGGATTACCTTAAGCACTCTCATGGAAAATGACAAATTCTAAAATAAATACATTCATAGTTAAAAATAACACTGCAGTCACGGATTTCAAGTTATGACTCATTAGTCTATAGCTTCATTGCCTCAATTATATATATATATATATATATATATATATATATATATATATATATATATATATATATATAACAGTTCGTTTCACTTAGACCACCTACACTTATCTCAGCATTTTACAATTACCAAGAACAAATTTCGCACGATAGCCTCGAGATATGTAATATTACAAATAATAATCATAAGTTGTGATAAATCGATTCCTTTATTATCATAGCGCTTTGATTATTATATGAGCCTTACTATTGATTTAACAAATATACAATTAATATTTACGATAAGGCAGAAAAAATTTAAATCAAGTATTGAATTTCGTTTTCTTAATACTAAAAATTATGAAAATATTGTGATTCATATCAGATGCAAATATTAAATAAAAAAAGTATCAAACTGGGTAAGATATATGTTATAAACCGCTTACATAACCGTTTTGATACATTTATTTATATATATATATAAACATATATATATATATATATATATATATATATATGTCTACCATACCTTGCAAGTATGTATCTCACTATTTTAAAATTAATTACTTAATAAATTGTATATTGAAACCATTAATACAATTTATTACTTACATTTAATTACTTCCTAAAGATATTAATTTCTCTGCATTCCCATTTTTAATATATTCAAATATTTATTTAAACCAGTTATTTTTTTAGTACACACACACATATCTACGCAATAAACAGCTCGACATGTAGCAGTATAAAATATAAAATATTATTTTTAATTCTTTAAACTTATTAATCTAAAATGAAAAAAAATCTTACTTTTAATTATAAGAATTAACAACAGTTTACTTATTTCGATTATAATTTTAATTAATATTTATTCAACTGCATACAGTTGTCTGTTTATTTTTAAAGGTTCAGATTTGTGTGGAGATTTGCTTAAAGAGAAATGAAATAGTACTTAATTAATAGGATACACTTTATTATTTTTTTTTTGCAAAAGTATGACCGAATGGAAATTATTTACTATTACATGAAATGCTCGTTTGTGGAATTTATAGTTGTTTTTATAAATTGTTAAATATAGATTTAGTATTCAAGATTATGTAGTATATAATCAGTAAATGTACTATATAATCATTAAATTAAAAAATGTACCGTACATACATATATATATATATATATATATATATATATATATATATATATATATATATATATGTAGATATATGTATATATATATATATATGTATATTTGTATAATTATTTGATTAGTCACTTTAGATTTTATAATATTCCTCTCATTTATTCATAATTTGATATTTATTTTTGTAAAATATATAAATGTATATGCTTTACAAAAAATATTTGTTTATCTATTACTAAGTTAATATTTACAAGTGATAATTCTACTGATAAATATTTCAGAACAACGAAAAGACTTATAAACCAGTAGTTTTATTACAAAATTTATTCATACTTTGTACTTGTGTTATTTTTCTTCAAGGAGTAAGAGTAGTGTATAATTCATAAAAATATATTAAATATATTATAATGTATTACATAGTTTCTTTTAATGTTAGCCAGAATACTACAAAATGAAAATTTTTTACAAATACTATAATTAGTCACTTATAACCGAAATAACGTATTTTCTTAACTGCGGTTTTAAACCACTTTAATTTATATTTTGGTTAAAGAAATTATTGATAAAAAACATTTTTAAGAAAGCGAAATGGAGATTATTATTTTTTTATAATTAATATTTTGGTGGTGTCTTTCACCTAATAAAAGGACTTGAGTACTGAATACTATTTAACACTGTATTTTGACAAATATTGAGAAATGTATATATATATATATATATATATATATATATATATATATATATATGTATATGTATATGTATATATATATATACATATGTACATATATATGCCTGTCTTGGTCACAAGGAATATTATTCTCCTTCCCATACCTTCGTTCTTGTTTTGAATACTAGTTTATTTCAGAAAGATTACTTTTAGATCACCACTAAAACATGCTCCAATAAAATTTTAAAATGTTTATATCGCAACAGGACTTGATTTTAAACTAATAATTAGACCACCATTTCATTTACTCTTCATGTTTTTTTCTGAAGAAAGAAGTTTCAATATACTCTTTCTTAAATAAAGTTTCTCTAAATTATGCACGGAATGTATTATAGATTTATTTTTGAATTGAAATAAAATGATTATATA
This sequence comes from Acanthacorydalis orientalis, assembly GCA_034766995.1. Lineage (NCBI taxonomy): Eukaryota > Metazoa > Arthropoda > Insecta > Megaloptera > Corydalidae > Acanthacorydalis > Acanthacorydalis orientalis. The sequence continues at coordinate 6,543,661 of CM068317.1, read as the reverse complement.
TCAGTAAATTATACTATTGATATATAATTTACTGTTTGGTAATGTTAAAATTATAACTATTTGTTCTCTGTGTATTCGTTTATATTTTAACCAATTACATTAATGATTTCGTCTTAAGATTATTATTTTAAATACTTTCAGTATTTGTACCATCTCCAAATCTTATTCTCAATAAAATGATATAATATTAAAGTTAATACTCTATTCAAATCATTCACAGATGAATATTTCTTTAACTCTACAAATTATAAAAATTTTCTAATCATAAATGTTTTTAATCAGTGATTATTGATAATTTTTGATTATTGCTTACGCACATGTCGATAGAAATCCCATCGTTTTCTGAGTATTAAGGTAGAGAAAAATCTCAGCATCAAAACTTTTATGTAACTTAGTATTCTAAGAATGATAACACCTGCAATTAAATACGCGAAACCAATTATTAAAAATGGTAAATAATAATTTATTAAGAATTTTTAATTTGAAGAAAATGTATGGTTTATGAGATGAGCACAAATTCATTTATGAAAATAAATTTAATCACGGTTACAGAACTGTTTCGTGAATCTTTTAATATGTATATAAATATATATATATATATATATATATATATATATATGTATATATATATATATATATGTATATGTATATATATATATATGTTTATATATATATATATATATATATATATTAATAATAATATATTGCCAATAAAAATTTTACACATAGGACGCATATATAGTGAAGTAGTAATAACTGTGTACTGATTATAATTTTCATTAAAACAAGAATGTTCATATACAATTTCTGTAATAGTTTATTTATAATGAATCGAGCAAAGAATAGAACAAGGCAATGCAAACAAACAAATACAAATACGTTAGAACTTTGCAACGTCATTCTTTCCGTTACTCTGAACGTTTCAGTGTGATTGAATTGATTTATTTTCTCCGAGTTGCTCTCTTCTTTGTTAAATTTTTACTCATCGTTTTAATAGAAAAACAATATTGCAGAAATTATACACAGAAATTGTATATAAATATTCTCTTTTTAATATAAACGAGCAATCAAAAAACACATATTGAATCTCTTTTCTGAAATCAATTATGAAAAACTCATACGACACACAATTATTTTTACAGCACTAAAATATCTTAATAAAAAACAGATATTCCAAACTGTTTCTCTCTTGTTCATGTAAATTGTTTATAAGCAATATCGAGACACAATGTTCATAATAGTAAACTGAAAATAAAAAAAAGATATATAATTCTATTCAGTTCTTCGAATCTTTTCTAAACTTTGAATAATTACAGCTGTTAATTGGAATAACTATTCGTTTTTATTTTTTTAATAAACCGACTTATAAAATACACCGTTTTTGATATTTTAATACTATATATATATAGTATATATGTATATATATATATAGTATATATATATATATATATATATATATGTATATATATATATATATATATATATATATATATATATATATGTATACAATATAAAAATCATATGTTCTCACCAACATAACAGTTCATAGTTGAAATAAATTTCACATTGTTTAGCATAGATACTACATTGAAATTAATTTTCATAAGACAAGTGAATAAAATAACAAATTAGTGTTCAACAAGTTGGAAGAATTAACCGGTACTTTATATTCTTTTCTAATTTATATTTTCATAATAAATACATACATCATATTTATGTTTATTAACTGATTTTTATAATATTATTTCTCAGTCAAGTTCTTTGTTACTCATTTCTCATTTAAATAAATATCTAAAAATTATAAAAGTCTAAGATTTTTTTTGATAAATAAACTATTCGACTTTCAACAGAAACACATATTTAATAAATATATTACTCTCATTTTTTTAATTTAATATCACATTTGTGACATTTTTACTCAAAAATATAATATTTAGTTGGAATCTACTTGTCACAGATGAAGAATTATTGTTAGTGGTCGGTATGGCTGACTTCGACTCTATTTAATTTATCTTCGAATCTTCAAGTTACTCCGAATCTTAATAAATATGACCTTTGATATATATATATATATATATATATATATATATATATATATTATATATATATGTATATGTATATATATATATATATGTATAGGTTGGCTAAAAAGTAATTGCCTTTTTTTTCTAATAGATAGACATGTATGTCTTGAAATGTAATTAACTTCATTCTAAACCGCAAATTCATTATATAACTTGACAGCTGATAACTCAAGTTTGTTTTAAAAAAATAAAGTAGACAATTTTGTTAACAATTGTTTGTTTTCTATTAATTTCAAAATAGAAATTCAAAAGGAACATTTTCGTCATACTTTAGTATATTACTTCCGAAAAGGAAGAAAAACGTTGTGCAAACTCATAAAAGTTTATGGGATGTATATAGTGAAGATGTCTTAAGACTACAGCAATTCCATAATTGGTTTGCTGAATTTCAATCTGGATATTTAGATGTTAGAGATGCAACATGCTCAGGAAAGACAATCGAAGTTGATGATGACAAAATAAAGACATTGATCAAATCAAATCGACGTTAAACGACATGAGAGATTTCTAAGAATCTTAATATACCAAAATCTGAAGTTGAAAACCATTTTAAACAACTTGGATATGATAGTAATGTCGATATTTGGATAACACACGAACTCAAAAAAATTAATCTTACTAAACGTATTGATAACTACGATTCTCTCTTGAAACGTGAAGAAAATGATCCATTTTTGAAATGTATGATAACAGGTGTTGAAAAATGGATCATTTACAATAACTTTGAATGGAAAATGTAGTGAATAAACAGTGAACAACCTTCTTGAAGCACTTCAAAAACAGATATTCACCAAATGAATGTTATGCTGTCAATCTGTTTAGGATTTCAAATGTATTGTATATTTTGAACTGCTTCCAAGGAACCAAACCGTTAATTCGGATGTGCACTATCGTCAACTGAATAAATTAAATGATTCCATTAAAAAAAAGCATTCAGAATTGATGAATCGCAAGTGTTGTATTTCACCATGATACTGCTAGATCATACACAAGTTTGATCACTTGTCAAAAAATATTGCCTAATTGCCGCTTGGATGGGATGTGTTAACACATTCACTATATTCATCAGACCTGGCATCATCAGACTACCATTTGTTTCGTTCTTTACAAAACGCCTCGAATGGTAAAACCTTCACTGATGTGAGGAGGATATCAAACCGTTTTTGGAACTGTTTTTTGTCGAAAAAGAATTTTTTTGCAAGAATTAACGGTGTTTCTGATCAGCCTATGGTAAAAAAGAAAATTTTTAAGCAGTATGGTGGTCGTCCCTAGGAGCAGAAAGTGCCCCGACAACAACCAGAGTCGGCGTATGATAAAAGATCAGCTTATGGCTCAGTAGGCAACCGCGTTATTCGTGCTCAAATCCAGGAAAAGTATCGAAAAAGATATGAAATTTTTTAAGCGTGGAATCACGAAGTTACCTGAAAGATGGTAAAAGATAATCGAACAAAACAGATAATATATTATTGAATAAATTTTTGGTTTCACTTGAAAAAAATCCTTTCATTTACACAGAAAAAAACACACAGTTACTTTTTAATAAACAAAAAGTAACCTTATCGTTGTTTCGTTACAAGTTTAAGATATAAATCTAAAACAAAAAAGATACAAACTTAGAAAGTTGACACTTTACCAACCTCTTGCGAATTAAGTGTAAATATAAAATCGAGTAATTAATTCGAGTACGGATTTTCCGGTAATACCGGATTTGCTTTCTTTGTGACGTGAGAAATTCTTTATTTTCATTATTAGTTTTCATTTTATAGAATAAAAATTCAAAATGGTTCGATTAAAAAGTAAAAAATAGTTGATACTCACAGCAAAATGTCAACAAAGTATTTAACAATTCAACAATGAGTATTTAAGTATTAAAGTATTTCAACAATGAATATTAAGTCTGTTCGGTATGTACACTGAACTTACTCGGAGTAAGAAATTTTACACTTTTCTGTTCGATATGTTCTCTGAACTTACTCGAGATTTTTGTCGAACAGTTTAGAGTAAGTTCAGAACAGGCGATTTGTTAATTTCAACTTACTCCACTTTTTTGTCAGAGTAACGCAAGCATCTTTGTCTAACTCGATAGTCTTTATCAATGATAATCGCTATCGAATAAACAAATCACCCAAACTTGACAGTATTCATATGATTTACTCTAACCTTACTCTATGTTGTTCGATAAAAACAAGTTCAGAGTAAGAAAGTCATAAAATTCAACAGTCAGTTTAGAGTAAGTTCAATGTGCATATCAAACAGACCTTTTTATTAGCAAGATCTGCTAGGAAAATCGACGATTAGTAGGCTTTCTTTCAATAAGCACTGTTATGCAAAAAAGCCGATTAATAGGCTTCCAGCCAGTAAGTGTTGTCGATGAAATTCCAATGATAGGTTTTCAGTAGATACATTGGTAACATGTAACAACAGTGGTAGATACAGTGGCTAGAGTTCTATAATTCTCTAGAATAAAAAATAAAATTTAGTGAAAATATTTATACGTGCTGGAATTCTTATTCATAATAATTAAGAAATATTCCATTAATATATATATATATATATATATATATATATATATATATATATATATATATATATATCATTAATTAATAATTATCAAGCAGATGAAATAAGAATCGAAAAAATCTAACCTCTATTAATATATTTTATATTCAATGTTAAATGAAAATAATATATATATATATATATATATATATATATATATATATATATATATAATACAAATAAAACTGATATTTGAAAAAACAAAAAATCATTCAGGTAAATTAGACCACATTTCTATTTACATGCATGTATGTAAGAATAAAAAGAATTCGTGGTATTTATATCAAACATTTCTTTCGCATCATTTTGTCTCGCATGCAATGAAATAATTACATTAACTTGATTCTCAATGTTTTTTTTCTAGTTCAATAAGACATGTACATGTATGTTAATTCAAATAAAAAAACACACATGTAACATTATTTTCACAAAGAGTATAACAATCTCGACAGATTTTTATTATATAATTCGCTCAGTTTAGTAATACATTTATTTAACCATTGGTCGTGATGTCACGCAATTATGATTAATTGAGAAAATTATTGGAAAGTTTTTATACTTGCGGCTTAGACACCGATCCATTCGTTTATAATTATAAACGTTCTTATATCAGACGGTCATTTTTTTTTCATCGAGTCCGGTGGTATTCTCGAAAAAAGATCAACACGTACGTTTGTTTCTTAGAAACACAATTAAATATCTTTATAAAGGCACGCATTGAACTTTTTTTTCCTAAAAAAAATAATTTCACTGTAATCGTTTTTTTTACAGTTATCGCTTTCCACATGGCATAACTTCTTTGTATAAATGTCGAATGTATGTTTGTGTGCGTTGACAACTTTCTAGATATGTAACAGTGATATCTGTTTCGAGAAACAATGAATGCGATTACAATTAAAATATAAAAAAAATCGTGTTTTTCAAGTAGAACGATGATGTGTGCAGTTAAAGCGACGCGATGCGTTTATAAAAGTTTTATTACTTTTTCAATCATATTAACATAAAAATTTTAAATATTTAAGAAATCGTTTCATATATATATATATATATATATATATATATATATATTATATATATAGTACCTAAGATCTATTTAAATTAGAGAACGGGGAAATGAATAAAATTTGATTGTAAAACAGCAGACAGTACATACCTACTTTAAAGTCAGATTCCACATATACACACTCGATGTATGTGTAAAATTGAAATCTGTCAGTAATGTTTTTAAGTACAAGAATCCGTAAATTAACGATTTAAAATGTTAAACTTAAGTCCATTTCTCTCCTAAGATGAAATCAAACAACTTTTCATGGCCTCTGTTTCAGTTTACCTTTTCGGGCACATGAAAAGTTCTTTAATCACTGGTAATATTGTTTTTCTTTATTTATAATGAGTTCTGTGAGACAGGCACACTCTGTATTTTAAATACATACTGTACATGGAAGATATGCTTCATAAATAATCTAAAATCTAAAGATTATAACTTTTCATGTACAAATATAGTTTTAAAATTTTATACTTAGAAGAATTAGGCATACTGAGTATTTATGCTATGGCAAGAATTTCACAACGGTAGTTCCTATTGCATTAGTTTGAAACACATGGATATCTCTTCATTCTAAACTTCATTATTATTAGGTCACTTAATATGAAATATCTGATTTCGAATCAAAATTTTTGTTTACTATCTTTCAGATAAGAATCACTACAATTAATTAAAGTATGCGCCTAATCTATCGATACAGTTTTGCTATCTTAAATGTAGCTTGTTTTTGCCAGTAGCAAAGAAGCATAGGGGGTGAGTAGTGATGAAATCGAGAAGTCCACTTTCCGCAGCTTGTTGAGAATTGAATATTTTTTCTTGCAAGAAGTAGTTCAAAGACTAGAAGAAGTATTAGACAGTTGGTGCAAGGTATGCTGAATACGGTGGATGACAGAGAGTTTCCAAGTCCAGCTCATAGTTTGAGCAGCGTTGTTTTGTTGTGACATGTGGTCGAACGTTGCCTTGCAAGAGGATTAGTTTGTCTTTATTAACCAATCTTGGCTGCTTAATCGCAAGCATCCTCATCATTTCGTCCAAATGATTGCAGTAGACATTTGCTGTAATCGATTGACCAAGTTTCATGAAGTTATAGTGGATAATACTAGCGCTGTACCACCAACTAGACAAAATTAGATTTTTTTGATGAATACTCAGTTTTGGACTGTGTTTCGATACTTCATCTTTATCCAACCATTGTGCCGAACGCTTACGATTGTTAAAAAGAATCCATTTTTTATTACATGTAACAATACGGTCTAGAAATAGTTCGAATTTATGTCGTGACAGCAAAAAAAGGCAAGTTTAGAGACAACTTGTCTTCGGACGCTCGTTTAATATGCGGAATCCATCTATCCAACTTCTTTACCTTGCTGATTTGTTTCCAATAATCCAGTATTGTTGGAATAGTAACATCAAACCTTGCTGCTAGTTTGAGATGGATTCGCTTCTACTACAGCTTTTATCTCATCATTATCCACCTTGGTGTGAAGTCACCCATGTGACTCATTTTTTAAGATTAAAATCACCAAAACGGAACTTATCAAACCATCGACGTACTATTCGTTTATTAACCACATCCTTCTCAAACTCTTTGATTATATTTTGATAATTTTATACTTAATAACAAAGCCTTTTTTCTTGAATTAGCACCACAATTCAACCAGTTTCTTGTCTTTAATCTTAGGAAATATTCTTAAAAATTTCTCCTTAATTTCACTTCAATTTGTGTTCTAAATACGAAATAATACCTCCATTATATGTTCCTATATATTTGCGAGTATTTTCAAAGATTTCTGCAGTAATAATAAATCTTACATAATTTAACTAAAATCAATAATGATTTTATAAACTAATCCTATACAAAAATAGATTTATGTTTAATTATATAAACACTAAACATCTTGAATTAACTTTAAGGTGATTAGACAAATTGCTAATAATTACATAAGTCTAACTAGTTTTTTTAGAAATTTCGTATTTTATTTTATTTGCTTTTTATGTATTCTTTACTTTTAAATCGACGAAATTTATTTTATTATTTCTTTCTTATTTTAAAGTAAAGTTTATTAGATTTTTACTACGTTTACGAATATAAGACAAAAATAACTGGTAAATTATTAGCAAGAGACATTAACTATATTATTTATACTTGAGAGGCATTTATTTTTTCATTTAATCTTATTTTGAATTACTTCTCTTATTGGTTGTTACGTACAATAAATTTTAAAAAATCATTTAAGAAACAGCAGATAAAATATTTTCTCTAGACGTCGCTGATAAATAAAAAACATATTTGAAACTGAAAACTATTATTACTTTTCGCACACTCAGAAACTATTAATTAGTGAATCAAGTAAGATATTTCACATAATGTTATTTTCTTGCTAAACATTAAATAGTATATATTAATTCTAAAATTTGTATCTATTTTAGAAAAAGGCGTAGTTTTATGATTGCTACTTGAAACCTGTAATCAATTGGTTAAAGGTCAAATCAACAGCAGTTCTTTCATGTTTCATTAGAAGAATGTATACTTAAATTCACATATATTCTCACAAAAGTTAAATTCTTTTATAGTTAATCCTTTTTAATATCTTATATAATGTCATTATTTCTTGAAAGTTAAGTGTAAAAAAGTTGAATTCTGTATTAATAGAATTTATTTGTTTCCTATTCAATGCTTGCGATTCTAGTTTATTTACATTTGTCAGATGTTTAAGTAAAAGAGAAATAATATAATATTATGAATAGAAATCTGATATCGACAGTAGAATAGTTTTATCTGTCAGAGTTGAGACTGTCGATGTTGATTCGATTGCTGATACACGATTTTCTTTGTTTCAGATATGTGCTCGTTCCTGAAAAGAACACTCTCCATTCGCCGACACCCCGTTTCTTACCTCTAGACTCGCCGTTCGCACGTGCACCGAATCCCCTTCACCCGCCATTATTCGCTGCCATTTTGAGACGCACGACCGGCATCAAGGTCTTAGAATGTCACGCGTTCATCTGCAAACGCGAAATGGCCGCGAACGCGCTCGTCAGATGCTGTTTCCACGCTTACGCCGACAGCTCGTACGCCAAACATATCGAAAGCGGCGGCGTGAGCGGCACAACCACGGCAGGTAACTCAATATACGGAACGCTGGGCAGCAGGAACAATGTACAAAAAATCGACCACGACGAATGGAAGAACACATCGAACTCGAAGTTCGACGGATGGAAAAACACGTCGAACTCGAAGTTCGAAGGATGGAAATTGTCGAGGAGCAACGCTGGAAGTACAATGACTATAAATAGTGTGGGTAAAGCGGACGACGTCAGTATATATAATGGGGACGAAAATCATAAAGTGTGGGCCGGAAGCCAAGATAATTTAGATAGTGTGTATGATATTTATTCCTCGTCGACAATGTCGAGGCCGAGCAGACCACGACAGATTGCTCAACCGATCGAAGTGCCACCGCCGCCGAAAGAAAAAGGTAAAAAGAAAAATAAGAAACTTGTAGGTAATTCCAAAGACGAAATGTATCCAATGATGAACGGTAAATCAAAAAGTGATTATAACTTAAACAGATCGCCGGGTAAAGCGTCGTCAGTAGCCGGTGGTACAATGATGAAACAGAGACCGATGAGCACACTGATAAGACCGACACCCGGAGGACCTCAACCGGTATACTTTATGCCACCCCACCATCAGCAACACCAACATCAACATCAACATCAACATCAACACCAACATCCACAGCATCCGCATCCGATACAAACGTTACCGAATCCGAAATTTTTTAAACACGGCACATTTTCACACCGTAACAAGAAAATCTTGATCCCCGCCAGACCAGTTCCGCCTCCGTTCGTTCCGGTCGCACCGATAATAATACCTACACACTCGACAATGCAAAAACCGAAAAAGAAAAATAAAAAAGAACAAGTGCACGCGATGGAAGAACCGATTTACCTGCCTAGTAATAGAGCGATGTCACCTGTAGCCAGTTATCAGCCTGTGAATTTTCCGCACGAAGCGTATTTGATGCAACAGTACGCGACAATGGAAAGTCAAAAGTTCTCTGGAACGAAGAAGAAAGAGAAAAACGGCGTTCCTCTATCAAAAGCGAACAAAAAACTTGCACAAAGCATGAACGGACTCGACGATCCGAACCTAGCAGCAGAAGAAAGCCCGTTCAATACGGGAATTTATAGGAAAAAAGGGCATTTGAACGAACGCGCGTTTTCCTACTCGATAAGACAAGAGCACCGGTCGAGAAGTTACGGCTCATTAGCGAATCTGAAATTCGCGTCGCCGATTCCGAATGGAGTTGGTGAGGTAAGTCGTATTCATTAATTATCATTTTGACTTGTATTCAAATTTAAATTGTTAAAATCGTCTGTCTACCATAATTTATCTGATCCGTCTCCATCTATAGATGAAAAGATAAGCTTATTTAAATTGACATATCGAGTGTTTATTTAAAGAGAATCGTAATGAGAATCGAAATACTTTTATTTGAAACGAACTGAGTTTCAATCGACTTCCTAATTAATCACATTTTATATTCAGGCGCCTATTTTTACTAAACGTCAAAATTACAATTTATTTCGGTCTGTCTAATAAAATGTACACTCATTTATGTCAAAATGTAATTATATGAACTGAAATTAATTACATGATTTTGATTCAAGTAATAATTCATTGGTTTTTATTCATCAAAGACTGGTAAATTTTTTATTATTATTTGTTTGTCATTCGATTAATATTGTGTATTACAATATAAGTTATATCAGATACTCTATTCGATTTTAATTACGTTCACTTGATTTACTTTCGGAAAATATATACATACTATAATTATTTTACTGTCTTTTTTTTAATACATAACGAGATTTAATCTTAACTTTCTGAAACATTTTAATAAATTATTCTAAATTGATATAATAGAATTTCACTAAAATTTTATATAGTTAATCAATATTATTTACAAACATTTAAAAAGTAATAATATAAAATGAATAAGAACATTGTTGTCCTTTGATTTATGAATAAAAAAATTCATCCATTAAGGGACTGTTCAAAGGTAAATATATATTTCTTTGAAACAGTATGGGAGTAATACTTCCAACTTCGTGTTGCACAAAGGAGTGATAATTCGACTCTTTTTTAAATGAATAAAAAGAAGTCTATTTTGATTTTAAGATTTTATTATTGACAGTCAATACAAATATGTTTTAAGTTAAAAATAGCATTGCGATCTTGATATCGTGGCCTGTTTATTTATGATTCTGAGGGGTATGGCAATTATAATTCCAGGTATAATCCAGTTAAATTTCCTTTATCACAATACTAACGATTCAAAGTTTTTATTTTACAATACAATAAATTAAAATATTTTCTGATCCTTTCACACTGAATAATAGACATAAGTTAATGAGACCTGACCATATTGAATAATAAAGTAAAGATAATAAATACCTTTGAACTGCTTGTTTAGTAACTTAATTTTAAAAACTGAAATTATCAAGTTAATAATATGATTTCAAAATATAAATTAACAGGTGAAAAAAACATAAATATGAATCTTCAACAACGTACATTCTATATAAATATTTATCATAACGGTTTGTTAAAACTGAACCAAACGCATATATATTTAAATATTTTAAAACAATAAATCACTAAATGTCTCCATGAATACCATCGATACATACTTGATACAAATTGTTTAAGAAAACCGGAAATGCTCTGCATAAGAAAGGTAAAATTCGTTCACGTATGTCTGTCGAAAATGTCAAAAGCATGCACAAGGTCTTTGTCCGCAGTCCGTGCAGGTCAACACGAGTTATAAACACGTGAATTGCAAACACTGCATTCGAAAGTGCATCTAGTATTACAAAAACGTTTATAAGTGGTATACTGGTAAATTATAAGAGGTGCGGGTAATTGCACGAAATAAAAATGTAACCAGTAAACAATTTATATTGTCTACATATTGAAAACTGGACAAAGGCTGAAATATGGATTATGAAATGATTTATTTTATTTTTAAGTAAATATTATCAATAATTAATATTTCTTTTAATGATAGAATATTTTCATTGTAAAGATACACATATTAACTTTTAAAATATATCTCTCTAGTTTCCATTAGTTTGTCGAAACGATACTCGTATTGGCTATTTATTACCTTAGTGTTAATATTTAATTACATAAGTAAAAAAAAGAACAAGGCAGTTATTAAACCATCAGAATATATATATATTAACCCCTTAACATACCAATTAATTAAAATTTCATATGATCGAAAAATACTATTCATTTTTCAGCTTAACATTTGTGTAAGCTTAACAAAGAAAAGAACATAAGAAAAAAACATTTTACATAAGTAAAAAAAAGAACAAGACAGTTATTAAACCATATGCATATATATATATATATATATATGTAAATATATATATATGTATATATATATATATATATATGTACATATACATATATATATATATATATATATATATATATATATATATATATTAAGGGGACCCGGTGGTCTAGCGGCCTAAAATTTAAGCTATTTTAAAAAATTTTTTTCTATATGAGGGTAATGAATAATACTTTCAAATTTTTTTACACTTATTTAATTACTAATAAACTACACAAAAATGAAAATAAAGACAAAAAAATTTTCTTTGAATTAGAAAAATGATGCTGAAGTCTCCCTCTCTAAAAAATGGAATTGCGTGGTGAATGATGATTTATCTCTCCCTCTGATCTGAAATAAAACAATTGACGAATTTTTAATTAGTATAAGTATAGCTATCGCAGGAAGTAGAATAAAAAAAAAAAAAAAAATTGACAAAATGGCGCGTAGTCAAAAGTACAAGTTTGAAAACGACCAGTATTTTTGAATGTTTTGTTAATAAAAAAAATATAAATATTTTACGGAAACTATTAGTTCCGTAAAATATTTATTGTAGAACTATTCAGAATAACATATTAAAAATTCAGACAAATCGGTCACGTAGTTTTTTTTTTCTGGCCCCCGCAAGACGAAAAAAAGTAGTTTCGAGATAAATGCGTTTAAAGTTTCAACTGCTCCACTTATTCTTCTACCTACCTGACCTAATGGGCTGTAGATCCTGAAATACTCTGAATTTCGTCATCAAATTTTAACAGTATATTTTTAAGATACTATACTTTCGAAAAAAAAAATCGATTTTTCGAAAATTCTAGACCACCGGGTCCCCTTAACCCCTTGACATATCAACTAATTAAAATTATATATAATCAAAAAATACTATTTATTTTTCAGCTTAACATTTGTGTAACCTTAACAAAGAAAAGAATATTTATGCGTTGCTAAATATTATAATTCAATACTAATAACCAAAATTAATAAAGAATAATTCAATAACAAATTAAACAATAATTCAATAGTCCTGTAGAGCAATGTTTTTCAACTTTTTTTTGATCATGGTCCTCTTTTGGCCTTGTTTCCTTGCTGCAGACTTCCTGAGCTACTGGTAGAAATGTAGCTATTTAAATGTTTTGTTTGCAAATAGAACATGTTTTATTATACTTTTTATAATTTCTGTAAAATACATTAATTAAATAAAAATTTATATTTTAATTATTTCACAATCAATATGACTCTTGTGCTTGATGACCTGAAACAAGTTTTTTTTATATCCGATTCTATTGCTGTTGTCTGCTGTGTTCTATTGTCTGAGGGACAACAGAAGATCACCTCTGTCCATTATGTTAAAGCTATTCTCCGTTAGGCTGAGTAAATAATTCACACGACTGAAATCTGATTCTACCAAACACGAAGTAGGAAATACCATGAAAAACATTTAGTTTTATTCCAAAGCTGTGAAAATTGTGTTTTTCTTGACTGAAAATTATTTTGACTGCTATGTTGCTCTGTATCTCTATGAATGCTTCTTAAATTCTCTTGATGGTCACTTCTCTGTTTTCTTTTTTCTTCACTTTTATGTTTTTTTTCTTTTCTATTTTTTTTCTCGGTCACTTCTCTGTTTTCTTCTCTCAGTGTCTCCCCAATCTTGTGGCGTGGCCTCCCTTTTATGTGACTTTCCCTGTAGCGCTCTTAATATATACTGGGCTTCCCTGTTTACCATATAGTCCCGGGTTGGGAACCCCTGTTGTAGAGTATGAAACTATTCGCAACAATCTGGTAAATTTAGAGGTATTGGACATTTTTTTACACTGACAAGTCGTTTCTTATATTATTTTTTGAGCACACTAATCATCTCTTTGTAGGACGTTGCTTTTTACCAGTGGAAGGATTTGTTCAAGAAAATGTACCCTCACCTGAATAGCCCATTTAGCTTTCATTGTCATTTTCGTATGAATTCAAAACAGGAATATTGCAGGGTTCTTTTCTATGGTTCACACCTTAACATTGAATATATATAATTATTTCTTTCTAACATTTCCTTTCTAGCTGTACTAAAGTGAATTAAATTTGCGTGCGCCTCACAGACGTCAATGTTTACAATGGCATAAGAAACACATGATGTATCAGACTTCTCTGTATATCAAGGGGTTAATATATATAAATTTATGTGTGATATCGTTCAAGACAATTAGCCGTTTAACAGTTTGAGTACCACGTCACCCATATATGAGTGACACAAAAGTATTCGCAGGGCCCTTGTCATCCATAGATTGGTGACTATTTTATTTACTCAAGTAAGGACGATTTCTTTCGGTATATAAAAAATATTAAATAAAGACTATAAAATATCATCTTTGTAGTGCACTGAATGTAAAATTAAAACAAAATTACCAAAAATTACATTAATATTCAAATTATCATTAATTACATTATTATTCAGTGATATTCTTCGAAGAAATCTAAGAATAATTATAGCTTTTCCTGACATGTAGGACACTGTTACGGTTTTTTTTACATTTCTTCTCGCCTATAAACGATCCGAGAATCGCCTACGTTTCTCGTAACAAGAAGCACCCTCTCTCTCTATTCTTTATTCTGAATAAAAACGATTTCGATAGTTAACTCGTCGTTAGTTTTATCAGTGCAAGTAGCTAATAACAAGAGGCAAGTCGTGCGTTTGTTATTATGGCCCTGTAGGAGGATCTCGCTCAAAATGTGCTGGGCACTCAAAGTGTTAAAAGTTAATAATGTAATATTTATTATACAATTCCTGTTCAAATTCTATAATTTCTATCTATCTTGCATATACTTATAATAATTTATTTTTGCACGATGGAGAATCATCCAATAATTAATGAAATTTTATTATATATCCATCGTTTAAATAAACATGATTACTGTAAAGTATGTTTATATGTTTTGTGATTAAACTGTATGATCTGCTTTTAATGTACATCAATACTTATATTCAGATACCAAACAAAATCTTTACTTTGTGTTTGAACATTTATTGTTATCATTTTCAACCAAATCTAAACGTCGTTCACAAACCATTTCTGTAAAACATTTCGAGATATTAACAAATTTTATTTTTTTATTATATAATAGAAACGGCAAGTATTAAAAATATCTAATGGGTAAAATTTTCAAAAATTAGTGCATAAAATACTATAATATCTCTTTTGTGTCACAAAGGAAGAATTTAAGATGACCGTAATTTTTTTTAAATCAAAGAAACAGTTATAAATTTCATCTCATTAGAAAGAGATTTGTGACTTTTAAATATATTATCCAAAAGATAGCGCTCTGAAACCAAAGTTTCTTTGGAAAACATAAATGGATTACTAGAGCCACGCTCGGTTTCAAAGGGAGAATTACAAATCAAGCTATAAAAATATTTGAGAGGTGTACAGCTAACTTATTGAACTGTTGTGGTAGACAATAAATTTAAATTATAATTTTTATGTATATATATATATATATATATATATATATATATATATATATATATATATATGTGTGTGTGTGTGTGTGTTGTCGGCAAAGTCCGACTTTGCCCGGCCGCCGTTAGTTAAAGTCTGACTATGACTAGTCAATATATAACCTGATTTATAAAATTAAAATTAGAACACCTTCACCCACACCTTCAGTCTCATCTTCATTTTCACCTTCACCCTTGTTTGACCAGGCTAAGAGCAGGTATACAGCCCTGAGTAGAGGTTCTACTTTGGACTTTGACTAACGGCGGCCGAGAAAAGTCGGGCCTTTCTTACGACATATTCATATATATATATATATATATATATATATATATATATATATATATATATATATATATATATATATATATAGTTGATGTTTCAATGCAGGTGGAAGATCGTGAAGACATTAAGAAAGAAAGAGAAATAATGCAAATGGTACGGGACTTAGACCTCAGTGGAGATGAACTCGAAAGAAGAGAAGTTCCACACGGAATGTATGATCCCGGCACTAGCAATGGTGTAATGAATCCTTTAGGAGTACCTCCACCTCCATCTGGATATGTAGGAAGTTTGCATAGACCTAGATCACATATGCATCTAGCTGCTGTTCCAATGACAAACGGACATAGTAGACAAAGAAGATAGAATAATATTTCTGGTAAGCGAATAGTTCGTATTTTTTTATATTAAAGTCGTTTATTTTGAAAAACTTGTTTAAATATTTAATTACATAAGTCGTTCTGAATTATACATTCATGAGTTTTGATATTCAGTTTCTAAAACTTTTAATGTATTGAAATTGTGCAAATATTTAGTTTTGCAAGCAAGTTTTTGTAAATGCTTAAAAATAATCTAATAAAAAAAATGTCTGGAAATGTGTTTAAATATATTTGCAAAGTGTTCCGCGATTATAATTTGTTTAAATATGCAGACACGTATTAGACAACGTACTAATATTAAATGCTAGTTTTTTTGATGTTGAAAACTATTTATGTCTGTGTATTTGATTTGAATATCAACAAGTTATCGAATTGGATATAAAATATGTCTTGCAGTAGTTTACAGATCTAAACCAAAAGTCTTACTTTATGTTAGTAGTCCACTGCTTTAAAATTTCGTGTAGTTTATAATATAATATCTATATTAAGTTTATATTTTTTATCAAAAATGGAATTATATGATACAAGGTGTGCCAGAGGAACGAAAAAATTTCAAAACAATAATTAAATAAATTATTATTTTTACATAATTTTGTTTACCTATTTTTGTTAGGTATATCGGACCATTTTATTAAAAAAAACTTGTTGAGCAATTTTGTCACACGGATTCCTATAATCTTATTCGAAAATTTTCCATTACACGTCTTAACATGTTTGGTGGAATATTTGCAATTGCTTCTTGACTGTTTAATTTAAGTTTAGGTATAATGCGTGGATAATCAATATGCACCTTACTCTTTAGATAACCTCACAGAAAATAGTCACACACCGTCAAATCTAGGGGTCATGTTGCACAAACAACATCTCCATTTTTTTAAGATTACATGGTTCGGAAATAACACTCTTACAGCAGCCGTAGTCACTGTAATGGTATGAATTGTTACCTCATCTTTCTAGAAACATGTAATTTGTAGTAATTGAATCAATTCTCCCGTCAGAAATGTTGTAATCACGTTGTGGGCTACACCTTACAGTAACTAGTGTGCTTACTATTCTTGTGGACACTTGATGCTTCAAATTTAACATGAAATCAGTTTCCTCAAAGTTCTCAATCCACAAGTTGATGGGATACGTGCTCAATACTAGCTTACGATGTAGAATATTATAATGATTGCGAAATAGCCTTTGTACAGTTATAACAGATTCGCCTTTTTAGTAAAATGATATCACAGCGAAAGCTTGATGTGTATCCGACTACTGTTCCATATTTACTAAATGGCCATGAATGATTACCTATGTATCACTTAATTTTATTAGCTCACTCCAACAGTAAGTGATTAAGCCTGTTTTTAAAATTTTCCGCTCCACTGATTCACCCGTCAGATAAAAAATATAAACAGAAATAAACTCTTTAATAGGAAAAAAATATATTTAAAAACATATTGTCACTCTCATATCCTCTACTGAGATATTAATAGCACATTATTTGTTCTTATTGTGGAATTTGTCCTTGAATTGCTACAGATTTTGATCGGTACACTTCAAAAGCACAGTAAAAATGATCGTATAAAAAAACAAGTCTATTAATATATCATGTTACCTTTTTTTGAACCCTTTAATTATATATTTAAATTATGAATACACAAACTTAGTATAGCACATATAGTTATCGTATATTTTCGATTGTTAACAATTTGATTCTTTATAGGAATCGAAAGATTTTCTCTAAAAGTGAAATAGACAGTGAAAAAGTGGAAAACCATAAAACATATGTATTTGAAAAGTAAACAATGTCATTCAGTTTTCTTTTAAGAAGAAATTTTCATCTAAAAGGAAATAATTATTAATGTTCCCCCTCTTCAGATACTTTCACTTATATATAACCCTGCTTAACATTTCCAGGCACATATGATGGAACCGACATGTAGTCGTACCTTTTTTCCATAGTAATCCATAGTAATCACTTATTAATCAAATATTACGAGTTAAAACCCCTCTTGAAATCTAAAAATCTTGTATGTGTTATTTTTATCTATAGATTTTCACTGCACATTAAGATAATTATGGTAAAAACTATCTGATCTACTAATTACTCATTTCTTTGTATTAAAATAATAGATGCTAGAAGAATAGTGCTTCTTCATGTTTTATTTAAAATTATATATATATATATATATATATATATACATACATACGATCAGATATGAAAATATATAATACCTTAACACATTTATAATTATCAAACAATTCATTAACATTGAGTCTAAGTAAAACTCGTAGCTACAATGAGATGTCTGTTTTTTTAATAAATCAACAAAAATAAAAACAATACAATCTACATTATAAAAGAAATAAGCAAGGTAACGTTTCTTTGTTCCGCTTTTAGATAAAATTTTCTCAATTTATAAGTCATCATCTAATAAAAATATGAAAAAAATATCATTTTATAAATACACACACTAAAATTTTCTTTGATTGATGATCCAACAGATTATTTTCATTTAAAGGGCCGTTCAAATAACTGAAAAGACTATAAACATGTATTTTAATGCAATATTTGTGTACGTGGCGTTAAAATGATAATGTGGGAGAGTTCATCTTCCAGTAATACACAAAAATACCTAACGTAGTATGCATTGAGTGTAGAGAGATAAGTATCATCTCATAGTTGTCGAGTCAATTACTCGACGCATAAATTATGAGCCATTCGTGGGCAAAATGGCTATTATAAATTTAAATCTTTATTGTTTTATTTTCGCTGCGTTTAATCAAGTACATTATGGTTATAAAAAATAAAACACCGTATGATGTATGACGTTGAATAGAAAATAAACATTAATGTTACAACGTACATAGATTGTTGTTTCTTTTCAAATGTACGCGGGTTCAAAGTACTACAAATTTAATTCATAGAGGTTATATTATCTGCATATGATCAAAGAATAACCGTCACGTGAATTCAAGATGCTTATTATTTGTAATTAACACGTTTTTTTTTTCTTATAGTTTAATTTTTAGTTCAATTTTTCCAAGAATTGAAGAACTTTTTAATTAAATAATAATTTAAAATCCGCATTCTTAGAAATTTTTACTGTACATGAAATGACCTTCTGTCTGAAAACCAATGCAAACAATTACTCAAATATTTATTCAAAAAACTTATTTTCAAAATTTAGTTTGTGTTATACGAGAATATATACATTAGATTGGTAGAAAAATAATTACGGTTATGCGGTTAAGCTTTTTTGATTTTCCTATATGTTTTAGTGGTTCAGAATTGTTGGATGACCAATGCCTAACTTTTATACAAGCTCTCGAATTGTTGTGTGTGGTTTTGATTCAACTAATGTATTCAGTTGGTCGTTATGAACAGAAGAAGGACGCCCGCGACCTTCTTTGTCTTCAAGGTTCTCGTCCTTGAATATTTTGGAACCATCATTGCAGCGTACTTTCTTTAACAGTACCCACCCTAAAAGCATCGTTTAGTTTATGAGCAGTTTCTGCTGCTTTACGACCCGTTCTCAACTCATACAAAAATGCTCTTATTTGCTTATTTTCCATCCTTAATTCAATAGCCCACTTTAAAGTGAAATTAATAATGAAACCAAAGTCGATTTTACCAAAATACCGACCGAAAAATTCACTTTAAAATGATATTAATATGAACACGATGAAATGACACAAAGATTTTTTTATAAATAGTGGAAAAACCAAATTTTTTAAAAATGTACTTATTTTTACATAAAATAGGTTCTCTCAGTAAATAGTGAAAATATCCATTTTCTAAAAAAAATTACATTTACCCTTTACATAAAATAAGTGTTTACCTGATTTATAAAATAACTCTCACAAGTTTATAAAACAACAATCGATGTTCTAAAATTCCTTGAACTCTAAACGTAGCACAAAAAGCTTCCACAGGAAACACTGAACAGTTTTTTGTTAGATGTAAAATGTACCGATGTATATATTCTCTGACTTTATGATTTATGATTTTGAAAACGAACGATTACTACTATTATACAACCATGTAAAAATCCAATGCAGATGTGAAACAAAATTATAATTCGGGAATTTCACTGGTTAGATGTATGAATATGAATATTTTACATTAAAAATAATACAAATAACAGCAAATTAAGTACTAGAAATTAATGTGTAGCATTGAAGACCCAAAAAAATATCTTTAGTGTTTATTATTTTATAGCGGTGTAACGGTTAATCGTTATTTATTGAATTGTTGTGTAATATTTTTTTAGAAAATATCAGACAAAGTCACTAAGTTACACATTTGTAATGTTTATATTTTTGAATATATTTGGAAAGAAAGTTTCCTGTATAACCCTGTATATTATATATATATATATGTGTGTGTGAGTGTGTGCGTATGTATCTATATCTATCTCTATATATATACATATATATATATATATATATATATATATATATATATATATATATATATATATATATATATATGTGTGTGTGTGTGTGTGTATGTATATATATATATATATATATAATTATAGTGATAAATATGTAAATGTTAAATTTCAATGAATAAATTTTAGTAGCAGAATGAATGATCTACTAGTTCAGAATTTCTCCAATACCCACATATTATTGAAACTGTTATAACTGTAGCAAAAAAACCGTCGTCACTTTGCCAATTTCATAATATCGACATGAAATAAGTAATGTTTTTGCAATCGGACATTCAACTCTATAAGAACGTGGCATCGCACGTCGAGATGTTTCTTCTTACAGCATGTACGTGCCTTTTTGTGTATGTGTATGTATATATATATATATATATATATATATATATATATATATATATATATATATATACGTTTATCTGTTTGCATTCTTTTCATGCCTCGTACCGTTTGCGCAAATAAGGCCGACCTATAAAAAACGTATAAAGCCTCCGGCAATTCTCTCTGTCTGACACGTGCGTTTATTAAACACATTTGTATAGCAACTTTCTATAATACATATTGTTGTTCCTTGTATGAAGATGATAATAGGAAAATGTCGTTCCAGATCTGAGCGATTCATATCCTTATATCATTCGTTTACTCATAAATCATTTTTTTTTTAATATATATATATATATATATATATATATATATATTAATAGGATGTGTTCGCTTTATATATATATATATACATGTCCTAAGGCATAATATGATTAATTTAAAGATGTCTTCTTAAGGTCAGGTGATTTCGAAAATCTTATAAAATAGTACATCCGAAAGAGATTAAAAATACCTAACTTGTTTAAAATAAAGCAGTAGTAAATTACTATAAAATTCATAAAAAAATATAATTCATAAAAAAGTGTGTTAAAATTTTAGATGTTTTAGAAAACTATAAATTATTTTCCTATTTGATTTCTAAATTATAAAATTATACGTTTCTTTAAAAAGGAATACTTTCTATGAAAACCGTAATTTCGTTTACTTAAAGAAATATCAAATGTCGAGATTAAAACTAATTTTAAATATTTTTTATTTCAAAAATGCACAAAAGAAAATATGATTTTAATTTATTACATATTAGCTATATTCGTTGAAAAAATGTTTTATACAACGCCACACGCTTTAAAATAACTCTTCTTTATTATTTAATTTTAAATTCATTTTTTTAAACTTAAAATAAATTTGATTTCTGCTAGTTAACTAATATAAATATTCTGTACATATACCTCGTAAAGGATCGGCAAGTATTCGATTCTATTTTTCAACCGTTGTCAATTTTTCAAATGAACACAAAATTATAAATCATTAATAAAAGTGGCTGCAGTATTTCAAGTGTGAAACATATGAAAAAATATACCAATTTATAATTATTTACCTATAAAATTCTAAATTTAGTATAGTTCTTTTTATTCTCTTCTCAACAGGTCAACAGCTTCTATTTCAAGGTAGTAGAAAGTTTTTTTCAATTGAAATAGAAATTCCAAACATCGATCCTGAAACAATTAACATGTGACAATCCAATTTAAAAAATCTCAATATAAACAATTACTTTTTCCAAAGTCGTTTCCAATTTATAAATAATTAAATTCTAAGTAAAGTACGGAAGAAGTTATTTTAGAATGAATTAATTTTTTATTATTCCAAGAAAATTGCTTGGTTTCGATGGTTATAGTTATGAATAACTGCATTAGAACATAAAAAAATAAAGCTTTAAATAAAGTATGAGTTAATAAATGAAAATAAGCTCAAGTAAACTTATAGATCAAATTCTTATTATTAACCCTAACTAACGTAACGTATATAAACCAATATTTTTAACCTACAAATAACATTTTTATTATTTACCCTAACTGACTTAAAGTAGATAAAGCAATATTTTTTTAATCTATAGATAACATTATTATTATTAACGTTAATTAACTTAAAGTAAATAAACTAATATTTTTCATCCTTTAAATAAAATTCTTATTATTAGCCCAAAGTGACTTAAATTAGATAAAGCAATATTTTTTTAACCTATAGATAACATTCTTATTATTAACCTTAACTGACTTAAAGTAAATAAACCAATATTTTTCATCCTTTAAATAAAATTCCTATTATTAGCCCAAACTGACTTAAATTAGATAAAGCAATATTTTTTTACCTACAGATAACTTTTTTATGATTAACTCTGATTGACTTAAAGTAAATAAACCAATATTTTTCAGCCTATAGATAAAATTATTATTATTAACTCTAACTGACTTAAAGTAGATAAAGCAATATTTTGTTTATAATGTAAAATTCAAAATTTTCTCCTGTTCCTGCTAGAAATATAGTTAAAAACCCAATTAATAACAAAATTATTCTAATTAAATTACACTGTAATATAATTCTAAAAGGAAACCATAATAAGTAATTAACTCAAAGTATTTATCGAATATTACTGATAAAACTATAAAAAGCTAGATTTCTTCTATCTCTATTTTCAAATATTGTCGGTAATTCTATGAAACTGTAGCCACTCTTGCTTTTCGTTAAAATACACTTTTTGTCTGTTCTTGTTGATATCATAACAGTTAAATTAATATTTTCTTTACCTAAAGAGTATTATTCTAGAGATTATTATTAAGTATATTTTTATCAATACCTCAGAATCTTAGTATTATTGTAATATTTTTGTCTTCACGCCGAGATATATTTGAAGATTTATGCTTCCATTTTGCTATAAGAATTTAATTGAAATGTTGAGCACGATAATATAATTGAAAATGAATATTTGTTATTACTTAAACAGTAAATAAACCATTAATACTGACAAAAACTTGTTTTAAGACCTGACACATACAACATTGATATTTGAAAACCAATTCGTATACAAGTTCACTATAAATGTTATTAATTATTTATATTTTTCTCTTCTAAATTAATAAAGATGTACATATTGTTGAAATAAATATTAGGTTGGTAGAAAAATAATTGAGGTTTATGACGTTAAAATTCATATACATTTTTCTCTTTTTTGATTTTCATAGCTGTTTTATTCGGTCCAGGACTGATAAATGACAAACGCCTAACTTTTGTGCAAGCTCTCAAATTGTTGTGTATGGTTCTGATACAACTAACATCTTCAGCTGGTCGTTAAAAACTGAAAGAGGACGACCACGACCTTCTTTATCTCCAAGGATCTTGTCCCTAGTAACAAAATTTTTGACTTGTCATTGCACCGTACGTTCCTTAACACTACCCATACGAAAAGCATCGTTTAGTTTATAAGCAATTTCTATTGCTCTACTATCCGTTTGAAACTCATACAATAAATTGCTCTGATTTGCTACTTTTCCATCTTTAATTCAATAGCACGAATTCAAGTAAAATTAATAATGAAACCAAAGTCGGTATTACCAAAACACAGACCGCAAAATGCACTTTAAAATGATATTAACATGAACACGATGAAATGACACTTTCGTTGAAAAAAATTAAGGTTAGATTTCAGAAAATAAAAACCACAATTATTTTCCTACCAACCTTATATATATATATATATATATATATATATACACATATATATATATATATATATGTATGTATGTATATATTATATATATATATAACAAAGTAAGTTTATTCGATTATCGAAATATTTCCTTGAAATGCTGCAAAACAACTTTAATACATTTGCAACCTTAACGAAATCCATTAATTTTTCCACATGAATTCATGTAAAGAATCTAACGCGGAGTGCCGAAAAGCATGCATGCATGATTTTGACTTTCATTCGTGTTAATTATTAACAAATATATTTACAAACAATGTTGTTCGAAAGCGATTGTTTCTGTATCGACAAAAATCGGAAATGACCGTTCTCGCCCTTATTGTCTTCACGCGTTGTTGATTGCAACAAATTGCCCGTTTATCGCAATTGCTTCAAGATCCATTTACTACTAGTAGTAGTGGTCTTTTTTCTAGCATATAACACACGAAATATTTGCAGTGATGATATATGCCATTGTTTCGTATCGTTTTACAAGAATGTGTTGTTAGTATTCAATTGTTCGTTTCTCAATGCCTTTTTTTTGTATTCCCATTCTAGAAATTGAGGTCAATATGCCTTATTGACTTACCGTTTTGAATTTTCAATACGCGTACAGTTTAAACAGACAATCATATGTAAAAGCAGAAATATGTAATAAATGTCATTTTACACGGTTGTCTCATTACTCATAACTTATTACATATAAATACAAATATATATGTATATATATATATATATATATATATATATATGTATAGTTATAAAAGTATATATGTATATATATGCATATATATATATATACATATGTATATATATATATATATATATATATATGTGTGTGTATATATATACATTGGATCAGTGAAAATGTTTGTATACGATTTGAAATTGAAATTCACGCGATTATTTTTCGCGGAAAACGCTTTTATTAATCAATTATTTTTTCACAAGCGTTTTCTGCAATCATTTTTCAACGCTCAAGCAGCCGCTAGATTCCCCTTTCTTAAAAACTGCACGGTTTTTCATCAAAAAAGGCGGTGATGTGGTTTTTGACGGCCTCCACAATGTCAGTTTTTTACCATTTAAACTGTCTTGCATAGACCGGACCAAATGATAACACGAAGATGCAATGTTCGGAGAATACGGTGGATGCAATATCACTTTCCATTACAACTGCTTCAGTTTTTGCAGAGTCAATTTTGCTGTATGTGGTTTTGTGGTGGAAGATGATCTCCTTGCGATTGGACAAAATCGAATGGTATTCTTTAATTGCTGCATTCAATTTGGTTAGTTTTTGACAGTACTTCTCCTTAGTAATCGTTTTTCCTCGTGGAAGCAGCTCAAAATAAACAAAATCTTTGAAATTCCGCCAAACACACAACAACACTTTCATCGTATGAAAGCCAGCTTTGGCGATATATTCTGCCCATTCATTCGATTGTTCCGTGTTCTTCTGCCTCGAATATTGTTGTACAGGACTCGTGTCTCATCTACAGTCACTAGCCGATCCCAAAAAGACTCTCTGTTGAGGCATTCAAGCAAAGAAACTGCAGAAGAGACGCGATCAAACTGTTTCTTTCAGACAACGAGTGCAGCACCCACGTATCGAGCTTCAACGTGATCCCCAGCTTCTTTAAATGCCGAAATGTAGTTAGTTTCTCAACGTTGCGTGTCTCGGCAATCTCTTTCGTCGAAATTCGTGAGTTATTGCCTACTAAAGCGCGCACATCGTCGAGCAGGATTGATCTTCGAAGTTGAAATCATCAAATCGAAATTTAGTCAAACCATTTCTTCACAGTTGGAAGTGATGGTGCATGGTCCTAATAAACCTCCCGAATATTTTTCGTTGCCGTGCCAATGGTTACTTCTTTCTGAAACTCGTACAGCACAACATGACGAAAGTGTATATTTTCGTTGTCCATTTTCAAAAATTTTTCTTACACACAAATCGAATTGAAACAAATACATCTGATGCCCAAATGCAGCTGTGACTGTCACCTTACATAATATATATAACATGAAAACATTTCAAGCACCACCACCATGCGGCACTCTTAACACCACATATTGAATCGAATACGAATTTTTGCTCGGATCAAATATATATATATATATAATATACACGTAGATATAAGAAAACACTGTAGCAAAAATTGTTCCCTAGAATTGTATTCACCCACCAAAAATGATAATAATCATTATGTTTATTTAATAAACCTTTATGATACGAAATTCTTGTACGTATTGGGAGAGCAATCAAATATTTATGTACTCAATTTTATAATTTCTAATATTTTAATTAAAACGCTGCCCCTTTTCAATAATTTTTTTATTAATGAGAAATCATGTATAATTTTAGTAATTTTAATATATTCAAATCATAGATTTATTAATTTATTAAGAGCTGATTAATAATAAAATGGAGTCCATACTGTCATTTGAAGTATAGTACATGTAGCCAACTTAAAATATTTCCATGCTATATTTTATAATTCATAATATTAGGTGCAATAATTAATTCCTTACATTTTTATAGAAAATGAATGTATACTAAAAATGGAATATATTTATATCTTCAAAATATCTCTCATTACTTTATATAACTTTACTCCATCTATCAAGTAATTTACGAATACCTTGTCAAAAAAAGATAGCAGCTTTCAGTCTATGAAACCGTAAGCCATTTCGATCTTTACCACTGTTTCATCATTTTTTTATATATTTTATTCAACAAAGTACCTCCAAAGCTGAACAAATTTTTCTCGCGGCTTCGACAGTATTTTTTTCAATTGGAATGCGAAAAGTATGTAATATCTATATGCTGTATTTCGAACACCATGGTTCACTACTGTTTTATTAGATTATCCCAACTCTTTAGCTAGTATATATATATATATATATATATATATATATATACATATATATATATATATATATATATATAAAATATTTTAATTCAAAACAGAGCAATGATTAATTCAATTTAAAGGCATAGAACTTATTCTTACATCTAATTCTTAATTAAATCACGATCTGTTTGAATAAAAGGTTTTATATTAATAAGAAATCGTATCTAAATTTAGTTAGTTTCATTCAATGAATTCGAATTATAGCCTTATGCTTGTACTGTACTAACATTTTTTTATAATAAAACAGCAATTAGTGCTGTCTATTGAAGTAGAATGCATGTAACGAACTTCAAATATTTTCACGCTATATTTTATAATTCATAGTACTTTAATTAACACGCTGTCTGTTTTCGATAAATCTTTTTTTATTAATGAAGAACCAGATATACATTTAATATTTGTTTAAAGAATGAATTCAAATTGAGATTTATTTACATGTTAACAAATTGTTTATAATAAAAGACCGATTATTGCTGTCTGTTAAAGTAGAATGTTTACAGATATCCATGTTAAATTAATTGCTATGCCAGCAATATTTGTAGTTGAATCCTGGATTGAAAAGCATGTTCCGTTAACTCACACCTATGTTATAAAATATATTGTCTATTTTTTTCTTTCTGTTTTTATTTTAGAGTGCAAAACTCGATACATTTATTTGCTAATGCACCGATTGATTAACTCTTTTCAGTATCTTTGAATATTTCTATCTTTTCTTTCAATTAGTTTTATTTTTTCGTGGCATGATACAAAAAAGTCTTTAGAACCTATAGATCACATAAGTACCGTTGGGTACAAATTTAAACATAAATAAACATAAAACATAATAATCTTAACCGATTTCCAAGAAAAAAAGCTTAAAAATTACTACATCACTGTCTCTTCAAGTCAATAATAAAACATTGATTGATGTTGTTAAGAAATTCTGAATGTATGGAGAGGTAAAATAAAAAAAATCTTTATACACACAAAAAAACTAACTGTAGAGTCAATTTGGTTGTACGTGTGCTTTTGTCGATATATATATATATATACATTAGTTTGGTCGAAAAAATTGTGGTTCATTAACTTCAAATTCATATGCATTTTTCTCTTTTTTGATTTCCCTAGCTGTTTTAAGTGATCCAGCCTGTTGAATGACTAACGCCTTAACTTTTATGCAAGCTCTTGAATTGTTGTGTGTTATTCTGATTCAATTAACGCCTTCAGTTGGTCGTTATGAACTAAAGAAGAACGCTCCCGACCTTCATCTTCAAGGCTCTTGTCTTCAGTAAAAACTTTTTGGAACCACCATTGCACCGTGGGTTCCTTAAAAGTACCCAGATCAAAAGCCTCATTTAGATAACGAGCAGTTTCTGCTGCTTAACATCTGTTCCGAACTCATACAAAAAATTGATCTTATTTGTTTATTTTCCATCTTTAATTGAATAGCCCCTTTGAAACGAAATTAATAATTAAATCAAAGACGTTTTTACCAAATTACAGATAGAAAAATGAATTTTCAAATTATATTAACATGAACTCGATGAAACGATACTTTCATTGAAAAAAGATAAGGTTAGAATTTAGAAAACAAAAACCGAAATTATTTTCCTACCAACCTAATATAAATGAATTTTTTATTTTGATCAAATGTATTTTCATATAAATGTTTATAAATAAATGAAAATATAATTTAACGTTCAACAGATAGAGAAACATTTTAATAATCTATTTGGTTATTTTTCCTCTTTAATTCAATAGCCTAATTTGAAACAAAAGTAATAATAAAACAAAAGTCGTTTTTACAAAAATGTCGACCCAAAAATGTACTTTAACATCATATAAACATGATTTCATTGAAAAAATTTAAGGTTAGAATTCAAGAAACAAAAACCGCAATTATTTTCCTACTAAACTAATATATATACATATATATAATCATATGAAAATTCACAGTACAACAAATATTTTTTATTAATAATTAAAAAAATTAATGATATTTTTGATATTGATAATAATATCATTTAAACTATTAACATCACAAAACTGAAAACAATGGGTTCGTTTAATTTTTTTTAATAACACGGACAAAAATACACAAAAAAAGAAAGAAAAAAAATCCTAAACACAAAAACCGATTATATACTTCAAGCATTTTCATGTTTGATAACCAATAATAATAAAGAGAAGTTATTGAAAAATGTGTATAAAAAAATAATCAAAATATTCTATAAAAACAATAAAATTGTCATTGTCTTGTGTACTGATATTCATTATTTACCAATTATTTATTTTTTATTACT
The DNA here is from genome assembly GCA_034766995.1 of Acanthacorydalis orientalis. NCBI lineage: Eukaryota > Metazoa > Arthropoda > Insecta > Megaloptera > Corydalidae > Acanthacorydalis > Acanthacorydalis orientalis. Next base: position 6,514,227 of record CM068317.1, on the reverse strand, counting down.
TCTTTTAAACTGAAGTGTTGGATAGTTGTAATGCAATTTGTATCTTGTCTATCTGAAACATAAATATTTTATGACATTTTTTATTACAATTTATTGCATAGTTTCACCCTTTGCGGTCGTATTGCGCTAAGGAATGTGCACTCTACTGGAGTTTTTTAAAGTGGTCGATGCGGCGTTTGCATGTAGTCAAAGATTAGCCTTTGAAACCAATATTTTTTTATTATAATGAAACTATTTTATTTATATAGAAAATAAACTTTTTTATTTCTTTTAATTGTAATATTATATTTTATAATCTTTAACAGTATGATATCTCTTGAAACAGTGTTCGATATACAGGCCCGGTTTTCGCGGGCAAATATTACAATAATAAACCAATACAATAATTTCTCGTCTTCCTCCTTTAATTTTGCGATTGGAACACACTAAGCAGTCTTTAATTTCACTTTCTTTTTCCTATTTTAAAATGAAATTTGAAAAATTATATACCAAAATCAAAAATAATACAAATAATGATAAAGTATGTATTAACCAAATTTCTACTATTAGAATTTTATTGTTAGCTGTTCTGTAGTAGAAAAAAGTAAACTAAACTAAATAAAGCTTTCAAAACAACAGAAATCGCTCGTCTCGACTTGTCGGGCAAAGCCTGACTCACGACTAGAACGGAAAATGTGTTCTGTCAGGCATAGTATGTCTTAGAATCACAAAGGGTTAATAATCAAAACAACTTTTCAATATAATATAAAATTGATGAGTGTACCATCCAAACTATAGAGGAAAAAATCAATTTGAAATTACAGTGTTAATGTATTGATACCTCACATTAACAAATAGTTGAGATATCCTGCGTATAATGTTAAATCTTTAATTTCATAACATTATAACAAGAATTAAAGTGAAAAATCACATTACTACTTTTCAAACACTTCAATATTTATCCGTAGTATGAAAAAGGTCAATTTTTCAAATATGCAGTGCATTTAAAACTCATATTATTTACAGATAAAAAATGATTATCCCTCTCGTATCATTAGCTAAATTCAATCGATTGAATTAACAATTGATTACAGAAAATTATATACTTTTCAACACTTAACTTCTTGATTGGTACTTGATAATTATATAGTACGATAATCAATATTTTTTTATAAACAGTTTCAACTTTAGAGATTAAAAAAAAACTTCTCATTTATTGTTACCTCATTTGTAAAATCTAACAGCGATAATCTTATTCTACAGTTATTACAATATAATCGTTTATAATTAGAAATAGAGCAAAAATTATACAGGTGTTGAATTTAAATGTATCGAACTTAATTTAAAACCTGTTAACTGCGTATATTTATAAGGTTTTTAGATAATAATTATTATCATAAATAACTATTTTAATGTTAACTTTCGTTTGTTTCAGAATACGAAAGCAGTTTCCTAAGTTCGTGCACCTCATAATTAAAAAAAAATAATCCGATCTACAGTGAAGAAAGTCTGCTTGAAAAAAAATATATTATTTATAAACGTTTGGCAATAAAGATGTTTCTAGAGAAATAAAATAACCAGTACCTAAGAACTTATACTCACGGCTACAGAAATGGCATTATATTCTCGAATCCAGTACATCGAACGTCAGTTATATAACTGAACTCTGATTGAGAAGAAACGATAAGAATGTAATATACTTATTATTCAAACATCGTGTGTGTACATATTTTTAATCATCGTTAACGGAACGAAGAAGGAGAGAATCTTTTAATTTTTTACTGACTCGAATTTGGACGAATTGATTTACTAATTATCAATTAATAATATAAAATATGTTTCAGTTCAGTTTTCTTGGTAAGAAAAAAAACTGCCTTAACTGAATGGCTATATTAACAGGTTGTTAACCTAAGAGTTGTACATTTTAATGTACAATCTTTCATCAATAAATTTATGTTTTGAATGAAGATAAATATCGATTTTCAAAATGTTTGTTAAATATTTGAAATGAGTAAAAAATGAGAAGAAAGGATCAACAACAAATATAATAATAAAGTAAGCGAATTGAATATTTCTGTATATATGTTTATCTTTGTTTCTGTGGTTTTTGTCATGTTTACTTATAAGAAAAGTTATTTTAATACGAGAAAATTATTGTATATGTCTTAACAACAATGTTTATTATTCAGGAATGTCAAATTTATTTATATGTAGATTTAACTAAACAGTTGTGTTTTTTAATAAAAATCATATTGTATCGTCTCTAACAATTTTTATATTTTTATTGATGATAAAACAAGATGGTACAGTATTTTGTGAACACGGAATTTTAGATCACAATACATAGATTATTGATATCTAATCAGTGCCAAACATCTATCATGGAAAAAGGCATCTTTATTATTAAAAAAAAATTTTTAAGAACAATTCTAAGTGAAAATTTAGATATTGTTTCTGGTCAGAATAAGACAATGAAAACAACAATATTTTTAAATGAAATACTAAATAAATAATGCAAAATGATTTGTTTTTATTATATATATTTTCATTTTAAAGAATGTCACTGTCTATTAAACATTCAGTTTAAGTAAAGTGTATTGAAAATGTACCAAACGTTTTTTTTACTAAAAATTAATATTGTAAAACAAATATAATTGAATTAATACAAGGTTTAATATTTTTATACACAAAACCTACATATTTATTTCAATGAATTATATATATATATATATATACCTAATTTAGATTTATATGAAGTTTATCAAATGGTTTCCTTATATGTTGCATATTTATCTTTTTGTACATTTTGTACTCATTTATACATACTTTATGACTCAAACATATCTCAAACATGACTCAAATATTTCTCAATAACAAGTAATAAAATAAAATATAATTGAAGACAGTTTTTCAAGTTATCGCGCTTAACTTTAAACAATAAGGATATAATTGATTGATAAATCGAAAATATTTGGATTTGTATAAGACTATATGCATATATATATATATATATATATATATATATATATATATATATATATATATATATATGTATGCATGAATATTTGTATACAAAGTATAGAATTAATAAAATATATATTGGATTCATAATTTGAAATTAGACCTGATTAAAGTCTAACCAACCTCTGCTGGAAAAAAGTTTCTTGCAAAAATTTAAAATAAGGACATGATTAATTTTTGTTAAAAATTAAATATTTTATATATTTTTGATATTCATCTGTTCAATACCTCTAAGCTAATACACTGTCCAACATCTATAAACTAAAAGACAAATTTTATTTTCTATGATTTGATGATTGTTTAGTAAACAATATTAATTCATTAATATAATATCTATATATAAACTGGAAAAAAATATCTTTTCTCCAAACAAATCTGTTAATAAACGTATTTAGAATCAATAACTTACAATCATTTTTAGAAAATGTATAAATTTATAAATCATAGTACAAGGAGTGAATTATTTAATGACAATGATCTGTTATGGAAACTGCTTGGATACAAATTTTTTTTTATTTATTTAAATATAATTGTTAATGCCCTTTGAAGTATCTATTTACGAGTGGCGAACATCTGATTTTTCATATAAAAAGATGTACTCCAACTACATATATATATATATATATATATATATATATGTATATATATATATATATATATATATGTATATATATATATATATATATATATATATATATATGTATATATATATATTGAACATAAAATTTAATTTAAGAATGGAATATTCGAGAATAGGATACTTTTTGACAGTAGTTTGACTTAAATGTATTTAATTTGTTTTCTATGATATTATAATCATAACTGAATTTACTCTAAATTCCTCAATTTATATTAGAATCAACTTTTTCAATATTGGTATTCAATGGTAGTTTCATTTACAATATAATATATTTAACTTGATTATTTAAATGATCAAAACTGTTAATATCTATTAAACTCGTATCAAATTGTACCATTTCATCTAAAATGACTAAAACTTTGAAATTATGAATAAAATTCATTTTTAGTAATGAGACATTAAAATTCTTTTACAGCCAGATGCGACCTATGGGTCGCCAGTTGAAAAATGCAAACTTATTTGATGGTAGACGCACATACATACATATTTACATGCATATACATATATATATATATGTATATATATATATGTGTATATATATATATATATATTTCTAAAAATGAAAGTCCTTTCTAGAATTATATTCGAATAATTTTAAAAATTAACATATTTCCAAACTTTTAGATTGAATTCAGTCATAAATAAAGATATAAAGAAATCATTTGTTACATAATTCTTTTAATATCACTGTCATTTCTTTAAAGAAATTAGATCAAATATTTTATTACATATCAAAAATAATTTGAAGATCTCCAAATAGTTCTGATACTCTGGCTTAATTCATTTTCACAAATTAATTCCTTTTACAGTCCATTAACCATATTAATAATTTTTCTGATCAAAAATATTTAATAAATTATCATTAGTCATTATAAACAACAATCAAAAATGACCAATAATAATTTAATAAGTATTTTTGATCAGAAAAAATGTTAATATGGTTTATGGACTGTAAAAGGAATTAATTAATGAAAATAATTTATAGATGCATAAATGCTAAACCGACTTTCACACCTGAGTTCTTTTTTCACCCTACAAACAAACCTTACAAACATTTTTTCTGTTCAAAAAGATTCATTCAATTATTATTGATAATTTTGGTGTTGTTTTTGAAATGAAAAATTAATCGATCGGTGAAAGTGAATTTAGATACAATGTTTTTGTGAAATTTAATCAATTTATTAATAAAATGGAGAAATAATATCTTTATTTCACCGACAAATCTTTTTTATGTGATCGTAATTATGCATAATATGAAAATCTACTATCATTCTTTGATTTTATATTGAAAAAATATCCATTTGGTAGAATTTTTTTGGTAGAACTTCGTTAATGATTTTCTATAAAACATTTAAAATTAAAAATAATATCCATATATATATATATATATATATATATATATATATATATATACATTGAAATAAATAAGATAACAAAGGAAAATATTTTTTTATTAAGCAAATTTTATGTAGAATAGAAAAAATTGCATATTATACAAAATGTATGTTATCAGAAATATTCATAATAAAAAAGATTTCCCTGTAAACTTGACTTAAAACATATTTAATTTCAATATTTTCCAAATTACAAAAAATGAAAATCTCTGAGAATTATGAAAACTGTTAATTTATCTTAGTGATAACTTTCGAATATTTACAAGTCTGAAGATGTGTTACATAACAATTATTGTTAACATAACAAATTATTGTTAACATAATAAACATAACAGATCACATATTCAAAATTCTCCGCGATTACATAACATTCCGGTATTCATGACCTATGCAAATAATCTTTGGTCAATCCAATTAAGTGAAGATCAATAGGTCGAATTTGAATATCAAGATCTAAGTTTATGTTTCGTAATAGACACATGATGTTGTACTTTTAAGGTTAAAGCAGATTGGAACAACATTTAAATTTTAATAGTACAACTACATCATATAAAATAAGATTAATCTTATTTAATATAAAATTAAATGTCTCAAATAAGATGTTTATGGGAATAAAATAAATAAAAAACTATACATATTGATACATATCTATGAATGGACATATGTTATACACAATTTTCAATTTTATTACTATAATTTCACAAACTTCTAAAACAAAATCCAGTTATTTCTGCTAACTGTTATTCATTACAGTTGACTTTTTAAATTATGACTGTATTTATTTTTACAAAAAGAATTAATTCTCTCTTTTCTTACAAATTGAGATTTATTGATGAAGATGGATTCTTATTAAGAATAAAATAATTTGAACTTAACCAAAAACTGTTTTTAAAAGGTCCGATCAGAGCTACAACGATTACAGAATTAATTGTAATACTTTCTATACATTTAATTAAATATTTATTCTTTTACAATCATTCTAATATAAAAAATAATAATCACAACTGTTTGTTTGACATTTCTGTACATTTTAAAGATTTATTATATCTTTTAATCATATATTTGTTTATGTAATAACGTCGATGTATTTCTTTTTAAATATTTTGTACTGGAGACTGATTTGTATATAATTTTAGTTGAAAATATTTTTAAATAATAAAAATATATATACACTAACATTATTCATGAAATGTATGGAATGACTTATACATAAACTACGAAATATAATTAATAATTTATCGACTCTAATCTTAAGAATAGTACTTCTATGACTTCTATTATTTTGTTAATAATGTATTCATTTAAAAGAATTATAATGTAATTAACTTTATCTTAAGTACGGACAAGATCTGGAAATATTTTTATATATGTAAAATCAAACAAAACAATAACTATCCGTCCGTTTCTTAAAAAAGACTTACTTAAGTTAATTGAAATATTAGTTTTAGATACCTTGTACATTATTTTATCTAACCAGAATATGATATTATTAAAAATAAAATTTTAGAATACTCTAGAGGCATCGATTACTTATCTGTAAAAACTTATCTAGATGTTCAAGTTTTACAGTAGATTTTAATATATGTTATGTAATATATAATTATTTTTACGATTAATTAATTAAAGTATATATTTTAGGATATAAATATTGTAGGTTAAATTTTACTGCAAAATTTTAAGTGGCCTTAAGTTAATTCTGCTCAAACTAATCTTAACAAGTTATTTATATATGTAGATTTTTTAAGGTACTTTAAAGCAGTTCAGATTAATTCAAGAATTTTATTATAAAATATAAATATATTTGAAAATTCAATAAACGGTCAGTCAAAGAAATATCAAACATCTTACAAGAGAATTTAAACAATATAAAGAAAACTCTATAGATGAAAAAAATATTTAAAAGTATAAAACGATCAATATACAAAATTTAGTGGAAAAATATATCAAAATTCATAAAAATATGCATTTCATCATTAAAGAATAGAGAATAAAAATTATACTCAATCTCTATTTTATAAATGATGCTATTTAATACAAAACAATCTTAGTTTTCTTAATAAAATTATTGAAATAATGATTGTCAACTGCAAAGGAAAAATATGTTTATTTTTAAAACGGGTGTAGGCATTTTAACATTTTCTGATTGTTATTATATAAACTCTGCGAACCAAATAATTTTGTACATACCATATAGACAACTGGGGGTTATATAAATATATATATAAAAATGTATTTTAGTGCCATTATTAAGCAATTAAAAAAACAATCATAATGTGTATAATCAAACAGATTGATTATTTAAATTTTATTATTAATTAACTGAATACAGTAGTACTTAAAGCATGTGTACATAAGTAATAAATAATTATTATGAATAAATTGTTGTAATTATAGTTAAATCGATCATTTTATTTTAATATTTTTTTCTTTATTAATTTTACTTCACTATATTTGTTGTTCTTCACTATTTTTGTTTCAGACTTTTATTGTTATACATACAAGTGAAATAAATTCAATTGATAATTTTTTAAAGATATATATATATATATATATATATATATATATATATACAGAGAGAGAGAGAGAAAACGATTTCAACACAAATTATAATGAACATAAATATTAGTGGAGTTATAAGTAATTTCTGTTACTGGGAATAAATTGTAACATGTAACATGTATTTATCATCCTAATGACTCATGATACTCGACAGGTCAGAAACTGTTTGGAGTAATGAAGTTTCTCTCATTCTTATCAAGGCAGTGGTAGCGTAGGTATCGAAATCAAATAATAAGTTTCTCAGCCCCAAAATGGGGCGATTGAAAGTGCATATTCGTCATGTAATGATATGGGAGTTCAAATAGAGAAGAAACGCTACGGAGGCATGGAAAAAAATATGCAGTATTTGTGGTCAAAGAGTCAACTGACCGACAAGTACGGTGCAAATTGATTTGAGAAATTTCATTCTGGAGATACGTTATTGAAAGATGAACCTAGACCAAAGCATTCATCAGAATTAAAATCATTGGTGGATTGCAACTCACGGTAAAGTACTAGGGAATTAGAAAATAAACTACATACGTCACAATCCACCATATTCCGCCACTTAGAAAAGAAAGAGCAAGTCAGCAATGTGGATGTTTCGGTTCCACACACTCTTGGTGGAAAAAAACGAAGCGGATCATTTATCCATACCAACAAATCTTTCACGACAGAGAAATGACTCGTTTCTTAATATCATCATAACAGGTGATGGAAAATAGGTCACATACGACAATGTTTAACACTAAAGGCAGTGAATTGACAAAGATAAATCTCCACGACCAACTCTAAAAGCTGATCTTCATGGAAGAAAAGTTTTGTTGTGTTTGTGGTGGGATCGTCACACTATTATTCATTTCGAGTTTTGAAACACTAAATGCAAATATATACACCCAGCAGCTGCGGCGGTCCATCAAAGTTTGATTGAAAAGTGCCCTACACTCGTCAATAGGAGAAATGTTGTTCTCCTCCACGAGAACGTAAGACCATATATAGTAAGAGTAACACAAGAAAAATTTTTGGAGCTTGGCTGGTTTATTTCACACTACATGCCTTACTCATCTGACATTGCACCAACCGATTATTATTTTTTTCGATCCCTTAAAAATGCTTTAATGAAAAAAATTCTATAATGAAAACCAGGTTCGATAATTTGTCAAAACTTTTTCATATCAAAACCAGGGGAATTCTACAGAAAAGGTATCGAAAAGTTACCTGATATGGCAACAGGTCATTGCAAATAATGGCGAATGTATAACTAATTAAGATATAGTTTTTGGTTATTTTATTGATGAAGAAAATTAATATACTAAAACGGAAATTATATATGACTCGACCTTCAAATTAATATAACAAATGTATGGCTGTAATCAATGAATATGCATATGGATTTTGCTTGATGTAAAATTCCATGCAAATATTTACTTTTATAACAAGGTCATTTCACATATTTAATTCACAAATTCATCGTAAATTAAAATTCAAATCATTTCAAAGAAGTTAAACCCCTTATAATATCGAGTGAGACTCGTGATACGGATTTCGGGCCAAAACTGATAAACATGAGTTGGACTCGTTGTTTATCTGTTACGGGTTCACTTGTATCATTTTTTAATGTTCATTTTTCGAAGCACACAGATCCAACTACTCAGTATACTACTCAGTACTCAGTATACAGACAAATAAACAACAGTTTACAGAATAGCTTATATATTTTAAAGGAATATTAATGTATGCACACTTACAAATCGTTTAATCTAAAACAGCTCATTACAATGAAAATAAGTAAAAAATTAATCAACGTTATTAATTAACATATAGTAGAGAACGAAAATTTATTATCAACCTTAGTAGGATAAAGTCATGAATATACAGTAGTAAATATAAATATCGATCAAATCGTAAACTGCAGTAGAGACTAAAGACAACTATCGAAAAGAATTTTTAAATTATTTTACTCCACAAGATATGCAAATATACAGAATTCTGCTATAAGTTAGTACTATTAATAATATTCTGCTTAATATTAATCTGTGAAAAAATTTACACTGGTAACTAGACAAATGAGTAAATAATTGCAAAGAAATTGATCATTTCGAAAATAAACGTGTTACTGATATGAAAGTGAGGTACCTTTTGAATTGATTGTATCGATAATTTTCGATCATATTGGTACCATCAACAAAATTCAAACAATAATTTGATCATCTGGACCTATTATTACAGAGTTTGATTTTCGTTCGTGGACAGGTTAATTGCTATGTTAGAGTATGAAAAAAAACCCTTAAAGTCTTATCTAAAAATAGTTAAAAACAAAATATTATTGTGCAGTTATTCTTCTATGATATTCGATCTTTGAAACGAAATCGTAGAAGAATATCTCAATGAGTACGGACACTGAGGCTCACGACTAGTGCGGTTTAAATTTTCTGAACATCTCAATAATTGTGGAAACTCAATAAGTAGTGCATCAATATTTTATTATCCTGTGATGGACACGCTTCTCGCTGTCCAGCCAGCGAAAATTCAAAATGTCTACGAAAGCATCCTCTTTCAAATTTCATGTTTTTTATTCAGATGTCGAGGAGGAATGATTTATCTTCCCTGACACTAAACACCTTATGGACTATGAGGGTTCAAAGATGCCCTTTTCTTTCAGTGTATTTACGGCCACAACGGTTTTAATGGGTAAACGGGATAATACTAACGGGTTTTTTAATGGTTGAATACTTCTATTTCACACACAAAACTGATATGTATTCACGCACGATATATTCAGTGGTACTCTGATGACATTCCCATTCCCTGATACACTGATACCTTTATATACTGAATACCTTTTAGAACAATATCATCTGTCGCGTTCTCGATGATTAATTTTGAATACAGAATTTCCAACAATCGGTCGACAGATCATAAATATATCCTTAACACTTAATTTGGGAATTATTTTTATCCGATTCGCATATGCCTTTCTCTATCCTGTTCCTGCGATTTTATGATATTAAACAATAGGATTTCAATAAATATAAGGATCAATAGTATACCACTTATAGTATATTTATACCCAATACCAATTAATTATTCAAAAATCCTGTTAATTCATATTAAAAATCTGAGCAAGAATATAATGAAATAAATATTTTATACGACAACTTATGTTACCAGATTGACTTGTCTGTATGTTAAACTATTAATATTGAAGGCAAGTAGATTAATATATTATTTTCAAAGAAATTTAAAATATAATAAAATTGAAAAATATACAAATTTAATTAAAAAAATATTATTTTATGGGAGTGAAAAAGAATTCCTTTTTGAAAATGAATTTAGCTAGTGTTAGAAATATATTCCGATAAAACAGTTCTTCATCTAAAAGATAGTATGAAGTAATATGTGCAGTGTGTATTGAAAAACTCGAATTAAAAATTATTGATAAATAAAGATACTAATTATCGTTTTTACACGAGAATTTATTTGAAAACGCCCAACAGTTGTTATCAGAACTTGCAGGAAATGGATATGTTTTCTGAAAATTCAGTCATCAATTTCTGAAAATTCAATATAAATATATATATATATATATATATATATGTATATATATATATATATATATGTATATATATATATATATATATATATATATATCAGCAGCAGCAGCCAAGGCTTTGTCAATCCAATGCTAGATAAGGGCCTCTTCTATACTTTTCCATTTTGCACGATTGAATGCCTCTCTTTTTCACTGGTTCCCAATAAAATTGTTATTTTTCCTATCCTACCTGTTTATTGTTCTCTTTCTTGTTCTTTTATATACCTTGGTTTCCAGTTAATAATTTCTATTGGCCATCGGTTGTCTTCTTTTCTCGCAACATGCCCCGTCTATTTCCATTTCAAGCTCTTTACTTTCTTATTACATATGTGACTTCTGTCTGCTTTCGTATCCATTCTATTCTTTTCGTATCTCTTCTTGGTATTCCTACATGCATTTCTCTATACTTCTCTGTGTAGTTTGGAGTCTGAATGATTTTGACGTTAAGCATCCATGTTTCGTTGACATAGGTAAGAACTGATAGCATACATTGGTCAAATACTTTTTTCTTCAAACAGAGTTGGATTTTTGATTTAAATATCGAGGCGTTTCGTCCAAATAAGTTCCATTCCTTTTTTATTCTCCTGTTTACTTCTTCAATGAATGATCCATCTTTGATAATAAGTTGGCCTAGATAGACATACTTCGTAACTTCTTCTATTTCTGTTACTTTCCTTTCAATTTTCTTCAAGCAGACAAACGCATTGAACAATACTTTTGTTTTTGTATGGTTCGTGTTTAGGCCAATTTGTTGACTGGCACCATCTAATTCTTTTATAATTTTTTGTAACTTTTCTAGAATACTTGTGAAGAAAAGTTATTATCAACAAATATATATATATATATATATATATATATATATTATGTTATGTATATATATATATATACACAATAATTAATTATTTATTATTGTAATACTTGGTAATTCCCTACTAATCCTACTACCCTACTAATTACCTACCAATCACATTATAATTATATGATTGATCGATTTGTTTGTTTTCTACTATTTTGACCGATTTCAACATAAGTATTATCTTCGAACAGATTTTTTATGGCTCCAAGATTTAGTTTTAAAATTCTGATAAAATTATCTTTCTCTTTTACGACTGAGTTAAATTTCAACCATGAAGCCATATTCTTATACATTCTTAAAAAAATATCTTAAAATTATGAAAATGCCGAAATCGGCCATAATGGTAAAAACAGGAACATTGGTTTAAAGAAAGGAGAATGTTTTTCTTTTCGACATAATTAATAGTTTGTGTATATTTATTACTTTTTATTTATGTAAGTCTCATTATGATGTAAATAATAGAACTGGAATATTTATTTATTTGTAATAATATGGATTACTGAACATTTGAGCTAAAAATAATTTATTTTCATATGTGAAAATATGAGATAAAATAGCATTTATCGTTCTAAATCAATACACATATACACACACACACATATATATATATATATATATATATATATATATATATATATATATATATATATATATATATATATATATAGAAAATATGAGATAAAATAGCATTTATTGTTCTAAAACAATACACACACACATCTATCTATCTATGTATATATATATATATATATATATATATATATATATATATATATATATATATATATATATACATCAGTATAGTATTTTGATTTGTGTCAGAGCGAATATATACAATAGATTAATTTATTTCTGTAAAAATCTACCCTTTTGCGACTATTTTAAGTTTTATATACAGCCACAGTTTGTAAATTGTTTGATAATTAATGAAATAAATTCAATATATTACTTGCACAACCCACTCAGTTCTCGTTTTGTCTTGAAGAGATCTTAATGAGTTACTTTATTAAACTATTACACTAAAAATGTATTCTTGCTCAATTATTAATTTTATATTTAATATATATCTCTAAAAACAGTAGACAATAGTTTACATCTCTTATGTAAAGATATATAATTCGAAACAAATTTTATATCTTCCTGATAAATTTTATTAATACTATATCGATTTACACTCTCAAGAACTAAAACAGTTTATCGACAATTGCTCGGTAAGAACAGAAATCATTGCATGCTCAGAATGTAATTAGCATTTGCATACATTAGATGTTTTAACAAGAATAATCTTTTTCATCTACAAAATGGTATACATTTCTCCATGTGATTGCGTATTTATAATAATTAAAAACTATGATAGAATTTATAAAGCGAATGAGTTCACTGAAATTATAAAAACTACTCTGGTTTCCCTTCAAATCGAATTATAAAATCTATTGTGAAGAATTAGTTCATAGTGAAAGAAAATATAAAATACATTCTATACTTTAAAGAATGATGATAAAGAATGTGTATAAAAAAGGAGTCCTTCTATAAAAACTACATATTTAAATTTTGGTTGGAACGAAAAAAGTGAATTTACAATTTATCTTTCAATTACTTTGTCTACACTTCTCAGGTTATAAAAGAATAAAATAATTCATCAATAACTTGACGTTTTATCGTTTTCATTAGCTACATTAAATTAAAGTTTAATAAAAATACCAAACATTTCGGAATATTAGAGAAAAATGATTCCAATTTAAGAGACGAAAACTGAAAACATACAATATCTGATCAGTGAGTTTTAAGAAATATCAGAATTTGTTTAGCACTTACAAAACAGAAAAAATCATATCGTATAAGGCAGTATTAAAAATAAAATAAGTTAATGTAATCAATTTATATTTCTTTTTTAAAATATATTCTCTCTCATTATTTAAAATATTGTTAAAAAAAAGTTACATTTATACAATTAAAGTATTTCTTAAATTATCAAAAACTTGTGTAAATCATGTACCAAAATGTAAAAAAGATAAGCTAATAAAGTCATACTCTCTATATAAAGATTCAAATATTTTTAATTTGTTATTAAAATTTAATTTAAATAATACATTTAATAGAATTAAACTATCTCTTAAAGCACCAAAAGCTTTTGTACATCTTATACTAAAATATAAAAAAGATAAGATAAGCCAATGGGTTCATATCCCGTATATAAGAATTAAATCCTATTATTTTTAATAGCAATACTAAAATTTACGTTTTAATAGTATTTTAGAATAGATAGCTTTTTTAGTGTCGTAGGAAATTAAACGATCATATTTTTTATATTAAAAAAACTTGTAAATATACTGTTATTATTTATTTCAAGAATGAATTAATTAAAAAAAAACTGGCCTCGGTTATAACAAAAACATCCTACTTTTTTATAAATGTTGATTAGTCACAGTTATAAAATATTTTTTTTATAATCAATGAAAAATAAATTTAAACAAAGTTAGTCAGTTAGTGACATTATATTAAAGCCAGTTTTTTGTGCTTATTTCAGTGTAGTAAAAAGTGATTTAATGCCTTACAAAAATAAGTGATTTTAAATACATGTAATGGAGATAAATATTATTTATTGAAAAATGTAATCAGAGTAGTTGTTCCTATTAACTTCTTCAGATTCTTCAAATATATCTGTTTAAGAAAAAAATTAATTTCCTCGATTACTACAAAACCTGTTTTGTAGTATTCTGAGAAAGAATTAGACATTAATAACAACTTCTTGGCGGTACAATAAGTCAGTTGTCAGTTCAGGTAAACAGGCTTTGAATTTAATATAATTAATTTAACGGACGCCTATACAAATTTGGCTGTAACTATGATTCTATTACAAAATTAAAAATACAAATACGCCCACCCAATAACTTACTTTATCGTAAAAATAGAAAAAGAAATAATTTTTAACTTTAAATAAAAAAATATATTTTTTATAGTAATTAAAGGTAAAAATAGGAATAAATTACAGATTATTTTTCTATTTAATTTCATCTTATATTTAGTTTTTTTTAAACGGTGCATTTTAAAATGAATTATAATAAATTATACAGATAAGTT
Organism: Acanthacorydalis orientalis; assembly: GCA_034766995.1. Lineage (NCBI taxonomy): Eukaryota > Metazoa > Arthropoda > Insecta > Megaloptera > Corydalidae > Acanthacorydalis > Acanthacorydalis orientalis. The sequence goes on along the minus strand of CM068317.1, from coordinate 6,499,126 downwards.
TCAATAATTTACAACATCTGTTACCTGACTCTTATTTTAGAAATTTACAAACTCTTTAAACACTTTTATTTTTATTCAATATACTTTTAAGGTTTGTGTTATTTTTTTATATTACTTTCGAAGTTTTACAACAAAAATACTTATAAATGCATCTGAAATGATAACAAAAACGCAATAAATATTTAATAAATATCTTTGAATTTTCTTTACTTGACATAAATTTCATTTAATAACATTTGACTGTACTTTCTTTAATACGAAATTTAGTTTTAATATTAATTTTATTATTAATTGAGAGAATATTATCAAATTGGTACTCAGGGTTGTTACTAAAATAGGTGTATTTACTCGGAGAAAGGTAATTGTATTTTTAAATGCTAAATCAATAACTTTGACTAGCTACAAAAATTTTTCTGAACGATTATAAAATTCAAAAAAAATAATTCTATTATTAAATTAAATATAATAAAATAGTTAATAAACAAGTTTCAAGATTTTTAAAACACCATAAATGAAACATAATATTATTATTAGGTTGGTAAGAAAATAATTACAGTTTATGATCTTCAAAATCGTATCCATTTTTATCAGCTAGCTCTTTTAAGTGGTCCAGAACTATTGGATGACTAACGTCTAATTATTGTGCAATCATGCCTCGATGCCTCTAGAGTATTCTAAAATTTTATTTTTAATAATATCATATTCCGGTTAGATAAAATAATGTACAAAGTATCTAAAACTAATATTTCAATTAACTTAAGTAAATCTTTTTTAAGAAACGGACGGATAGTTATTGTTTTGTTTGATTTTACATATATAAAAATGTTTCCAGATCTTGTCCGTACTTAATATAAAGTTAATTACATTATAGTTCTTTTAAATGAATACTTTATTAACAAAATAACAGAAGTCATAGAAGTACTATTCTTAAGATTAGAGTCGATAAATTATTAATTATATTTCGAAGTTTATGTATAAGTCATTCCATACATTTCATGAATAATGTTAGTGTATATATATTTTTATTATTTAAAAATATTTTCAACTAAAATTATATACAAATCAGTCTCCAGTACAACATATTTAAAAAGAAATACATCGACGTTATTACATAAACAAATATATGATTAAAAGATATAATAAATCTTTAAAATGTACAGAAATTTCAAATAAACAGTTGTGTTTATTATTTTTTATATTATAATGATTGTAAATGAATAAATATTTAATTAAATCTACAGAAAGTATTATAATTAATTTGAACATGAAGGAAATGAAACGACACTCATTGAAAAAATGAAGGTTAGAATTTAGAAAACAAAAACCGAAATTATTTTCCTACCAACCTAATATAAATGAATTTTTTAATTTGATTAAATGTATTTTAATAAAAACATTTATAAAGAAATGAAAAGATAATTTAACGTTCGACAGAGAGAGTAACATTTTAATAATATTGTATGCCTAGGCCAGATTAAAATGTATTGAATGTCTTATATGTAATAGTTTTTAAAACCAAACGTTCGAAAATGATTTATCACTGAGAATATTCTATTACATGATTATGTAATGTTGCTCGTAACTACTTTTAACAAAATAAATAAACTACTAGTTGCAGTATTTGGTGAAACTCTGTGCGTTTCGGAATTATTACTGCCTGGGATTTGAAAGAATTTGTTATGAAATTGTAAAGAAAAACATTGTTTGGTCAGTATGTACATTTTATTTTGAGTATAAGCATTGCGTTCAAATCGAGTTACAAAAACATTGAAAAAGTGCAGGCAGTTGTGATATACGATTTTAACTGGGAAAGGATATTTTTGTACTTTGTATTTATTATGGGGATTACAAACAAGTGTATAGTAAGATTCGTATGAAAATCAAGTCAATTTCTTTCATTTTCATATGAATATATAAATAAATGTGGTTTGTGAGTTTGATATGAACTAAAAGACCTAGTTATTGATACATTTACCTTTTATAAAATTGCATAGATTGGAATTTCAACTCTACATAATGTTTAGTGTTTATATTAAAGTGTTAAACATTCAGTTAAAATTATTGCAGAAAAGAGTAAGTTGTTTCTAATGATTTAAATTTGCAAATAAAAATCATGTACTAATTAAAAATAGACGAACACTAACAAATCAGGATGAAATTATTTTTTTACTGTATATATATATGAATATACATTATATATATATATATATATATATATATATATATATATATGAATATATGTATATATATACATACATACATATATACACATACATAAATATACATATATATATATATATATATATATATATATATATATATATACACACGTGTGTGTATATGTAAATTTATTAATATCTAATAATTAAGAATCTCGTGTTTCCTCATTGATACACTTCTGCCCCAGAAACAGACTAAACTGACCAAGCTCTCACCGATGCGCACCAGACAATATTCTTTAGTTAGCTTTTAACTTGACAGCAGCGTAGACGCATTTCTGTGTCAAACAAATGTTCCGTCAGCGAATGTTCAAGACAACAGTACATGTGGCTTCCTAACAAATGCTTCTTAATCGATACGACGAAGATGAATAATTGACATAACGTACTATGATCATTAAATGAAAAAAAAACGTTTTGATTAGCGAACATTGTGTGACTCGGTGTTGATGACATTTGAAGTTCTAGTGTGATTTTTGAATGACTAGTAAAAGGTGGTTTAAATATTAATTTGCATATTACTGATACGTATTTTAAATTATATTCAAGTTCAAGATTGGTGTGTTTTTTTATCATACAAGTGCTTTTGGACGTAATGTTTTTGTTAACTGTATGGTATTTGTTATAGAAAAAGAAACTGCTGGAATTGGACTATGTGGTGAGTTATTTTAAATTCTTTTAAATATAAATATATATATATATATATTGTTTATATTTTTTAAAATATTACTATTTTTTTATTGAAAATATTATTAAAAAAATGTGATAGATAAATCTAAGAGAATTTAAAAGATATTGTAAAAACTACATAGAATACGATTTATATATATATATATATATATATATATATATATATATATATATGAACCTCATAATGCAAAGAAATACTTTTACAGAAATACTCTAATAAAACAAAATACTTTTAAAATATCTTTATTCAGAAAGATGATTGAATGCATATATCCCCATACAAATATATATCCTTATTTACTTTTTATTAATATTAGCAACAAATATCATACCATATATTCATAAAAAAAACTATATGTAAAGCTTAGGTTAACCGAGTTAAGTCAAATCTACTAATGTAACTTATACAATACACCCTGCTAATGAGTGTCACCAATTCGTATAATACTTAATACATTTTGCATTAGCTTATTTTTTATGGTTTGTATTTTAATTCATTTCAATTAATATTTTTTTTCCTTATTTTTTATCTCTCCTTATATTACACACACACACATATATATATATGTATGTATGTATGTGTTTATACTGTATTTATAATCTATATAATATACAGTATAAACACAGACAACAGATATTTTCAAAACATTATTAAATATTCAATAATTACTTCAAAAAACGTAAGAGAGAGAATAAGATCAGCTCTAGTAAGAAATGTTATATTTTTATATAAGAAAACACCACATTTCTCATCACTTTATCCGCAGTAGAATGTCCATAATCGAGAAATGTTTATCTATGGTGACTAGAAATGTTTGCTTTGTGAGCTCATAGGTTTCAAGTTTAATTCATTAAGTTCCGTTTTTAGATATCTTTTATGTTCAAATATATATTATGTGGTAAAAATCAATACACACAGTTCAACAGTTTTTTCTTTCAATATTTCTTTATATTATCCTGTCGATTTTGACGGGTTATATACTAATTAATAAAATAAAACAAGTATTTTGTTATACTGGTTCAATAATATTTGCATGTGCACACAATAAAATTGTTAAATACAAATCTAATCGTAATCCTCAATATAATAATCTAAATTAATCCCAATAATGTCTTATATTTGCTGTAAATTAGTACAAACCGAAATTGAATATAAAACTGAATGTTGAACAAGGTTACATATATAACACCACCAATGATTTACAACTGATTCAAATCCAAACACAGATATTATTGCGTACATTCTGATATTGAAAATTAATTTATTATAATTTGTATATTAACATTTGCATCGTCTAACTAATTTGTATACAAATTGGGATTATATATATATATATATATATATATATATATTTATACATACATATAGGATATGAATTTATTATGAAATAAAATTGTTAAAATACTATGACAGAGTATTTTCAAATAGTTGTTTTATGAAATATATCAGAATTGGTCAATACACAACAAATGTAGGCTTGTATACAATCTACCTTAATGTCAGGAATATTATATAACTATCGTATATTAATAGAAACAGAAATTATATGTGAAACTGAATGTTCACTAAAGGTTACTTATATAATAGTGTCGATACTCTGTCACTAAATTATATACAGATGCATATTATTGGGTATATTTAATATTATTTTGTATTCTAATGCTTGTTTTATATTTTCTTGTTTATTTTTCGAGTAGTTCATTTACCTTTATGCATGTATTATTTATATGTGGGTATATATATATATATATATATATATATATATATATGTATATTATATTATATATATATATATATGTACATTATATATATATATATCATCATCATCATCATCATCTTCAGCCCCTGTCAATCCACTGCTGGATAAAGGCCTCTTCCATGACTTTCCATTTTGTTCGATTCAGTGCCTCTCTTTTCCACAGTTTTCCAATAAAGATATATATATATATATATATGTATATTATATATATATATATATATGTATATTATATATATATATATGTATATTATATATATATATGTATATTATGTATATATATGTATATTATGTATATATATATATATATATATATATATATTATATATATATATATATATATATTATATATATATATATATATATATATATATATATGTATATTATATATATATATATATATATATATATATATATATATATATGCATGAATGTGTGTGTGTATTCTGTTAAGTAAATTTTCATATTTAATATTAAACATTATATTTTTTATTAAATTTAAAAAAATATGTACATTGTTTCTATTTATTGGTGAAAAATTATCTCATATTTTTTTCTTCATATTTGTAATCTTCTATTTACTGTATAAATAATGTTTACTTTATCTTTTTAATTGCAAATAATGTTTCAAAAATATTTTTTTTTATTTTCTATCAGATATCATCTCAAAAAAGTTATATCCGTATTTCTATTCTTTTCTTATAAACAAAAACCTACATTTCTCGTCACTTTGTACGCGAGACAAAGTGTGAAATGGAGGTAGAATTATCTGCGGTGACGAGATGTTTGCGTTGTCACCTTATACATTTAAAGTTTTATTTATTAAGAATCGTTCTTAGGTATTTTTTATGTTTAAATATATTATGTTGTGAAAATAAACAGTTAGTTCTTTCTATTTTCCTGTCACGTTTGATGGAGTATATACCATTACTCTATGTAATAAAATACACATTTCTCGTCACTTTTTTCGCAACTTTTTTTAGAAAAGTGATTCTTCAGTTACCCGGCAGATGGAGCAAAGTGATAAAATATAATAAAAGATATTTTGAAGATTGAACTGTATTTCATTTTTCAGTAAATATTAATTTTCTATAACTAAGGTACAGAATCAATTTGTACTTATAATATTTGAGAGTATTTCTGTTGAAGTCTATAATTAGTTTGTATATATAGATACATAGATACATAGATACATATATATATATATATATATATATATATATAGATATAATTATATATATAGTTATATATATAGATATATATATATATATATATATATATATATATATAGATAGATAAATATGGATAGATAGAGAGATATATAGATATATATATATATATATATATATATATATATATAGATAGATAGATAGATATATATTAATATATATAAATCGCCTAGACAAAATTAAAAAGTATATACAAAAAGTATTTTCAAATAAGAAAAAAATTGATAATTTTCTTAATAAGCTATTAGACAATGTACAGAAAAATTATATTTAAAGAATTATATACGAAGAAATGTTACAAAGTTGCATTAAATAGTAGGTCGACTGTTATTGCTGCATAAATCAAATAAAAATAATAGAATATTAACAAAAACTGCCTACAACTAAATGCAGTGAATGATGTTATACAATTTCATAATCTTTTAAAATATCACATTTACATGAAACGTCTGAAATAAATATAAATGCAAGAGAACCTTCTAGGTCCAGTATAAATAACAATAATTAGTTAACGAAATTCCACATCCAAACACTTGTCAGCGCTGAAAGGCATACATAAACCTATTTAATAATAAACTGCAATTTAGATTACACACAATTTACATTTTAACGATATTACTATTGCGTTTCTGAATGTAGTTTTATCGTTTCTTTTTTTACATAAATAATCGTAAATAGTATTTGTAAAACAGTTGTAGTTTAAAACGATTGTTTTTAATTAGTATCATATTTTAAAAGAACATTAATATATATATATATATATATATATATAAATGTTCTTTTAAAATATGATATATAATATGTTATACTATATATATATAAAATATGTTATACTATATATATATATATATATATAGAGAGAGAGAGAGAGAGATGTACTCCTATATGTCAAACTAGTCTCTAAAAAAACTATCGTATATGACTTACAGATGAAAATCGTTAATGAAAAATAAATAATTAATTGAACTTAAAATATCAAACTATATTATATATATATATATATATTCATTCATATAATCGAACTCTATAGTTATGAACACTTCAGTGACAACTATATATTAAAGTTATAACTATTACTTGTCATGCCGGTCACAAATAATTTCCACTGCAAAATGACTTCATAAATTTTACCTCTCTTGATAAATTCTAATAATATAATCGTACCTTATTGTTGTGGTAACAGGTGAAACATCGGTTCATGTATCGTTCAATAAATTTAAAATGCAAAATCGAAACATTCAGTGTGTGTTAGGTACAGTATAAAATATTTTCAAGAACGTGTTAATCTTTTAATTACTCCCGTGCCCATTAGAATAAAATAAAATTGGAGCTTGAAGACAGCAAACACTTGCTTTTAATTCCTTATGTTTTGTATTTGTTATGAGTAGATAGTTATACTTTATCGGTTAAAACGCAGTGTTTTCCACCACTTTGGATAAAAAATAATTCTCAGATAGGACCAAAATTGTTCATTATATCCATGAAAAGTGTTTGTATGTTGATATAAACGAATGAAAATTTTGTTTTTCATCCCAAAAAGCACAAAAACATTTTATTTTAGACTAAAATATACATTAAATTATTATTTATCATTTTGATTGTTATTTATTTATATATATATATATATATATATATATATATTTAATAGATGTGCCACTATCTTTAGAGCGCCAAGATACAAAAAAATCTGAAATGAGTAAAAAATTCGAATGATCATAAATGAAATTAAAAATTTTAAATTAATAAAAGAATGAGAATAAGAGATTTTTTTATACTTTAACGTTTGAATGATGATGAAATCGCATAAAGAATAATAAAAAAAATGATCAATATCGTACATTTTTACCCAGAAAAATTTTTGTGATTTATGAGGTGAAAAATAAATCATTTGTAAAATTGAATTGAATCCAAGTGTCAGAATTGTATTTTGATCAAATTTATAGTTTAAAATAGTCCTTCTTATCGTACCACACTCTGGTAGCGCAGTAGTATCTTTTCCCCCTCCTGCGCTTTGACTCTATATAGCTGACTATAATTAAAGGGCACCGACTAACGAACAACGAGACGCTTTAAATAAGCGTTTCTACTCTACAAATCATTCCCTCTTAACAGGGCTCCCGAAATGTTGCGGTATGACAGGTTGTACTATAAATTTTATCAAAATACAATTGTAAGCTCAGGAATTTGTTAATTTTGTATATAGTACAAAATTAACAAATCTCTAGCTGAATATATATTTATTAATAATAGATTTTGATAAGTTTTATTTTGTAAAATGTCTTAAATAATGTCCGTTCATTATAAAACTGTAATTTGTTATTATACAATACAGGTACTTTTGTAATTAAACAATAAGAGGTACTTTTAAACGTATATAATACACGTTTTGACAGATATATATATATATATATATATATATATATATAAAGGCTAAACACTTATAGAAATATTTACTAAAAAATGTACACAAATTAATCATCTCATTCAGAAAAACACATCTAAATACATAAAAAAAATGATAAAATCATTGAGGTCAAACAGTTTCCGTTCATTTTTTAAAGACAAGTTCAAAGTTAATTATTGTTTAGAAGTTTAATATGATAGCTTAATGTATACGCCATTTTTATGTAAGACTTCCCATATTATAATTTATGTCTACAACCCTGTATTATATCTACTTTCGTTCTGCTAGAATCTCACTAGTTCTTAAGCAAAAAACTAATCAACTTAGAGTTTCGCAGTCTTATAAAGTATACCACAAAAAGAATTTAAAGAAATTAATTATCATTGGATAATTGGATAAATAATGTAATATTATCAGGTATACAGTGATCGTATTAAGAAACCTTTTGTACAACAATTCAGCTGATTTAACAATAAGTTTAGTTTCATGAAATAATAGCTCAGCTGTGTGGTGTATCTCATATTATTGAATGCCTTTCCAAACCCATCAATCACAAAGCATAATCTTCTTTATTTATGAACTATATTTAGAAGTTAATGAAGTTGTTATCTCCGTTGCCTCCATTTCTTTTGTTCCACATTAATAAAGACTATTTATTTTCATCACCTATTCAAAAACTGATTGTTTTTGTTACAATTCAGTAAATAATCTCAGATGAAAATACAATCCGTTCAATATTCCTGTAATCATGGCCCGGTGAAAACATTGTACCCAAAATTTATTTATATGCGAATCTTACCTCAATTCACGCTTATTTGACGATTGGTTGTTTATTTGGGGTTAAAGAGGCGTCGACGACTGAGATCATTACCGCCTGATTCATGCTATTGAGAATGCCCAGCTACATTGTATACGTTATGTTTCATTTCTCTGCAATCATTTAGCTTATTATTTAATTTGGAGTATTTTCATAGATCTTCCAAGTATTTATGTAAGAAATCTCATATATAATGAAAACTGCATAATCTACATCTAGCGCATTTATTTGTCTACAACGCCATTTCTGTACAAAGTATAATTTTTTCCTTTAGTGTATTCGAATTTTTCCTTCTGATAATAACAAAACAATGAAGATTGTGAACCTATATTATTTTCCTCCATTTCAGTATTAGATAAGAATGAGCAGAAACGAATTAATATGATTTTTCTTCTAAAACAGACATAAAAATATCACCTTTCTGAATTTTATAAATATTATATATTCTGAACTAGGTCTGTCCTTTCACAAATGAATTCTTGTTTCATCACGCAATTTTTCTGATCAAAAAGATTAAATAAAATTTTATTGATGATTTTTAATTGTTGCTTATGCGCATTTTGAAGACATTTCTATTATTTTCAGAGTATCAAGATACTGAAAAAAGAATTCATTTGTGAAAATAAATGTAATAGTGTCAGAAATGTATTGTTAATTTTTCGCTATTCAAAAAACTAATAAAACCTATGATGTAATTGACTATTGATCGTTTTTATTGTAGCTGATTTATATTTCGTTGGCGATGCTGTTCTTGTTATTAATTTAATCACAATGTCAGAATTTTATTGTGTGTCTACTTATTCAAAGTTATGATAATAACACCTGCTGAAAAAACACACTCCTTTTACAATCCGTACCAAACTGTAAATAATTATATTTATTGGAATTATCTGAATTTTTAATCATTCCAATTATTTTTTTTATAAATTATACTTCTTTGAAAAATAAAATACTAAGAGATTTGTTATATTTTTTTATAAAATATACTTTTCGCAGCTATTTCACAGTTTTATAAATGAGAAAAAAGATTGAACATCGCTTACAAATAACAGAATAGTTAAAAAAATACTCTACTTATTGATATTTCAATATCCCATGAAGAAAAAAAGAAGTTAAGATCTTCTGATAAATAAAATCACATAAAGCGGGTCTTATTTTACATTTGGACATGTCCATAAATAGTTAGTTTGGCAGGTGATTTAATATGACCTATCGATTAAACTATTTATGATCATGTTCGAATAGAAACTATTATAAAATCAAACACAAACACTATATTAAAGTCAGTGCTCAGTATGTGGTGCAAAAAAATAAACAATTATTTTATTTTGTGCATCTTACAATGTTCTACTTATGGAAGAACTTGTTTTGAATAATATCATACATATAAAAAATACCAGAAAATGAATTATTATTTTGAATTTATTAATGCTATTACCTACTCATGTATGCTTTATTATTCATCTTTTCAGTTTATTTTTTTATATTTCACATTTACGGTTTTAGCTACTTACAAAAACTTGTATTAATAAATATTATCATCAAAACAAACAGCGGCATTTGATGAGTGTTTTTGAAATATGTTTTCAGAATAATATCAAATGTAAGTTTTAAGTTAATAAGAACTTAACCGTACATTATTCAGAATTTTATGCAATTAATACGATCAAAGACTCAGATTCACTGTCAGTCTATTAAAACTTTAAATAATTTAATAGTTCATCTCCCTTGCAAGTCAATTTCATTTCTAGACGGTTTTATTTGAAAACTACTTCAACGTATTCTTATATATATATATATATATATATATATATATATATATATATATATATATATATATATGATGCATTATCTTTATTAGTTTAGAAGAATATGAATAAATAATAAAGAAAATGTATATATATATATATATATATATATTTATGTATATATATATATTTCTGTTACTAGCATTTATTTAAAAAAAATGAATTAAGTATTCAACATTATAAATACTAAGAGTTTAATGTTGAGTATTTTGTCTTAAGATGGTATTGAAACATTTTTAAAACAATGTAAAAATAAATGTGAATCAAAAAAAAATGAGTTTCGTCATTGTATTGATTTGAAAAATGAGTGGTTTTCATGTGAGCATCTTTACATTGCATATTCTAAGATACACTCTCAACAAAATATTCATTTATGCTTCATAATAACAATGAACATAATCTATCTAGAAGTATAGGGTACGCCAGTGGAGCAGGAAATTTTAAAACAAAGCTTATTCACTTGCCGCTAGATTAAGAAAGTAAAATTAAATGATACATTGTTAAATATTCAAGCCATTTAGTAAACATAGTGTAATGGTCCAGTGCATAACGAGCTTTCATTGTGAAATCATTTTACAAAAATAGCGAATCTGCTACAATTGTAAAAAAAGATATTTCGCAATCATTATAATATTCTACGTTGTGGGTAGATACCGACTGTTCATGCCATCAACTTGTGAGTTTAGAAGTTTGAGGAACTTAATTCCACATTAAATTGGAAATATCAAGGCTCTAGAAGTAAGTACAGTAGAAGTAAGAACACCAGAAAACCTTGACTGTATTAGAGTAGCTGTAACGCGTATTTCATGACGTTCAGCCCTTAAATACTCATCTGCATTGAACATTAGTAACACATCAAATGTTACATAAAGATTTAAATTTTCATCTGTACGAAATTCTAATTGTTCAGGAGTTAAGAGATACTAATTTACCTGCACACATTAATTTTGATCAAGATACGTTAATGTATTTGGATGAAGATGAAAACATAATTAACAATTTATTCATGTCAGAGGAAGCGCATTTTCATTTAAATGGTTATGTGAACAAGCAGAGTAGTTGACATACGAGTGTTAAGAATCCACTTGAATCAAAAGCTGCTGCATAGTTCAAAAGTTACTCTATAGTGTGCACTTTCTTCTTACTGGATTATAAATCCATTCTTGTTCGAAGACTACAACGTGAATGCCATAAACGTCACAGCAGCCCGATACACTAACATATGATTACAACATTTCTGACGCATAAATTAATTAAATTTCCACGAATTACATGGTTTCAGGCAGGTGGAACAAGAAATCATACCGCTAGAGCGTCCATGGCTACTTTGAGAATTTTCTTTCTGAACCATATCATATTGAAAAACGGAGATGATATTTGACCAACAAGATCCATAGATTTGTCGGCCTTTGATTATTTTCTTTGTGGTTATCTAAAGAGCAAGGTGTACATTGAACGATCCACACACTATCCCTGATTTTAAAATTCCAAGATAGAATTTTGAAGATTCCATCAGTCATGTTAAGACGCTTAATAGAAAATTTCCGAATAAGATTACAGCAGTGTGTACGCCAAAATAATGATCATCTATCAAGCATTATTTTTAAAAAATAAAATGGCCCGATATACTGGGTTATCCCATAAGTAATGCAATATTTTCATATGGGTGAAAATGGATGATGCAATACTTTACAATTATTACAATAACGTATCAGGTGTGTATTCTGATCAATTATATATAATATTAAGTCAATCTTATTGTGGAAGATTAACAATGAGCACACATTTACAAGAAAAAGTATTAGTTATTATGGAAATGTCAAAAGAGCATATTAAGCATATTTTTAATTAGGAGTTTCGTCAAAACAACAGCACTACAACGGCAGTGAAAAAATTATGGTAAACTTAAGGTTCAGATTTTACTTGTCTTAGCTAAGAAGAAATATGTTTTCAACGATTTCGGTTCGGGAACTACAACTTTGAAGATGAGAAAAGATCAGAAAGTTCTTAAGAGTCTGATGATGAGATTCTTGTGTGTGAAAAAATCCTAGTTCAACGGTAGAAGAACTAGTCAAGAAGCTCAAATCATTGCATTCAACTATTCATTGGTACTTGGAAATGATTGGTAAGGTTTCTAAGCTAAGTCAGTGGATTCCGCACGAGTTATCTGACATTGATTTAAAACAACGTGTGGACATTTGCGATTCCCATCTGTGCCGATTGCAAAATGGTACGTTTCTTAATAAAATTGTTATTTGTGATGAAAAATGGTTTGCTTATAACAATATTAAATGTCAAAGACAATGGGTTAACCGCAACGAAACACCATCTTCAACTACGAAAGCAGCTCTTCGTCCAAAAAATGTTATGTTGTCTGTTTGGTGGGATATGGAACGAATTAACCATTACGAGCTATTACCAAAGATTCGATCCATCACAAAGGAGTTATATTGTGAACAATTAGGGCGGCTAAAACAATTCATTGGATAAAAAGGGTCAGCATTAGCAAACAGAAAAGGCATAATTTTTCACCACAACGCCAGACCTCATAAGGCAAAAGTCCAAAAACTGAGACAGTTTGAATGTGAATTAACGACTCTTCCATCATATTTTTTCTGATTTAGCACCATCAGATTATCATCTGTTCCGAAGTCTCTGAAATCACATCAATAAAACGCAGCTTAATAAGAAGAGTAATGTCTAAAAGAACTCAACTTTTCTTAAATGCAAAACCCAAAAAGTTTTATCATCAGGGTATTGAAAATTTAAGATTAAGTTGGGAAGAAGTTGTTAATATAATAATAATGGAAAATATATTTTGGATGAAAATTAAAACGTCAATTTTTTTCGCTGTTTCAAAACTTGTTTAAAAAAACATACACATTACTTATGAAATGACCCAATATCCAGGAAGAATATGTTAACAAAATTATCTAAAAATCATTTAATTATTGAGTTTTGAAATTTTCCCGTCCCTCTAGCGCACTTGTATTACAAGAAAACTAAATTCCTCTTCAGATAAAGCTATCTTTTAGAAAAACCAAATGATAATATTAAATAAAATTATTTTTTAGCTGTGTAGATGAAATGTAACTTGCATTTAGTCGAGTTGATTTTTTTCCTTTTGCTATGCATATTTGCACGATTGTTTTTGCATACAGAATTCTATATGCGAAGAATGAGTACACCAGTCAATGTATTGATGTACATAAGAATATAATATCAATATAAATCTGACAATTTATCATCGCTTGAATCATTTATTCGACAGTTAACATAACCGATTGATTTTTGGCCAGTAACCTGGACAATATAACCAAGATTTTTTTTACAATCAAATTGAATTATTCTTTCTTTTTCAAACAATATCAAATTAGTTATTTATAATCGCTCATAAATCATTTAAAAGTACACTTGCGAATGCAAATATATAATATATATATATATAGACACATATGTGTGTGTAAGGATATATATAAGTATATACATCTGATAATTTATTAATGATATTCATCATCTACAAATGCATTCCTTCACTTGATTTTTTTTTATTTGCCAAATTCACGGTCTGGTAATTATATTCAATAGTTATTGGTCAAGGTTCAACTTTTATTTCACCGACGATACCTTGAGCATTTTGTTATTTATTCATGTACAAACATCAGTCTTATCTAGCAGACATGTACAACTTTTCATTTATAATTTACAGTAACATGATTGTAAAGAAATGACACTCTAATTCGAAACGATTTTCAAGAGAGATGCTGACAATTTCTTATAGAGATACATTAATTTTCACCTTTTTATTATACACATGTAACTCTATCTATATATATATATATATATATATATATATATATATATAAACAAAATAATTAAAAGTATTATTACTCGTTTTATATTTCGTTTTATTTTATATTTATATCCATAGATTATTCATTTCTATTAGACCTCTTATGTCTAAAGCATTGGTACTTAACCTGTGAGATGTGCCTCCCTGGAGGAGGTGCAAAGAGGTTAGTGGAGAGGCATGGTTGTCCTCTATAATATTTTTATAATTGCTTTTTTTTAGAATTTAGTTTAGATACAGTCGAGTCGCAATGATCCGGATCAAAAAAATATCGATGGCATCCGGATAATCAAAAATCATTTTAATCGAAGTGTTTGGTAAAATAAAGACTGATATTATTATGTTCGATATATATTCAAAAAAATTAAATGAAGACTAACTGTCCTTTTAGTTTAATCTTGTACTAAACCCCTATGCCGGTAATAACTCACACAACACTTATTTACAACAATCGCAAGAACAGTAGAAGAGCAGTCACACGATAACTCCACACTCGGCGACCGTTATTGTTAGATTGTAATATACAGTCTGAATGACTGCGCCAATTGAATTTTCCAAGACCGTTTAATTTTAATTACTGCTAGCTTAATTAATAGTTTCTCTCTTCTTCAATGCTGGAAATTGTTCGATTATTAATTCCGGTACTATGAGTATTTTTTTCAATTCTGTACCCTATGAGAAATGTCAACAAAAAAAAGGAAGTACAGTGACGAATATGTTAAATATGGGTTCATATTCTATCTTGGTCGTGTTATTCTACATTGGAGACGAGCACCTCCATCTGCACAAGTTAAAGGTCCTTGTACCTCGCACTTATACCCGTAGCGCACAGAGCACTGGCACAACCTCGAATTGTACATTGGTCGTAATGGAATTGAAAAACTTTACATTAAAAATAAATACTTTAATTACAGTAGTATATTAGTTGTTAATGTAAAGTGTGTTATCCCTACTGTTCCAAAAATACCAATATTTAGTATAATCAAGCTACAGACAACACAAAAGTGCAATCAGTTTCAGATAATTACTGAACAACTTGACACAGTCACGTTAAATAGTGTAGTTATTGTTTATAACCAAACTTCCACTGAATTTGGCTTTTATAATACATGTCTGACAAATATATATTATACAACAGTGAAAAATCATATTTTTTAATTTGTACATACAGTACATTTTTTATTATTTTTATGAATATGAATTTTTCTGACAAATAAAATGTTTAACTGACAGTCAAATGTGTACTGAATAATATTTAAGAACTTGGCAACATGGCCATAAATTGAATCATCATCACTTTGAAGAACACCTTCAAATACTTAGACGTGTACATGGACAGGAAATATATGTTTACTGAACGTACATGTGCACACAAGAAAAAATACGGGGCCCTGAGCCAAATTTCCAGTCTTATAGCCAGGAATATCGATCTGAGCATCGGCAATAATCGGGCATATTGCGATATACAAATCGGCGATCAGATTGATCATCACCTATGCAACACCGATATAGCGGAACACTTTCCAGACTAACATATTGATATTCAGACTCTAGAGTAAAAAATTAAGAAAGGTGATAAACAAGGCGTATTACTACCGAATGTTGATGCTACATGACAAAGTTGAGATTAATACGGTTTCACAGTTTATAAACGATACTAGCTGGAACTTCTATCAAAGAAAACCTCTCGAAAAACCACTCATCAAATGACTAAACTCTCCGAAACTTAGCTCACTGACCAATAGAGTGGGACTCAGGAGGGAGAATAAGTTTATGTAACCGTAGTAATTCACCATGATCCACTTGAAAAAGAGTAACAGGCAACGACGAGGATGTACGTGTGCGGTTACCCAGGTGAATATAACATTTCAATATTCCATCAACAGAACTGACCCGGATTGATAAACGACACATCATCAGGGGAGTAAAAAAAAACATTAATATCTGTTATTTTTTGCAACATTATCTTTCCCAGATGCACTTTAATTAGACACGATATAATCAAACAAAATCAAGACTAACATTATATGAAAAAATAACTGGTTATAAGGATTTCGGCACAAACCTCTCGGCATAGTCACAACATCAAAAGCTATCGATGTTCAAATCAAAACAAACGACAACCAAATTCGTGAAAAAAATCGATCATTACGGATGTACTATAAATACAATTCATGTTTAATAGATACTTAGTCCATAAAATTTCATGTTTTCATACGTTTCATTCATGTATTCATTATGTTTTAATTAGTAGATACTTATTTTCAGTATAAAATAAGACAAACAGCAATCTCTCTTATAAATAATCAATACAAAAAAATGCAACAAAATTTTAAGTATTTATTCAATTATAAAAATATAAGAAACATTACCTGTCCTATAGAAACGGAACATTAAATTAAGTCTTAAAATAAAATGAAATACTGCAAAACTACAACTACTGAATTGAATATAACATGATCTATCATTTGTAATGATTATGTTCAGATGTATTATTAAGAGGAGCTCTTAGTAAACATTAATCAAATTCGCAAACATCATTATTGACTTTAATGCAAGAAAAAGGTATAATAATAACGGCGTCGACTGGTTTTTCTGTATTTAAATTGTTTACTAGAAATACGTTCACATTACACTTGTCATTAAGGAACCTGCTTATAATCTGTACGAGTACGAAACCATCTGTTACGATAAATTAAATCGAATTTCTTGTAGTTTGTGTTATAATAATCCGTTTTTTTACTCTTTATAATTATAACTCTCTTTTTACTGTTCGTATATATATATATATATATATATATATATATATATGTATATATATGTATGTATTAATTACAAAAGAAAATAGTTAATTACAAAAAATATATGTTTATATATTTTTTGTCAACAACGTCAAAATATCACAGATTAGTGATAATGAGCAAACGGAATCGATGCTCAACAGCAACATAATTAACTGTACAAGTTAACGACAGTCGACAAAAGCCTCTCGGTGTTTTATCTGTTAAACGAATGTTAAATTCGGCTGGGTTGATGGAATGATAGATGTAAGAAAATCCTTACTCCGACCAATAAGTATCAAGAAAAAAGCTTGAATGGGAAATACTGAACCACTATTGATTGGAAAAAGGTTCTATGAAGTGGCAAATCAATGTTAAAGTATAGCACGTTTACTAGTTTGGTATTTGGTGCAATATGTAAATATAACTTAATCTGAGCGAACCAATAATGAAAGTATTCTAAATGTAAGTTTGTAATATTTGAATCAAAATATACATAATTATATATAACATGTAGCTTAATCTTTGTTTTTTATTTGTAATATCTATTAAATCATTTTTAACACTGTGTAAAGTTGTTGTTTTATCAACTGAAACATAATTTTTTATAGCGTTGCTACGATTAATACTCAGAAATGGTTCGGCAATCCTAATAAAAATAAATATTCGTCAATTTTATGAAACTAAAAATTGTTTACATTTTTTATTTATATTAATATAATTACAAATTAATTTTCATAAATAAAAATCGCCCTGAAATTGTAAAAATTGTTTCAAATTTAAATCAGATCATATTCACATTTGAATGTATTAACATAATAATTAATAATATCAAAAAAATAACCGATATGATTATCATAAAAGATGAAAATAATTTTTTAACTGAAACTTAAGGATCTGAATATTATTTATAACACCCATAACTACTTTTCTTTTTCGAAAATTTCTGATATTCACGAATTCCGAATTTTCTGACCTTTTTTCTGATATTGTATTTTAAATACATTCTTGAACCTTTGAACTCTAAGCTCCTCATCCTACTAGCATCGTGACTCTGGGCTTCTGAGCAATATTTGACAAATTATCAGCATAATAGCATTTATTTATTTATTGCATAAAAAGATAATAAATTTAGATAAGAAAACAAAAAAAACATAAAAATATATTAATATATATTATATAAACATGTAAAATATATATATATATATATATATATATATACTCGTATATATATATATATATATATATATCAATATATAAATAAGTATAAATAAAATAATTATAAGAAATAAAAAACAATTTATTTCCAGTATTCAACCTTGGAATGATATACTTTTTATGCCTTTTTATATGCGGGCCGCTATACCGAGCCATAGGGTTATGATAGTATCTCGAGAGGCCGGTATACCGGCAAGTTAGGTATATGCGTTGCTTCTTCAGGCCGGTTTTCAGACTTATAGGGTTCTAAGGATTAAATTATTTTGGTAATATATTTTTATATCACTATTTTTCGTTTATTTCTTAAATTATAATACAATTATTGAACTTTGAAATGCGCTGTTATTGTCAGAATAATATGAGTTATAACATGATGTCAAGTTTAAACAAAATTTAAATATATCTATTCAACTTTTATACCCGTTATAGCTATCATTTCGTCAATCTTTAACCGCCGAGTCGTGCTGTTTGCCCCATGTGGTGAACATGTCACCAAGTGACCTGATCTCAACGAAAATATCAGACAATAAAGATGGAGTAAAAACACGAATTAAAAATATTTTCTGTAATTTTGATTATAAAAAAGATAATAAATAACAGAACTATAAGAAAGTGTAATGATTATATGAACTGTTAAGAATTATTGTTAGTTAAAAAGTGTGCATTTTCCAAATTATATTTTATATAATTTAAATTAAATTCTCAACTAAAAGAATTATGTACACAGTCTACGAATTCAATCAATCCAATTGACAGATTTAATAGTCCAGATTATGAACAGTTCATGTATATTGAATTCGAAAAGTATTATTACAGACTCGAAATAGTTTCCATACTAAACTGAAACCCATTTTAAAATATTTGCAAAAAATATTATTTTTAATATCATTATTTTTGAACACTGTCAAAATTGTACTGAGTCTGTAAGTATAATTTTTAATACAGTGCTAATGAACAATGTTTATAGATTGGATGAAGCTTTATAGAAACAATATAGTTTAGAACCACATACTGAATAATAGTAACAACTTTATAAAAAATGTAAAATCATTTATTTTTAATATTTTATTTCCATTTGTAGTATTTTATAGTGTTCTTATTTTGTCAAGTGCTAAATTTGTTGCACTTTGTACTAATAGTTAAACTTATTATAGTATACTTTATTAACTTATATGTATTAAGTTGGTGTAAAAATAATTGCGATTTTTACGTATCGAGTATAAAGACGCATATATTAGATAGAAATTACATTTATTAATCAATATAAAGACTATTGGCCTGTATACATTTCTCACAACGGGGAACAAGTTTATTTATTCCTATAAGATAGAATTCTAGAGTCCTGGAAGTAAAGAATTCATCGAAAACTCTTTGAGCTAATGCTTGATCTTTGAAAACCTTCTTGCACAGGAAATTACTCAATTTTTTTTTAAAAAAAATGAGAGTGTGGAAAACAGGTGCGGAGAAGAAGGTGGGTGAAGTAAGGTTTCATAACCCAGTTCATTTAATTTTTTTAAATACATTTGTGAGACGTGTGACCTGGCGGTGTCATGAAGAACAATGGGTTCTCTTCGATTGACTAATGCGGAGAGTAAACGATATAACTTCTCATACATTTTTTCGATTTCCTGACAATATTTTTCTGCTGTTATTCTTGCACCAGGATTTAAGAAGTTGTAGCGAGCGATGCCACTTGCCGACCAACAAACAGTGGCTATAATCATTTTTTCATGAAGCTTCGGGTTAGTAAATTGGTTTGATACTTCTCGATCTAGTGGAATGTTTCCCATTGTTGCAGAGAATCCACTTTTCATCACATGTGACAATGCGACAAGAAAGAGATTATTTTAGTTTCGCAAAAGAAGTGCATAGCAGACTTCGTATCGCCAAACTGCTTCATGCTCGTTTAATTCATACGGCATCAATTTATCCAGCTTTTTTCTTTTTCCAATTAGGCTTAAATGTCGAACAACTGTTGAATGATCAACATTGATTTCTTCTACCACCTCTATAGTTTTTTTACGTGGGTCCGCTTCAATAATGATTCTTAAATCAATATTGTCTATAAACTGAAGAACTTCCACGACCCTACTCACCATCGAGGCTTTCGTTTCCGTTACAACATTTTTAGAACCAGTGTTGATCTGTACCTTCACTAATTTACTCTTCGCCTAAAACAATTTTGATATTTCGAGTAATTTCTGTTACTTTACGTCCCAATTTAAACACACAACAAAATCACTGGAATTTGCTTTTTTCCATAACTTATTTAACAGTTTATATCCAACAATATTAAATAATGAAAACAATAGACATGAACTTAAATCAGTTGTGCTAGTTTCATTGTTTACAATGATGTATCACATGACTATAAAGAAGATAAAGGCAACTAGAAAAATCAACACCAAACTCAAAATGATAAAAACCGCAATTATTTTTGCACTAACCTAATATATAATTTACTTATCTCAAATCCTACCAGATTATTTTATTAACATTAAATATTACCATGTCATCTCGAGAAGTAGGTAAAGAAATCATTATTATCATTAAAAAAGAAGTGTTTAATAAAATGTTATGTTTCATTTCTTTATTGTTTATTGTAAAATTAAGAAACTAAATAAAAATACCGGAATAATTCAAGGCTGTGAGCGGTTTATAAAACCGAATGTTTAATAACATTATTTCTAATATCTTAATTAAAAAATAATAAAAATATATCTCTAGTTGAATTGATATGTTTGCCGGAAACACAGTTAATTCATGCTAATTTAGATAATAGTTCTTTCAACATTCTATGGTGTAATTTTTTGATTCATTTTATATAATTATTTTTGTTGATTTTCATTTCACTTATTTTGTATTACTATATTTAAAACGTTGATCAAAATGCAATGTTTATCATATGTTAAAAAAAAATTAAATGGCAAAATAGTTATCTATATTATGAATATATATATATATATATATATATATATATATATACTAGTCAAGTCCATAATTTATCAGTTGTTTTTAATGAGCTATTTTGACGTTCCACTTCGATAGTACCTGTGTAAAAACCGTGTATTATTATTGCTTCTTGTAATACAGATTGTGAAGTTGTTATCTTGTCAAAAACAATATAATTTTACTAGCCTTTGACAGAAATGGCGGACTTTGTACTTTCTAAAGAACACTTATATCGTTGTAAATTGTTTCATTTTTGTTCATAAATTAAAGCAACAACAACAAAAAAAACGCAATATTTATTGGTATGTATTGAAGGTTAATAAGTGTTAACCCGTTCCACTTACAAGGACAGCTATACTGCCCAGTCAGGCGTTCTACTTCTACGGCCAGTATTATTACCCATATTTTATCATTTACAAATAAAAGGTTGATAACCATTCGTCCTTCAATGTCATCGGATGTTTATATTTTTCTATGTTTATCATAATCTTATCCCAATTCGTACTATACAACTTCTGATCTGCATCGTTTTTTGAACCTTTGTAGCATGTGTACTGTTTTATAGAAGAAGTAAATTACTAATGTATTTTCTCTTGTTTGGTAAATAAAACTTTTAAATATGTATTGATATCCTAAATCACCTAGAGTCATATTTTACATCATTTCAGTCAGATTTCTTCATGAGTGAAATTGAAAATTAACAGAAAAAATAGCAAATTGTACTTTATGATGATATCGGTTATACAACTGATAGAAATGAAAAACTTTTTGAAATTTGTCCTTTTATATAAATATAATTAATTACTTATAAGCATCACTTATATATATATATATATATATATATATATATATATATATATATAATGTATATATACATACATATATATATATATATATATATACATATATATAATTGATCAAACTACAACACATCATTTTATACCATATATAAAAGTAAAAAGGAGTAAAAAGTAGAAAGGAGCAATAAAAATTATTATATAAGCAACAGCAGTATATTCGTATATACAAAATCAATATCGTCCGATTTCTTTTACAAACATAAATTTAAAAGCGAGCATAAATTAAAGAATAAAACTTTTATATAATTCAAATATTTTTCATCGAACATAAAGAATGCATTTATTCTCTTCAAAAGTTCAGTTCTTATTAATGTACTTTCATAAATTTATACGAAAAAAAAATGTCGTAAAAAGTTTAATCCATGCATACTTTAGAAAAAAAGAAATTTATTTATAAAGCAAGTACCATGTTTTAGTAAAGTGAAAAAAAATGAATTGTGATGACAGCTAAACACATATATGTGCTATTTATTTTGTGAATTTTATTAAAAGTCAAAATACAAAAATAGTTTTATAAATAAAAAATAAAATACAAATCTTATTAAAAATAAAATTACAAATAAAAATAAAGTTCAATTATATTACTATAATTTAAACTTTTTAATAATCACAGCTTATAATTTTAAAAATTAAAAAAGTATCCGTTATATTTACTTATTAAAGAAGTAATTAAAAATAATTCCAAGTAAATTTAATAACTAAAAAACACAAAATTATATTAAAAAAAAGTGTTTATATACATATATATATATAT
This sequence comes from Acanthacorydalis orientalis, assembly GCA_034766995.1. Taxonomy (NCBI): domain Eukaryota; kingdom Metazoa; phylum Arthropoda; class Insecta; order Megaloptera; family Corydalidae; genus Acanthacorydalis; species Acanthacorydalis orientalis. The sequence goes on along the minus strand of CM068317.1, from coordinate 6,475,788 downwards.
ATATATATATATATATATATATATACATATATAAATATATATATATATATATATATATATAAATATATATATATATATATATATATATGTATGTATATATATATAATACTGAATGAAAAATAATATCAAATAGAAAAACAAGTAATTATGCTAGTGGTTTTATTTTAATTCTTACACATTTACGGTTTAATAGCTTGTATATTTATCTTTCTAAAATAACCTAAATAAAAAACATGCTCATCGTTTAAAATTACGAAATATCCTGTTATTAACGTATCCAAAATGGAATTCTACGAAAAAATGTGATTATGCTTAAACACGCAAATATCCGTTTTATAATTAAAATAAAATCAATTTCTTCGCACTATCTCAAATCAATCAGATGCAAACTATTAAAAAAAGACACTTATTTAAATAATGCATACTAATAGTATTATTTTAACTGTATTTCTGGTTATGCATAGTTTCTTAAAGTAATCTTTCGATCAGTACATTTGACTGTATCTTAAATACTTATCTATAATATTTGAAACAAATCGCATATCTATTCATATAATACAAAAGCATTCGTGGTACGCGTTCAAAAGACTAAATGGATATAATTATGTTGATCGATTCAAAGAAACGCTATTAATTAAATTCAGTGTTTTGAAAATAAATTATTGATGTTATTATGGTCGCATAATTCGGTCAGTAGTTTATTCAGAATATTTATAACATGAAATGATATTTAATGTTTGAAATATATCACATGCGTTTACATTTCATGTGATTTATATCGACGCAGAATACTTTTTTAGGTGATTATCATTAATCTAGAATCTTATGCTGCTCTAGGAACTTTTCTGTAAATATCAGTTATTTCTCACGCATTGATGAAAAATGACTCGCAGATAATTATTTTTTAAAAAAGTATATATAGACAGCCAAGCTATTAAAATGTCTCTCTCTGTTTCTTTGTCTTTCAATCACTCTATCTCTGATCTTTTAATAAATACAAGTTATGTTTTCCATGTTATTAACTTTGTACCTAAATTGGTAATTTATTAGATCTCTTAATCCGTGTGTGTAATTTAGAAAATTAGTCAAAAATACTGGAAAACGTCAATACATTCTTTAGAAAATTTCTAAAACCGTACTAACTTCAAAAATACATTTATTTGTATTTTTATTGTCATATTTTTATTTTTAAATGTACTTGTATTATAAACGGGCAGATCTTATTACAAATAAAAAAAATAATGAAAATGATTCACAGAATGTTTTCATTCATAGACTTATACAGCATTCATATTTTTTCTTTCACAAATGTTTTCCGACCAACAATATTCAATAGATCGTTATCTATCATTTGTGATAGTTGCTTATGTGCATTTCGATTACAATTCCATCATCTTCAGAGCGTTAAGATACAGAAAAATCTATTTTTATATATCTTAGTGCTTTGAAATTAAACATTTTTGACCAGTAATTGTTTTGAGGATTATGGAGTAAAAAATTAATTTGTGAAAGTGGATTTAGCCACAGTGACAAATCTGTATTCTGATTCATATTTTTTTTTATTTAATAAATCGAAACTTATTTCTTAAACAGACTTCATTTTATTCTAGTATATTTGATATTATAAAAACAGGGTACAAGTTCCACACTAGTACTCTAAAATTAAATATAAATATGACAGATGTTCATGAGGTTTGTATATACGAGCGTATAATCTATTTTCTCTTGTTCAATGCGTTTGTCTGCTCGAAGAAAATTGAAACAAAAGAATAGAAATAGAATAAATTATCTAGATTAGCTTATCAGCAAAGATTGATTATTCACTGAGAAGTAAACAGAAGACAAAAAAGGGATGGAACTCATTTGTACAAAACGCCTTGATACTTGATATTTTTAGGAGAACAAAAATGGGATAGAGCTGATTTGAACGAAAAGTCTCGATATTTAAATGAATAATCCCACTCTGTTCAAAGAAAAAATATTTGATCAATATATACTATCAGTCATTACCTACGGTAACTAAACATGGCTGTTTAATGTCAAAATCATTCAGACTTTAAACAACATAGACAAGTATGGAAAGATATATGTTAGGAATAATAAAAAGAGATAGAAAAAGAATATAATGGATACGAAATCAGACAGTAGTCTGAGATACAATAAGAAGAATAAAGAGTCTGAAATGGAAATGGACAGAATATGTTGCAAGAAGTGACGGTAATTAATGAACAAGAGAAATTATTAACTGGTAATCAAAGAAAATAAAAAGACCATAAAAGAGACTAATGAACAGGTAGGATGAGGAAATTAAAACTTACATTGTAAAGACCGTGTTTTATTATTGTTTTTTCTTATGGTACGGATTGTGATGTTATTCTCTTGTTAACAAAAATATAACTTTATTGCTCCTTGACAAAATGACGGACTTTGTACCTTTTAAAAAACATATATGCTATTATAAACTCTTTATTTTTGTTCGCGATTTAATAGAATAAAAAAATATTGCAATATCTACGGAAATATGTTGAAGATAAATAATTAGTTAGTAAAAATGACTGTAAAAAAGCCATCGAATTAATTTGTACATGTAATACATATGAGTTTTTTTCTGACTAATAAATAAATATCATATTTATATTATTGATGCCATTCATGCTTCTATTTATTCTTATGACTGGAAATTTAGTGATGTTATACTATATTTCTTCGCATCAATGAATTAAAATCATATAAAAGTAAAAATTGTATATTTATACAAAATTAACAATGTCATAAATCTTTATATTTCTGAATTAATAAAATTAAAAAGCATAGAGTCTAGACTAATCAAAATTCACCTCTTCACGCTTGGTAGCTTATTCGTTCATTAAATCTACTTTGAAATGATTCTGTCGAATGAAAGCAAGTACAAAATCATATTACCGGCGTTTAAGACCTGCTGACATATATTTTAAAATGTTCACGATGCATCAAATCCATTTATGTATATGTGTATTCGTTTAATTTATATATACACACACACACACATATATATATATATATATATATTATAATAGGAACACTATTATAACACTATATTATAATAGGTTCACTAGGGACAATTCCAACACAATTTATAACGAACAAACTCGTAAAGATAATGTCATTTCGGCTACAATCGTTAATATTTATAAACATGCGAAATGTCACGAATAATACGAATCATAACGTGGCATTGACTTTCTCTAAATTTACAAGTCTCTATCATAGGTTCAGTGATTGTCTATTACGCATCTTTCGATACACTTTATGCGTTTGCTTTAAATTAAATGTATTCGTTTTAAATAAATTATATTAACGGTTATGTTTTTATTTCGTCTACTTTTTATATATCGGGCAAATTTAATGCTTCGTTAAATTGATTTTTGAGTGCAATTTATCCGCAATACACGTCTCTCTCTCTCTCTCTCTATATATATATATATATATATATATATATATAATACAGTAGATTTGAAATGATTGAAGGGTTTTTATTTGATGATTTATTATTATTTGTCTGATAATAAACATTCTTCAATACTGAATTAATACAATTGAATCAAATTTAGTAATAAATAAAAACAATACTTAATTTTAATAAAAAATAAATTTAAAATCTTATTTTTCGATTACATTTAGCTGAAGAAAATATGTAAGTAATGGGAATGTGCTTCTAATATTAAGTTGGTAGGAAAATAGTTCCGGTTTTTGTTTTCTGAATTCTAATCTTATTTTTTTCAATGAATGTGTCATTTCATCGTGTTCATGTTAATATCATTTTAAAGTTTATTGGTCGGTCTGTATTTTAGTATTATTGACTTTGGTTTTATTATTAATTTTACTTCAAATTTTGTTATTGTATTAAAGATTGAAAATAAGTAAATAAGAGCATTTTTTTATGAGTTCAAAACGGGTTGTAAAGTAGCGAAAACTGTTCATAAACTAAATGATGCTTTTAGTGTGTGTACTATTAAGGAACGTACTGTGCAATGGTGGTTTCAAAAAAATCATGCTGGGGATGAGAGCCTTGAAGATGCAGAAGGCCGTAGGCATCTTTCTTCAGTTTATAATAACCAACTGAAAGCGTTAGTTAAATCAGAACCACGCTCAACAATTAAAAAGCTCGCAAAGAAGTTATATGTTATCCATCCAATATTTCTGGACCACTTAAAATAGTCAGGAAAATCAAAAAAGAAAAAAATGTATATGAATTGAATGGTCATAAACAGGAATTATTTTTCTATTAATGTAATAATTTTTGATTCCCTTTTAAACTAAATTTTTAAAGTTCAATAATGATTTCACATTGATTAGTTATCATTGCTGTTTATACCCATTTCAAAAACGATATCCTATTATCCTAAAGGTATAGAAAAATCCCTATCGAAAGGCGTATATCAAAAATAAATAATTTTTTATAGTCTATTATAAAACATTTGTGATCAAAACTTTTTTTATTCTTTGTGAAGGAATGGACAGTTCATTTTAGCATTTCAATCAAAACTGATTAAGAAATATAAAAAATAAAATAATATTCTAAGAAAATTTAAGAAAGACTTGTATTTATCATTAAAAATTCATACTTTTCAGTTCTTACCGCTTACATGGACAATATAATAATATACACAAGAAATACGTTAAATTATAGGAAATAAATTATTCTTGTTTTTAAAAGATCGAAGTTGAAAATGATGATTTATGATAAATTATTATTATTTATTCAATCGAAAACGTTTCATAATTATTTACATTATTATTGTTCTAATGTGGCATTAAACAATCATCAAATAAAATTTAATACTTAATTAACTACAGATAATTATCATATATATATATATATATATATATATATATGTATACACACTCACACATATATATGCATATATAAATATATATATATAAAAAAATAATGTAAACACTAATAATATAACAGTAATTTTTTATAAAAGAACATTAATTAAATATCACAATTGCACTGACATTATTTTAACACACATGGTAAATAATAAAATCATCATTCAGTTATAAAATCTGTTGTATTGTATGACATGCAATTATTTTTTTTTAACAGTATATACTTTTTCCTTCTCACATAAAGAATAAATTGTATAGGTGATGCGAACATTCGATTGACTGCAAGAAACGTAAATGACATTTAAAATTCTTTTCAAATCTTTTATATAACATAAGGTTAAAACGAATTGACTTGTGTATATTGTTTTTTTTTTAAAAAAAAACACTTCTTGGAAAAGTGCATTGTGTTAAACAAAGGTTATCAATTTTATATAAGTGCATATATATATATATATATATATATATATATATTGATTCTGGCACACGTGTAATGTTTCTTTTTATACGTGTATTTTTTATAAATAAATTTCTATTGTCGGTAAAAAGCAAAGTTCATTATTATATTGAATTATTTATACGAAGTACGTTTGATTCTTTATTAATTTGTTTCGGCGATTGTTCTTAATAATATATTTAATATAATTTAAGTGTTTGAAGCTGAATATAATAATATGTATTAAAATGACCTTTAATGCAACAATAATAAAAATATTTCTGTTGGAAATAGAAATTGTTATTGAAATGAGGAGTTACTAATTCAGTAAGTAAGTAAAGTATTATTATATTTTGAATAAAATATTCATTACAGAAGGTTGGAGTATATATAATACATAATTTATATATATATATATATATATACTCATATATATATATATATATATATATATATATATATATATATATCATCATAAACATCAGTCTCTGTCAATCCATTACTGGATAAGGACTCTTCCATTATTTTTCATTTTGTACGATTGAATGCTTCTCTTTTACACTGATTTCCAATAAACATTTCAATTTCTTTATCTCACTATTTCATTAGTATATTTCTTCGTCTTTTCATTTCACTTGGTTCCCAGTTAATAATTTCTGTTCCGTCCATCACTTGTCTACTCTTCTTGCAACATGCTCACCCATTTCCGATTCTTTACTCTAACTGTTGTTAATTTTCCCAGATTATAAACATTCATGACAGACACCTGCTTCAAATTTCACGATAAAAACAAAACAAGTTAAATACAGGTTTTCGGGGTTTTAACACCGAACATTTGGGTACATGTCACCACATGAAATGTTTTTTTTAGATTTGGGGGGTATAAATGTTTAAAAAAAATTTTATTATCCATTGTAGTATCCATTCTATTCTTTTCCTATCTCTTCTTGTTATTTATAGCTTGCATCTCTTCATACTTATCTGTGTTTTTTGGATTTTTTGAATATTTATATATATATATATATATATATATACACATACATTTATATATATATATATATATATATATATATATATATATATAAATGGATACAAGTAGATTTAATATAATAAAAAAATGTTTGTGTGTCATGTTCATACATATAAACAATTACATAATATCCAGAAAAACTAAATAATTAATTAATTGCTGTTTATTATATTTAATAATACATTTTAAACACTGGCATATTTAATATGATAAACAGAATATCTTACTCGAGCAATCAAACGATTTAATTAGTTTGTTGGTATATTATAGCAGAAGAAGAGATATATTAAAAGAAGTGCGAATGAATCGAATAATAATGTTATTCATTCATATTTATACATCTAGTTTTTTAACATTGAAATGATAAAATAGTAGAGAAATGGTTAACGTGCTACTTGTGGAATATAGTGGGGTAACGGCGTTGGGGAGAAGTGATCTACACAAAAAATAAAAAAAAAGTTTTATGGAAATTTTCAATGGTATCATTTTTTATATATAAAATGTAAATTGGTTTCTCGAAACACGAGATATATTTATTAGTAGAATTATTATTATATAATTTCTAAAAAAATACCAAATTTTCACTACAATAACTCCAATTAAATCTAAAACACTTTTAATTTAATTTTCGTTTTAGTAACTGCGACAAATGAATTTATTTCTGTTTAATTTTTCATAAAAAATCAAACGCTTTCATTTTAAAATATTCACTTTGAAATAATTTTCTTTCAGAGTATTTATTTTTATTATAAAATTTGAACATATATAGGTAATTCAATTTAGACTTTTACATGAGTGTATTAAGAGGGGATGCAAAGGTTAAGAAAATTCATGTTATTTTTTTATTTAGTATTTTAATTCAATTCAATACTAAAATACAATTGAATGAAAAAAATACTAAATGGGGAGTAACATTTTTTTTAATTTTAGTGTTTTTTTAATAATTTCTTGTTGAGGCCTAAGTTGAATCACCGTATATTTAAGTCATTTACTGAAACTAAAATTTTGTTCAAAAGTAACAAGACGAGAGAGTGATAGAAAAATACTTGTTTGATCGAAAACGTTTAGATTAGTAATTTAGAGTTCGCATTGTTAAAAATTGTCCATTGATTTTGTACGAAATCATGCAAAATGTTTTTTTTAATATCACCTTGGAAAATGAACAAAGTAATTAATCAATTACTATTTTATTAAACGTAGAAGTGAAGAAACGACATTTATATGACAAGCATAAATGCTTGTAAATAAACTTGTTAATAAAAAAAGTTGCTTTAAAAGTTAATAAAAACTATAATTTACAACGTAGTTATAGTACTGAAATAAATCAAAAATTGCAAAAAAAAAACTAAACACATGTAAATTTATAAATTACCAAATAATTGAATCTCCCAAGTCACTAGAAATTAATTACATTGAGTACCATTTACATTAGTAATATGCAAAAACAAGATTCTGAAGTGTTGTCGACCACTGTGGCATGTAAAATATATAAATGTATACAAGCGGGTTTACATTGTGCCAGTGTATTTCGTATTTACTGTATTAAAAAAAACACACATCGGAAAATATTTTTCTTCAATTGTATCCTTCAACTGAATTTTGTTACTGTAGTCGTTCTACTACGATTAAGTTTGATTCTCGAGCCATCTTTTCTGATAGCTAATAATACTCAGTATTATAATCTATAAAAGATTCAGTAATATTTGGGGTCATAAAATGGTATTTGGGGTCTAATCGTCGGTCATTAGTTTGTCATTACCACCCGAAAACTGGACATAGGATCTATCAATTTGAAAATAAATTCAGTATTTACCAAAGAATCAAATTTTTCCATTAATAGATATTTATAATTCAGAAATAAATTATTTTCTAATACTATTATAATATATAATAGTATTAGACTGTAATATTTCATTATTTTAACTATTATTCCGTTACTTACACTAACCACTTCTACTATTTTAATTGTAAAACTGTAAGTATTATAAAAAATAAGCACATGTAAAGTAATACCAACCACCTTTGTAATAGGTCATTGTGTACCTCGAATACAAATAAATACATTCATTTATATATATCTTCATTTATACTGGGAGTGTTAACAGATACTAAAATGTCAATTAATTTTTCACTATTTACACTTCTACCTGTTTTTTCTTTTAATCATAATATTAGGTTAGTAGAAAAATAATTGCGGGCTTCATTCAATTCAGAAATAAAAACGTATCTTTCTTAAAATGGCTGTTTTAAGATGGAGATATTATTTGCTTGAATTTTAAAGTTTTATCAGGTGTAAATTTAGAGAATCAATCAGTTTCAAGAGTATTACTTCACTAGCATTATATCTGTTTATTATTTTGACTGCTATTTGACTACACTTAATTGTCACTATGTTTGATTCTGAACACTTTATACAGAGATTTTTCCTAACACAATATTCTCACATATGTGAAATCAGTAAATTCAACTCTTCATGCATTAAACACTTTATTTCCCAATTTTAATCATTTTCAATTATAAAATTGTTCCTCTTATTGACACGCTTTTCAATTTTGATCTTTGTGTAATTCCAAAAGAAAAAAAAATTAGATTTAACGGAAAAAACTGGTTTAATACTTTTTCAGATATGCTATGGAACAGGAATTGCAAGAATTTCAATTTAATGATTTGCGAAAACAATAGATCGATTCAATTTATGCCCAATGATCTGCCAAAACTTACATTACTTTTTATAAAAACATTAGATTTGTTTATTTCTAATTTATATCTTTCATCTTCTCTTTATAATCCTATTCTTTTTTTATACTTAAAGTCACTATAAATTATTTTTAATTTATCTATCTATCGTTATCTCTCTTTCTCTCTCTCTCTCTATATATATACATTTTTTGTTGTTCTGCTAAACTTTATTATCGATCTTTTAATAAATAAAAATATTTCACAAATTCTAAGAAATATTTTTTAATTCACAAAATAATAAAAAATAGTTGCATGACTCATAATACAATCTATTACTTATCTTATTCTCTATACTTGTCTTTAATTAAATTTTATTAATTTTTAATATTTTTATGATATAACATTTTGAATATATTAGGTATAAAAATTAATAATGTGTCTTTAAATTGTATCCATTATAATAATTTTTCATCCCACTCAGACCATGTGGGTATAATTATGCACACTTATTTTGAATTTTCATAATATCTAAATGAATTATTTGACACTAATTATCATCTGTGTCCTTAAAGGCAAGCTAATAATAATAAATAATAGTTCTTTATGGAATCACTTTCACATCGCTTTAGAATCATTGTGCTCAATTATGCCCATGCTGAAAAACTATAAAAAATCAATAAAAAAATACAAAAATGATATTTTAAATTCCTATCACCTAAAATCAACAGAAAAAAAATTCCTGAGATAATTCAGGTCTGAATGGGTTAAATTATTTTTTCTTTTTGGTCGTTTTACAATTTTGGATTGCCAGTCTCAACATTTAAAACACCTATATATCTTGTCCAATCAGTTAGTATAGCCTCACAAAACAGCAGTGAACACGATGACATCCGAAAAAACAGCATATTAGACATACTTGTCGCATTCCAATTGAAAAAAACACTGCAGAACTCACAGAAAAAATTGTTCAGATTTGGTTGAATGTGTTATGATGCATAAAACATGCCAGAAAACGCTTAAACAGTGAGAGGTCCAGAAATGCATTAAGACTTCATAGACTGAAAGCTGTCATTTTTTTCGACAAGAGATTCGTCAGTTATCCAGCAGATAGGCCAAAATTATACAAAATAATGAAGGATATTTTGAAGATTGAAATGTATTCTATTTTTTCATAAATAAACATTCATTTTCTATAAAAAAAGGCACCAAATTAATTTGCATATTTAATATTTACATACATCACTACACTTAATAAATTGATTAATAAATGAATAATTATTAATAGACTAAATATTCCAACTCCAAGTATGTTTTCAAACATAATATCAAATTTTTATCATAAAATGCATGTTTGTACGTTGACATTTCTAATCTATTATTTAAAGATTAATTTAATATAGATTATTATATAATTTCAATAATAGTCGACTGAGTTATTATTTAATTTTAAACCATTTTTGGGAATCGTCCTTTGTAGCTGGTGTTCATAAATCTAACCAGGAGTATATATCTGAATTATGAAAACCTCAGTCTTTACCTTTCGTACCGCTAAGGCTCGTGATCTATTCAAAATGTTTCAGAGATTTATTCGTTTTAATAATGACAATACACGAGCTGAACGTATAAAAACAGATAAACCTGTCCCAATACGTGACATTTGATAAATCCTCAATAATAACCTAAAAAAACTATAATCCAAATGAATGTATATTGTTGGATGAACAATTGTTTCCTTACAAAGGACATACAAAATTAACACAATAAATTTCTACAAAACATGCAAGGTACGGAATAGTGTTCAGGGCTTGCGATTCAACCAATGCTTATCCTCTGCAAAGTCAATTTTATACTGGAAAACCACCAGAGAGTGAACGTCAAGTAAACGTTGATAAATGTACAGTTTTAGACTACTATTTAAAGATTAATTTAATGTAGATTATTATATGATTTCAATAACATTCGACTGAGAGTAATTATTTAATTTTGGAAATCAGATTCGTTAGTACTTAATTTAAATAATAAAGTAATTAAAAAGATAAAAATTACATGGGAATAGACACATTACTACTACCATTCCGAAAAAATGCTATATTGACCAAGACTAAAAGAAAAATATGCTGCATATAAAAAAATGTTTATATATATATATATATATATATATATATATAAACATTTCTAAATTATAGTAAAACATGGTATGATACACTAAAAAAAAAAAGTAAAATTACATGTAAACACACACACATTTAAATACACGCTTGCACTTTGACCTGTTTGATAATTTAAGAGAATAGTGTTTGACAGCTAGTATACTAATTGACCACCGTAATTATCAGAACTATCAGTCATGGTGTGCAGATCAAAGAAGTGGCCAGTGGCTGTCATGACCTAGCCACACGCTGCATGACAAAACGCCAACAAACGATTTATCTCTTCAGCAACGTTGTACACTAGCGTATATTTAATCTGTTGATGAAACGACTAGAATGTAGTCATATGTCTTTCGGATAACCACCGATGGGCATCTAACGGTACTCCACTTTACGTCTTCGACATCTCGGTAACGGCCTTGTCGAATATACACACAGCATCTCTTACATATAAGTGTATTGATTAAAATGTGCGAGACGTGAACAGTTTTTTTTTATCGTTCAGTAGCGGGATTTAGATTAAGATTTTTTCATATTTATTTTTGATATAAGTTTGTTTGTTTACTTTTAGCGAATATAGGTCTATAGGTATTTGAAAACGGTAAGATTTGAGTATCCTTTCTATACACTTCAGTAAGTATGATTATTTGATTAAGTTTTTAGGTATTGATTCTGAAATATTAATTATTATTCCACTACAAAAACAATTATTATCAGATGTTGTAAACAATCCGTCGAAAAATTGCATGTGAAACGGTATAAATTTAATGTAAATCAAAAATCGAACTGTTATTTGATGCACTTGAAAACACATTTAGATAAATATTTTATTAAATATATTCTTATATACTGCATAAATAATTGCTGTTTTTACATATCGAGTATAAAGACGTATATATCAGTTAAAAATTATATTTATTAATTAAAACAAAGAGCAGTGGACTGCACACATTTCGCCCAACAGGAAACAAGTTTATTTTTTCCTACAAGATAGAATTCTGGAGTCCTGGAATTAACGAATTCATGGAAAATTTTGAGTTGATGCTTGATCTTTAAAAACCTTCTCCCATAGAAAATTACTCAATTTTTTGTAAAAAAAATGTTAGTCTATCGGAGACAGGTCCAAAGTATAAGGTGGTGAGATAAGGATTCATAACCCAGTTCATTTATTTTTTTTAAAGCCATTTGTGAAACGTATGGTCGGTCGTTGTCATGAAGAAAAATTGGTCCTCTTCGATTGACTAATGCTGGCCGTAAACGATCCAACTTTTCATGTATTTTTTCAATTTTCTGACAATATTTTTCTATTATTATTGTTTCACCAGGATATAAGAAGTTGTAGTGAATGATACCACCAGCCGACCACCAAACAATGATCATAATTATTTATTCATGAAGCTTAGGTTTAGCAAACTGTTTTGGTGTTTCTCCTAGGTCTAGCCACTATATGAACGTTTCTGATTATTATAGAGAATCCACTTTTCATCACATGTGACAATGCGATCAAGAAAGGAACCATTTTTGTTAATCAAAAGAAGCGCAGAACAGACTTTGTATCGCCGGATTACTTGATGTTCGTTTAGTTCATACGGTACCACATGTCTCAATTAATTTTTTTCAAATACTGTATTAATAATATTTAATATAATTTCAATGAATCTGACACAGTTTGATTAAATATTAGTATTGTAATTGCTCAGAAACCTCATATTTTAACAATATTTTCAATTAATCGAAATTTATTAACATTGTTAACAATTTTAAATTTTTTTCTTCATCAATTCGCAAATATTTCTGGTGAAGTCAACGTCTACAGAATTGCTAAACCAGTATTAGTTTAAAACAATTATCATTAGGTCATAATTAATTTTGCTGCATGTACTGCATCAATGAATCTAACGCAGTTTGATTGAATATTAGTATTATTATGTCTCCGAAACCTTATTCAATATTTTCATCGAAATTTATTTGCTGTTAACTACTTAGAAATTTCTTTCTTCATCAATTCTCAAAAATTCTTAGTGGAATTAAAGTCGGAAGATGTGCCAGATTAATTCAGAATCTTGATTTTTTAATAACTCGCAAACATATTCAAAATATATCCCTTGCAATATATCAACTATTCAAGAAATAAGAATTGTTATACTTCACCTATTCATCGCATTACGCTTCATTTAATTTTTATAGTTGAAATAATTCATTTTTTATATTTTGTAAATATAAAACAGTAATTTAACATACTTAAAAAATGTATGTATACGTGAAACTATTATTTTTGTACTTTTTGCAGTTTGTATGAATTTTATTTTGAATATAGTATATTTTTCTCTCTTTAATCTATATTTTTCCTATTATAGAACATATGAAAGATATAAAAAAATATTTATATAAGAAATTTATATCATATATGTTAATAAACACACACACTCACATACATATATATATATATATATATATATATATATATATATATATGTGTGTCGTTTGATACGTTTGGAAAATTTCTATGATATGGTACCGCCATTCATTTGGTAACGTCACGGCTATCAAGTGTCGCTTTTTAAATTAGCATAGGCGAAATTTTAGCCACAAGCAAAGCGTTTTTCATATTCTACAGATGTTTGAAGTAAGCATTGTATTAGTTGCAAAAATGGAAAAAATGAGCAGGACTTTTGTATCGATTCGTCACCGTGGATGAACTATGGATCCAATTCTATCGAACACCTGAGTTGAAGTATCAGTCAAAGCAGTGAACAACGACTAGTGACAGTGCGCCGAAGAAGGCGAAAACCGTTTTGTCGGTTAGGAAAGTGATGGCCACTGTTTTTTTGGATTCCCGAAGAATCATCTTTATCGACTACTTAACGAAAAGAAAAACAATAACAGGGGCCTATTATGCAACATTTTTGGACTGTTAGAAAGAAGAGCTTACAAAAATACAGTCAAGATTGGCAGAGAAAAAAGTACTCTTTCAGTAAGCAACGCGCCGTCCCACAAATCGACCGTCTCAATGGAAAAACTGCACGAATTTAGCTCCAAATTGATTCTTCATCCAATTTACCATCCGGAGTTGGCTCTGTATGACTGCTTTCTCTTCCCAAACTTCCAAATTTATTCGGTGTGAAGAAATTCTCGTCAAATGAGGATATCATATCAGCTGTCAATGCGTACTTTGCAGACTCGCTGGAGCAAGTGTATAGCTTTTAATGGAGACTATGTTGAGAAATAAAATCGTTTTTTTCAATTAAAACTGTGTTTAACTTGCTTTTTGTACTATACTTATTAAACGACCTATGTATGTATATATATATATATATATATATGAAGAGAGAGAGAAAAAAATATTTGTGACTTATACATGGCAAAACGGTTCCACATACTAACTGTGATTATTGTAAATGATATATATTATTACCACTGTTATATGCACTGTTGCATTCCGACATTTACATGTTTTTTTTAAACGATTGCAACAATAACTAATATATTCATACATTTTAGCACACTGTAGAATAAAACAAACATGATTATTTTGTTTACTATCATAATAATAATTTACATTCAAAATTAGTCATTTGTTTACAGGTTCTTTTTTTCATAAAGAGAGAATTGTAATGATGTTATTTTTAGCATAGGTTTAAGCACTAATAACTGTATGCATTTTCATATGCAGTCGACCTCGATTCAGGTAATTTAATGACTTGATCATTTCATACATCTTTGCCATTAAATATCCCGAGTGTAGTTTTTGTTTCGAAAACCATATTGCATTTTTTGTACAATGCAATCGTTTACGAGATGCAATAACACGAATGTTATTGTGTTTACGAGTTATTTTGTGTTCAAAATGAGGTGAATTGCATTAAAACCGTATTAAAACTGTAATAATGGCCTGTTTACGTATGAAATACATTTATATTAGAGTATAACACAGATTATCAGTGACTTCAAAACATATTTCTGATATTTTTTTTTAATTTTATGTAATTATAATCGAATTTATTATCAATATATTTAGTTTTATTTTTCTTCTTATAAAAACCACACTTTTAATTTATTTGTAAAATTTTAGTTTCACATATGTTACATGATAGCAAAAAAATTCATACTTGTGCTCAAAATATTCCTGTATGATTATTTAATTTTTTTTAATGTATTGCTCAACATTAAAATCTGCTTTTACTTTTTATGTGTATATTATACAAAAATATTGATTATTTAATCTTATTATTACAGTGAGTAATAATAAGTTTCATCATGTTACTACATATATATTTATATATATATATATATATATATATATATATATATATATATATGATATTTATATATATTTAATATATATGTATGTATATATATATATATATATATATATATATATATATATACATTAAATACAAACCTATTACATTAAAAAAATATGATCTTTATCTCAATATCGGCGCGTTGGAGTTGATAAACTAGATAAGTCAGAATATTTATTAACCCACTTTTATTTCCGTCTTAAAAAGTTTGTATCATATTTTTTCTAAAATATTTATTACTAGAAATATAAATATAAACTTATAAAATAACAAAAACAAGTATTTCTCTAATATTGTATTGAAGTTAACTCTAACCAGTCACATAATTAATTTTTTAGATTTATTTCAGTCTAAATATAACTTTTGTGCTAGAAAAATACCATTGTTTCTGATAGAATAAAAATGATCACAAACCTACTAATCTATAAATATATAACTACTTATCATATTTATAGTTATTTTATTTCGTGGGAGTTGATTTATATTTATCACATATTTGTTATTACTTTTTTTAGTCTAAAAATAGTTTATATATTTCCAAATACTTAAAAGGACAGTCAAATAAATGAGTATATATAAATCGATAGAATCATTTTACATAATTAATTAAGTAGTCTTTTTTTATAAGTATCATCTTCGAAACTGTGCTTAAATCTACTTTTACAAACGATTTTTTGCTTTGTTTTAAACAAATACTTTTTCTAATCGAAATATTCTTCTTCCTGTTCGATGCCGCTACAGTCCAAATCGAACCTTGGCCTCTCCAATTTTCTGCCTCCAGATATCCCTCTCCCTGGCAGTCCTTCTCCAGTTTCTTACTCCCAATAATTCCTCTGTGTCCTTCTCTACATTATCTATAAATCTAAATCCTGTATTAGTAGTCGTTTCTTGTTACATCCATCCAGTGTCCGAGGCTTATTTTGAGGTTTTGGAACGTTTGTTGATTTACAAGATTGTTAGCCCCACGCTCAACCCCCTTTTCGTAGGACCATTCTCTTGCTCTCTCTAGCGCTAACCCCTCTCGCCATCGAAGTTACCTGAACTTGACTGAGGTTGATCAGATTACCATGGTTAACTACTTGAAGGTAAGAGTCTGAATTGGGCAAGAGAGGACTATGCTACACTGCATTGTCCCATTTTAACGCCAATCGAAATTTTCAGTAATTGTTAATTGAATAACTGACGTATTATAAAAATGTTTAAAATGTTTTTTGAAAAAAAAAATGTTATTTATAAGATATTTATAGTAACAGAACTCATGAAGACAGATTCAGCATGAAGACAGTCGTGCAGAATCTAAACTTCACATCAGACTTTTTCAATGAAGAGATACAAATACTTGTTAACCAATATGTCTATTAACTTTTTTTTAATGTGAAAAATTTTGAGGAATGATATAACAGTTAAAATTTATTAAGGAAGTTCATTTATTCCAGAAATGTAGAGGTTTATAGAAGAAACATAAATGTAATTTTATCTGATTATAAAACATTTATTTAATCTTTTAATGATTATTCTTATTAATAATGTTTATTACTAAGTTATAGATGTTTCAAGCGTCACTAAAAATCATCCATTTGTATGTAAAATTAATTTTATGTTAATAAGGGTGTCAAAAATCCGTAAAAGTGGCATATAGGTGGCATTGGGGAAACTAGAAATTATTTTTTTCTTAAAGTGGCATCCTTTATTATCAGTTTGTAAAAATTTGAGAAATTGTCTCTTCAATATCAATCTAAATAAGACCTGTGTCGCTATTTCTGTGAAATGGATAAATTGAAACATAGTGTGGTTAATGAATTTTTAGTTTTAGATGATATTAATGCCAGACAAATTTTTGAAAAGATGCGTAGTGTGTGTGGGTACTCCTCCCCAGTGTATGCCACAGTGCCGAAATGGGCTGCTGAATTTAAAAAAGGCAGAACATCCATCAAAAGTGACTCGCGCAGTGACAGGCATTCAACGTCAGTTACCGCAAAAAATGTGGATAAAGTGCATGATATAATGTTGAGTGACCGACGAGTGAAGATGCACGAAATAGTTGAGGCTTTAGACAAATCGACTGGCAGTGTACACTTTGTTTTTTTTACTGAAAATTTGGGTACGTTAAAAATATCGACGAGATGTGCCTAGAGAATGTTAACTGTGGACCAGAAACGCACACGATACCATATTGTAAAATTTGCTTAGCCATGATGTAACGTAATCAAAAGGATGTTGTGTCTATTTGTGATCATTGATGAGACTTGGATTCATCACCACATATCAAAATCCAAATAGCAATTGAAACAGTGGACTAAAGGAGGAGATAGGTCCAAAGAAGTTCAAAGCTGGTCCATTGGCAGGCCAAGTTATGGATTCAGTTTTTTTGGGGTGCGCAGGTAATTTTATTAAAAGATTATTTGAAAAAGGAAAAAACAATTAATAGATCTTATTACTGTACCCTTTTGAATAAGTTACGAGCCGCCATTGCTGAAAAACGACACAGAGTACAACGTAAAAAGACTGTTTTATCATGACAACGCTGTGGCTCATTCATGGACACATACAATCTACAAAATCTACTCTCTTGGATTCGAATTGCTTCCTCATGTCTTATATTATTCAAAAAAGATCCCCTCCGACTTCTCTCTCTTTCCACAATTGAAAACATTCTTTGCTGGGAACAGATTTAACACAGATGAGAAGATAATAACCGAAGTAAATGCCTATTTTAAAGAGCTTGAGAAATCGCACTTTAATACCGGCATAATGACACTCGAGCAACGTTGTATGAAATGGATTGACCTAAAGGGAAATTATATTAAAAAATAAATATAATTTTACTGCCCGAACTATTCTTTTTATTCACTTCTACAATTTTTCACTCCCCTGTAAAATATTAAAAATTTGCAATTAGGAAGAAATTGTATAAAATTTACAATAAAATACTTTTTAATATTTTTTTTACACCATACTCACTAAAATTCAATAATAAACACTGATTATTTTTAGTATAAGTCATCTTTTCAATCAACTGCAAATAAACTAATTATAGACATGGAACATCAGTTTTTTCCTTTGTGTTATCATTGGTATTTAACATCTATTTATTAACTTATTTGCTTTTTTTACTGAAATTTGTAAGAATCGCTCAGAATTGTAAAGTTGTTTATGTGTATTTTATTGTTTGAACTGTGAAAATAATTCAAATATAGTAATCAATTATATGTTTAGATGACTTGAGTAATTGAAGTTATTTTACATCTATCAAAATCGAACAATTTTGAATTATTTTTTTATTAATTTTTGCTCATGCTTGACAGCATTCAATTTCAATTTTGACAGTGATATAAAATAACTTTATTAATAAATGTATGTATTAATAGATATAAGATAAAAAATTGAATGATCAATCAATATATTTACTTTTCCTTTTTTGCAGATGCAGTGAATATAAAGATAACAAATACCCGTAAAAAATTGTAAGTAACGTGTTTTAAATACATAATATTCTAAGAAATATACAGAGATAATAATCGATACTTTTCTATTTTTCAATAACATTGACAGTGATTTTATAAACTACGTGCAGATTGTGCAAACATTTCTTATATAAATTAATTTTGTATATTTTTTACTATTTTTTTGAACTATAAGATTATTTTTAATGCATATATTTAAAAATGCACACGCTATTTAATATTCTGTGTAAATTATATATATATATATATATATACAATTATTAACAATTCCATGAAATTGTCCATTCGTTAACACCATTAACAAATGTGACATTGTGATTTTCAGCTCTATTTAATTAATTTGCATTTTCCAAAACAGTGCTCAGAGTTTCAATGTCATTGTACTTAATTAATTTAAAACTGAACTATAATACCATTATTGTAACATTGTGCAGTATACACGGTGCATACATATGACTAGAAAACTATACGTGTTTTTTTTAATTTTAACAATTTACAGAAAAAAATCTAGGACAGTTTTTACATTTCTCATTTTTTTAAGATATTAATGTTAGAAAGAAACACAAATGATATTCTTTTTTACATTCAATTACTGCTGAATGAAAGAATCTGACTTGAATTGTATTCTTTAAATGATTACCCTGTTTTAATATCATTTAACAAAATGATTTTTTAATGCGAATAAGATTTTGAGTTCCATTCGTAATAATAAAGCTAATAATTGATTTAAATGTCGATAAAATCTGTATTATTATGAAGCGAGTTTTTATAGTAAGTTCTGTTTAGCAATTAGAAAGTAATCATCAGTGATGAAAATGATTGATTATATGCAAAAGACATCTACATATATACATTATTTTTTCACATAGTAAATATTGACTTTCATTTTCTTATTCCCCTGTCGAAAATATCCGCAGTCTGTGACTTGTACCTATTAGTAATGCTTGTCTTTAGTCAATGACTGTTGCTTTAATTCGATGTTTATGTAGGAAATCCAGGTCTCATCTCTAGTCACATTGTAGCTGAAAAAATCATCTTCATTTTCCTGGCGTTGCAAAAATTGGTTAGTTGAATCTATACGTTTCTTCTTCGATTAACATATTTGCTACCCATCTGGCATACAGATTTTTGTAGTCTAGCTATTCTGTTATACTGTGGAATTTCTGAAAATTCAATACACAATTGTAAAATTGTGAAACGATGATTTTTCCCAATTTTTGTGTTCACTTTTTCCACCAAATCATCTGCCATCACACTGTGCTCTTCATCATAAATATTTATTCTCAAATAGGGTACACCATTGTCTAGCCTTACTGTCACTCATAAAACTTGACTAATACACCTCCCAAAATTGTATGTGAATTTCAGCAGGGCTATTGTCTTCTCTAACAAAAACCAGATCACAGCACGAACCTGGAAGCTGACTGGGATTATTTATTGTTGCACTCATTATAAATCACTTATTCGTGGCATCAAACAAGAATTCTAAAGCGACAAAATATCTGATGGATAGCGCATGAACTGCATAAAGCTATTACGCATGTTTGGTCTCATCGTACATGTTTAATCGACGGTACTGCAAAACAGACCTTATTTTAACCCCTTCTGCACGAATCACGAGCCTGACTCGTGAACTGCAGAAAATACTTTATCAGTTAATCACGCGTTAGACTCGTACAATCTTTATATAAGTAAAAGTACACATGTTTTGTGTATAAGCTATTAGATACATATTGGTAGTGATCATTTTTGAAATTGTATCAGTGATGAGTTAGTTTTGATTTTTGAGAAATATTTATCTGAAAAAAATCCAGAGGAAAAAAATTGAAGTTGATGACGAAGAAAATGAAAATAAGTTCTTAAGTGATAAAAGTATTGAAAGTGAAAAAAGAAAGAAATTTGTGAGATCTCTAAAACGTGTAAAACGACTAGTTAGTTCAGAGAGTGAGGAACTGGCAATATTTCAATTGATATTTTTTTATCAGAACAAAATGCAAATGACTGGCAGTAGTAAGATTATGATAATGAACCAGAAGTATGTGATAATGAAGAGGAAGCAGGAATAAACTCTCTAGCCCTGCATAGACTAGGAAAGAATGTGTTAGTTTTAGATGCATTCGGCGAAGTTCTCACCAAAGATTTTTGGAAAATGCTAATGAACGAAACCAACAGATACTTCGTTTGAATTTAAATGATCATTTTGTACGAATTATTTTTTTGAAAAAAATACAACGGTCTCAAAAAATGAGTCCCGTAAAAAATAATATAAAAAAGATTTTCTAAAAAAATAAAAATTCTATACTATATTTATAAAAAAATTAATACTCCTGTAGTCCATTTACAAGTAATACGGTATAACGTCATAATTCAAAAAAGTTTTACTTGATACTTGAATTGTGACAGTGAAATTATGTACATAATATATATATATATATAAATAACAAGGATGCGCAACTTCTTCAATAATAAGAACCATATATAATAATTTTTATATATTTTTGAATGTTCAAGAGCCACAGAAAATATTATTTTATAATTTAGAAAAATAATTTCGGTTTATGACATTCAAACTCATATACAAAACCGCAATTATTTTCCTACCGACCTAATATAAATAATAAAAAATACAACTATATAGTAGTCCTAATTACTAAAGCAGAATATGTTTAACCTCTGCTCGTTGTAGACTTTGATTGAATCTTCATTTCTGCAGTAAAAGTTGCTGAGACCGTTTTATAAGTTACAAGATATTTTTCTTAAAAATTTACACAGTAACCCGTCTTCAATTTCGTTTTATTGCATTTAGTAAAACTTAGTTAACAAAATTGTTTAGTTCATATCTTTTTTAAGGATTTTCTATAATTGTAGAGCCACCTTAAACAGCAGTTTGGACACATAATATGTATAGATGTTTTAAAAGATAATGTAAATTATCCATTTATATATAAAATATTCTAATATTGGTACATACTATACTTCTATAGATTATTAATATAAAAGTTTAGGAGAAATAGTAATGAAACCCAATATTGTCTCGGGAACCGCACAGAGTTGCTTTGGGAGACGCCGTTTACCCACCCTTCATATATATATATTTATATATATATATATATATATATATATATATATATATAAATATGTATATATATATATTTTTTGTATACTTTAACAAAATTGAAGCTTTCAATTGTATTTTTTTGAAACAAAATTAAGATATTTAGATTCGAAGTGCATTTGACTTACTTGACTTATTTTTCTTAAAAAAAGATTCGTTGGTATGGCTTTGACTTTATGATCCACGTTCAATATCATCTATTCGATGAGTAATATTTTGATAATAAAATATATTCACTGTCGATAAATGTCATAAATTAATTTGACGTTCTCTGACAAGTTCATGACAATTCATTGACTATGAAAGAAGTGTAATTGATAAACAAGTAGATTGCGGCGTGAATAATGAAATTAATGTGCACGTACATGCGTCCGAGATGCATTTATATTAATCATCATCAACGTTAACTTATTCATCACTCAACAAATGTGTTGGATTGTAAAATAAAAACATTGCAAATGTCTGTGATAATCTTTCATTCTGCATTGAGTTATTTATGCAAGTAATTGCATATAAATTGAATTAGACAGAATATTAATATTCATCAGTTTGTTTTATAAAATAATTAGCACGTATTATAATTTATATTTTTTATTTAATTTTATATCATCCATTTATGTCTGTTTCAATATTGATATTTAATTAATGTTTTTGTACTTCAATCAACATTCATTCAGTATTAAATTATTAAACGTTGCGGATTGAAATCACAGCTGTTAAAGTTTTTAAATATTTCTGTACCCGTTATTTTCTATTATTGCATCCTTTAAATAAGCTAAAAAAAATTCGATCTTCGATCAGAGCGTGTTGAAATAACTATAAAGATTTTTATAATTTATAAATAAATTTCACTTCGGTGTGACTAAACTATTTTCTAATAACTAACTAAGCATTTATAATTTGACTTATAGTTAAAAATCAATACTTAATCATAAGTATTATCATTTTTAAGATCACCTCAATTTTTCAGATCAAAATAAAATCGAAAGTAACGTAAAAGCAAGACAAAAACGTTCATATTACTCCTAACTATTCTTTAGACTTCAACAGACTTATAAAAATTCTTCTTTTCTTACTTCACTCACTCACTTTGATTTTGGTAATTGGCAATGATGGCCATAAATTCTTAAACTGTTCATAATTTTAGTTTCATGCCAAGAAAAGTTTGCCCTCACAGTAAAGCTCTTCGCTTCCCAAAAGCTCCTCACAATGAAGTGCAACCCTGTCATAGAGTCATGCAAAAATACTCCAACAATTCCCGATTCAGAATCGGTCAGGAATTTAGAAAGCGCGGATCTTAAGCCATAGTTCGCGGTATTCGTTGTAACAAAGTGATTTTTCAAAGCTAGTGACATGTTTTAACTTCAGTTTCAGCTATTAAAAAACTCAAATATTTTAATTTTCTCTCTCCTAATACCAAAACAACGAAATTTTTTTAAATTTTTATATTAATTAGTTACAGATATAGTTTCTGAGTGGCATTTTAAAATGATTTGAAGAAAGAAAATCTCGCAATCGGCACCACTGAATCAAATTCTCATACTACGAGATGTTTCTTAATGATTATTTTATGAAGCTTTTCATATAGAAGTATCACCCACCCTATTCACCTGTCTTGTCACAACAGACTTTTTTCTCTTTCATAAAGTGAAAACTGTTGTCAAAGGGAAACTATTTTAGAACATGGAAGTACTATCTTCATTTTGTTTCATTCTGCAATGATCGTCACCTAATAAATCCTATCTGTCGACAATCAGTAATAGAAATATATGATATTGATATTGAAAAAAATGATCTGAAATTTGTTGTTTCTTTAAAAATATTTTCTCCTGAAAATATCGTTCACCTCCCGTCGTTATTTCTAACTCATACGGTTCTACATTCAAGGGAAAATAGCAGTCAATGCAAATTTATAGCGCAAACTATGTGATATCTCGAAACCTGGACTCGTGGTACATACACTTACTATGAAATATCTTATAGATGGCAGTGAATGGGTTAAACCCTTTAACCCTATTCAAATGCATGCTGTTTTTACATAAAAAAACCTTTTATGATTATAAGTTAAAAGCACTTTATTTTATTTTACGCTGTTTTATGTTCAAATTGTCGCGACAATGCATATTTTCTTAACTGCATTGTCACTGGTGATGATTCATGAGTGTTTCAGTATGATCCTAAGACAAAACGCTAGACCATGTCGTAAATTGGAAAATCATCAACAAAACACAATAAAAATTGCTTGCAAAAATTAA
The DNA here is from genome assembly GCA_034766995.1 of Acanthacorydalis orientalis. Taxonomy (NCBI): domain Eukaryota; kingdom Metazoa; phylum Arthropoda; class Insecta; order Megaloptera; family Corydalidae; genus Acanthacorydalis; species Acanthacorydalis orientalis. The sequence goes on along the minus strand of CM068317.1, from coordinate 6,451,483 downwards.
GAATAAAACCATGCTGATCATCTTTTCAATAAACAGAGTGTGATCCATAAAGAATTTGTGCAAGAACACTTAATAAAAAGAGATAGAAAAAAGGGATATCAAAGAACAGTTAATAGAAAGAGCATTCTACGTTAAAGTGATGAAGAGATTATTACAACCCTTTTCTCAAGTGCGACCACAATTTCGAGAAAAGAGTAGTTAGTTCTTGTGACATAACGATGTCCATTCCTATTTTACACTGATAACTCGTTGTTGAGATCAATCACCCACTCTATTCACCTGTCTTGGCACAAACAGACTGCTTTCTCTTTCTTAAAGTAAAAATTGTTCTCAAAGTGAAACAATTTCAGGACATGGAAGATATTAAGAAAAATGCAACCGTCGAATTGAAAGCAGTTTCTTCGGGCACCTTCGTCGACTGTTTTCAAAAACTTTTAGAATGTTGCAATAGTTGTTTTAAAATAAATGAAGATTTCTCTGAATAAATATCAAATATTTTTCATGTTACTTAAATTGTGTTTCTTTACATTGTATCAATCCGGGAATAAAATTCGTACAATAAAATAAACAAACCTAGTAAAAACAAAATAACCATATAATATAATAAAAATATACAATAAAAATATCTACCTGCAGACATTTAAATGATTCAAAAGGAGTAAGACCATTAGAATAACGCATCGATGGGATCCCAAGTATAAAAACATAGTTTTATTACGTTGGTAGAAAAATAATTACGGTTTATGACCTTCAAATTCATTTTATTTGGAGTTTTAAGCGGTTTAGAACTGTTTGATCACTGCTATTAAATTACTATTTTCAATGACTGTTGTTATTTCTGCTATTAAACTGATATTTTCAATTATTATTAGGATATTAACAAAATAATTGCGGATTATGACATACAAAATTCATATACATTTCTCACTTTTTTGATTTTCATGGCTGTTTTAAGTGATCCAGAACTGTTGTATGACTAACGACAATCTTTTTTACATGCTCTCGAATTGTTGTGCTTGGTTCTGATTCAAATAACGTCTTTAGATGGTCGTTATGAACTGAAAAGACGCTCACAACCTTCTCCATCTTCAAATCTCTCGTCCCAGCACGAAATTTTTAGAACCACCACTGTACTCTACATTCCTTAACAGTGCCCAAACCAAAAGCATCATTTAGTTTACGAGCAGTCCCTGCTACTTGACCATCCGTTTTTAACTTATTCAAAAAATTCCTCTTACTTGCTCCTTTTCAATCTTTAGTTCAATAGCTTAATTTGAAGCAAAATTAATAATAAAACCAAAGTCGAAATTATCAAAATGCAGACTGAATAATGTACTTTAAAATAATATTAACGTGAACACAATGAAATAATATTGACATTGAAAAATTAAGGTTTAAATTCAGATAAAAAAACCTCAATTATTTCTCTACTAATCTAATATTTTCAATGTTTAAAAACGGTTAACTCAATGTAATAAAAGATTTGCATATCACTGTCATCAAGAAACTTCTGTACAGGTTATGATTATAAAATAATTAGTAACATATAAATAATGACATAATAGTAAACATATATATATATATATATATATATACATACATATATATATATATATATATATATATATATATATATACATACATATATATATATATATATATATATATATATATCCAAGTATGCATTCGATAAGCACGGTATAAAAACAATAACACGAACAAGTTATTTCAAGGTATGATGCACAACATACTCATCATACAGATCCATTTCAGATGTAAATTTCACGGAAAATTATGTTCACCGTTTACAATGAGGAAATATTTATTCGACATAGTATGTATGTATGTATGTGTATATATATATATATTAATGGTGAGTCGCATATTTCTTAAGCGAATTCAGAGGGACCTGTCGCTGTACTTTGACATATTTAACAGTACTAAAAAGTTTGCAAAAATAACGATAAATATACGCGCAACCGTTGAAACGGCATTAGTTATAGCCTGTTTAACAACGTTTATTTAAAGCACATAATAATTACAAATTCGAAATGGTTTTATTATATGCATAAATTCTATACGATATGTGTACGTTTATATGAACTATAAATGTCAGTAGAAATTAAGATTTGTTTGTACTGAAATAGATTTCATTATGTAATAAGTGTTTGAAATGTGAAACTAATCAACACACGACGAACCGTGATAGTTCAAATGAAAAGATAATTTAAATAACATTCATTGCTAATTATACGCTTGTGTTTGTTTATACATACAATTAGTAACAAAAGTAATGAGACAAGTACTTAAACAAAAAGAGCAATAAGATAAATAGCAATGTAATGAACTGAAAATAATATATTACACGATTTTAAATCAGTTCAGTTTCAATAAATATGCATAAATGTCATAAGTTTACATGTCTTAATCAGTTTGTAACTGTTTTTTGTAACTAGAATGGAATAATTAATGTATCAACTGATTCTATATTGAAAAATGTACCCAGCATATATTTTTTCTGTCAAATGTAATAATTCGGAATGTATTTTAATTTTAGGATTGTGCTCAAACTCTATTGTACAAAAAAATACAAAAATTAAATACTAGATTATAATTGCGGTTTTCGTCCTTCAAATTCATATACATATCAAGCTTTTTTGATTTTCCTAGCTGTTTTAAGTGGTCAAAAACTGTTGGATGACTAATGTCTAATTTTTATGCAAACTATCAAATTGTTGTGCGTGGTTATGATTCAGTTAACGCCTTCAGTTGGTCGTTATGAACTGAAAAAGGACACACGAGACCTTTTTTTAACTTCAAGGCTCTCGTTCTTAGCACAAAAGTTTTAGAATCACCTTTCACCGTACGTTCCTTAACAGTACCCACATCAAAAGCATCGTTTAGTTTACAAGTAATTTCTGCTGCTTTACCACCCGTTTTGAACTCATACAAAAAAATATTCTTCTTTGCTTCTTTTCCATCTTTGATACAAAATCCGAATTTGAAGCAAAATTAATAATAAAATCAAAGTGAATGTTACCAAAATACAGACCAAAAAATATACTTTAAAATGATATGAATTGAAGAAAGACACTCGCAACCTTCTTCATCTTCAAAGCTCTCGTCCCCAGCATGACATTTTTAGAACCACCGTTGCACAGTACGTTTCTTAACACTATAGTGGCCGATGATACAACATGTGTAACATGACCCGGCCAACATGTGTATCATATAGTTTTCTGTAATATAGTTATCACACATTTTTTAATTTATTTCACTTATTTTGTATTTTTCACAAATATATACAATTTTTTTAATTCTTAAAAAGGGGCCGGCCCCTGGCGATGTTCACTTTTGTAATCGCGTGGCCTGTAAAGTGTTAACAGTACCCACATCACCAGAATCGTTTAGTTTATGAGTAGTTTCTGCTACTTTATTACCCGTTTTGATATTATACAAACATTTTTCTTGCTTTTGCTTCTTTTCCATCTTTAATTCAATTCCTCAATTTGAATAAAAATTGACAATAAAACCAAAGTCGATGTTACCAAATAAAGACCCAAAAATGCACTTTAAAATGATATTAACATGAACATGATGAAATGACACTTTATTGAAAAAATCAATGTTTGTATTCAGAAAACAAAAACCGCAATTATTTTTCTACCAACTTAATACGATCTTAAGGAAATGTACATCCTTCGACACTGGTAAAGTGATGAAATCCTCATCAAAACTCTAATAAAAATTACAGTCATGGTACTGTGTTTAAATTCAGTTTTACAAATGATTCTTTTCACCCTACATCACAAAAAGTTTACTAGAAAAAAGTGTTGCGGTTTGTGGGGCGAAAAAAGTATTTTCAAAAACAAAAAATGGAAATAGCTTGTTTTCGGCTGGAAAAAAATAACATAATCGACAGAGTTCCAAGATAAATAAACAGGCATGATTGAAAATGCTTGAAAGAACATATATAAAAGGCAAACATACGAATTATTCACTTATTCTCCATATATGTTTCAAAAAATTTAGGTTGTATTCTGATATTATGTTTGTAAACTATTCCATTCTCATAAAGTATGATGAATAGATATAGAAATCATTGTGCATAGGTCTGAAAAACAGATGCTCGAGACAAAAGTGATATTTTCAATTACATTTTTGTATTTATTGTTTTATATGTAAAGTACATATCTTAGAATTCTTTGACTGATTACATTTTTTAACAGCTCTGCTTGAAAGACAGTCTGAAGGATATTATATATTCATCGACACACATTATTTGGAACTGATTCAGCGGATTACCACAATTTTTTTGCGTGATTAAAATTGAAACAAAATATTTATTAAAAATCTAAATTATGGATTTAATATATAAAGAAACATGAGTTTTTTAAAAAAAAATAATGCGACATTTCGACTATTATTGCTTTAATTATGTACATTTCTTTAAATTGAAACTAGTTTCGCATACGTATTGTAAAAATTAAATTTTGTCTAAGCTTATCATAAATTTTTATTAACTGCTAGAGTTTTTAGATCAAAAGTCATTCAAAAATAACACTTTAATAATTATAGACATCATTTTAATTAATAATAGTTGTTAATTAAATTTTCTGTTTTATTTTTTTAAGAGAAGTGTTTAAAGAACAAATACAAATTGTCTCTGGATAGAAGAAACAGATAAAAATACGGAAAATAAGTACTTTGTACCTAATTTAGTACCTTTCAGTGTTCAAGATGATATCACAGATATAATATATATATATATATATATATATATATATATATATATGTGTGTGTGTGTGTGTGTACAAATTAATTCGATGGCTTTAAATTGAATCAGTCATAACTATTTTCCAAACTAAATTATTTGTCGTCATTTTAGAATTTTGAAATGCCAATATTAGTATTTAAAAGCACTATATTTATTTGTCAAACAGTTGGTATAACCTGACAAAATAGTATTGAACCCAATGGCGTCAGAAAAACAGCATGTAAGACATAGCATACTTTTCGCATTTTAGCTGAAAAAAAATGCTGCCAAAGCCATGAGAATGATTTTTTCAGCTTCGGAAAAGGTATTGTAATGCATAATATATCCAAAAAATGCTAAAACAATGTAATAATTCCGAAAATGCATTACGACTTCATCGATTCAAAGCATCCTATCTTTTTTTCAACAAGGGAACCGTTACTTACCTAACAGATGGAGCAAAGTTATACAAAATAATGGAGGATATTGTGAAGATTGAATTGTGTTCCATTTTTCCGATAATAAACATTCATTTTCTATTAAAAAAGGCAGCAAATTAATTTATATATATATATTATATATATATATATATATATATATATATATATATATATATATATATATATATAAACATAACAAAAAATGCGTTTATAGCTCGATTCTTAACTTACTTGACGTCTTTTATTCACAATTAGATAAACAATAAAATTTCTAATGATTTATTTAATAATATAGTCTTTTTATCTTCATATAAACAGACATATTTATATATATATATATATATACATATACATATATAAATATATATATATATATATATATATATATATATATATATATATATACAGTGCAAAAAAAACATTTATAGCTCGATTCTTAACTTACTTGACGTCTTGTATTCACAGTTAGATAAACAATAAAATTTCTAATGATTTATTTAATAATATAGTCTTTTATCTTCATTTAAACAAATATATATATATATAGTGCAAAAAAAGCATTTATAGCTCGATTCTTAACGTTCTTGACGTTTTTTATTCACAGTTAGGTAAACAATAAAATTTCTAATGATTTATTCAATAATATAGTATTTTTATCATCATATAAACAGACATATATATATATATATATATATATATATATATATATAGACAGTGCAAAAAAAGCGTTTATAGCTTGATTCTTAACCAACTTGACGTCTTTTATTCACAATTAGATAAACAATAAAATTTCTAATGATTTATTTAATAATATAGTACTTTTATCTTCATATATATATATATATATATATATATATATATATGTCTATTTATATGAAGATAAAAATACTGTATTATTAAATAAATCTTTAGAAATTTTATTGTTTATCTAATTGTGAATAAAAGACGTCAAGTAAGTTAAGAATCGAGCTATAAACGCTTTTTATGCACTTCATTATATCGAATGCCATATAAAAATGTAGTTTAATTGAAACTAGTTTAAAGAAAAAGTCCAAGTTGAAAACCTCCTGTCACTAGAAAAATTTATTATACTCTCTCGTCGTAATTTCAAGACCATTGGTGCAAATAAAATATATGAATTCACACAGAGCTGAGTACTTGAATGCTTGACGGTCTTGGTTAATTCACGGTTAAGGTCAACAATAAACGCGCACCGTTCGTCTCTTTCGATTTCTTCTTAAAGGTTTCTATATCAGTTTGAAGATTTGCAAATATACACATTGTCTTCCCAGATTAATTGTTTATGCTTCGTGCACTTGAACTAATCTATTTTACTGTTATTTATTTAGTATATATAACATTTTTAATTTTAAGAGGTAAAACTGTACTTGTGATGTAAGTTTTTTTTTAAAAGATATTATAATGGATGTCATACATTTTAAAGTTTTACTCAAACATCGTAGTTTAGAAATTCGTTAAATGATTGAAAAGCATATGGGAGTTTCTATTGAATTTTAAAACCTACGCTTATTTTAATATAAAAATCGAATCTGTTCTTTTTTCAAAGGTTTTAATTAGATGCATTTATTGAAATTTCTCTTTTCTAATAATTATGTGATTTGAATATTCTTTTAATTTACTTTAAGTAATTTATATATATATATATATATATATATATATATATATATATATATATATATATATATATATATATATATATAATGTGTGCGTACAGAAAACATTTGTAGATATTATAAAAAAGACTTTAAAATGTTCAACAAGTGATATTGTTAAAAATAAAGTTAATTAATTTAAAATATAAATAGGCAATTAGGTTATCGATTAAATTATAAAGAAATTTATATAAAAGACTTGATCATCCTTTACATATTGTAGACAACTGTGACATACAAAAAGTTTTGTTTTTCAATTTTTACAATTTATGATGGTACTTTTATTTAATATTTAAAAAAATCGTTTTGATCTCTAATGTGATACAAAAATGGGTACCTCTCACGATTTTTTACCTCACAAATCACAGATAACTTTTAATTGATCCTTTTTAGTATTCAGAATGTTAATGTATTACGATACTATTAGGAGGTTGTATTGAAAGCTCCGTTTTTTTCTATTCTTTGACCACTCAATAACAAAATATATGAATACATTAATCAAAGTATTTGCTCTAGGAAGCTATGACTTTTTCCCACTTTTCTGGTAGAAGTTGAATCCATCGACGAAAGAATGATCTGTCTTTAGAACCAATCCATTTATCAAGCAAATTTTCGACTTCGTCTTACTTATGGAAATGTGTATCTTTCAAAGCGTGTTACATCGATCAGAACAGATGGTAATCGCTTGGGTCCAGGTCCTGAAAATACGCTGGGTGCAGGCGAATCTCCCATTCGAGCTCCATTAGTGTTTGTTTCACGGCTATAACATGAGATCGAGTGTTGTCATTGAGAAGAATCACTTTTCGGCGGATTGATGCATTTGATAGTTATCAAATTTTCATTCAAATGCTCCAGTTGTTATCGATAACGTTCGGTGGTGATTGTTTCCTTCGATTTCAATAGATCATAATATATGACACCCTCTATATCCCACCAAATAGAGAGCATTGCTTTGTGTCCGTAGATATTTCGATTTGGTCCCGACGTTGATGGTTGGCCAAGATCAATCCTCATATTTGTTTTCGAATATTAATGACCTTAGATGACGACTTGTACTTAAATCGCAAATAACCACCCAACAACTATCGAATTGCATACAAGTAAGAATCAAATGTGTTATTAATCAATTATTTTTGATCAAAAAGATTTTTATGGTTAGTGGAATGGAAAAAAGAATTCATTTGTGAAAATCAATTTAGTCACAGTGTCCGAACTATACGAGTATTATTCCTTTCATATTTCTGCTGATATTATTGTTTATTTATTTTTAAGTTATTACATCTGATTTTAAATATCGTATAGAAAGATTTAACTGGTCCATTCTTCAACATAAAATATTTATAGTGTTGATATAATATATATATATATATATATATATATATATATCATCAGTCTCTGTCAATCCACTGCTATAGAAGTCTTTTCCTGTCACTAAAAAATATTGCATACTTATTAGTTCTAAATAAAAGCAGTATAGTTTCATTTTTATTTTTTATTTCAGAGTAGTATTTCAAATATTGTTAAATAAAAAATTAGCACACAAATAAATACGAGAGTCGATTGATAAGTATGGTAAAAAAGCAAAGTAAACACATAATTCATGCAATTTTTCCATTGCAACAGTCGATTTATAAGATAGCGCGTTGTCCTGTTGAAAGAGCACAATTCTGTGCGCCAATCTTTGTCGTTTTTGTTTCAGCTCTTCTTTCAAACGTCCAATAATGTAGCATAATAGGCTCCTATTACCTTTTTTCTCTTCGTTAACTAGTCGAACAGAATGATTCCTTGTGAATCCCAAAAAACAGTGGTCATCTTCCCAGACGACAAACCAGTCTTCGCCTTCTTCAGATCCCTTTCACCAGTTGTTGTCCACTGCTTTGACTCAGGTGTGTAGTGGTCAATCCATGTTTCATCCAACGTAACGAATCGACGTAAAAGGCCTGTTTTTTATCATTTTTGCGGAAACTGCTACAATGCTTGGTTTAAAAATCTGTAGAATCGGAACAACGCGTCGTATCTGGCTGAAAATTCGCCTATACTAGTTTAGAAAGTGACACTTGATAGCCGTGACGTTACCAAATCAATGGAGGCGCCACATTATAGAGGTTTGACAAACTTATCAAACGACCCTCGTATATTGATTTATAACTAAGAACACAGACTGGACGATTATTCAGAATATGTGTGGACATTATTAGTAAATATGCTATAAATATAATATTTTACGGATATTCTCTTTAGGAAAAGTATTTAGAATTAAATTAAATCAAAAAAATTATGTTTAGTTTATTAGAGTTCTTTTTTCGCTACATTAATTATCTTCATGTCTATAAAGTATAAAAGATACGTTTGTTAAATTGTTTTCGCTTATTATTCTCTAAATATTTTTACGCGTTGATTGACACAATTTTCAACTTAAATTTCATATTATATACCTGCATAAATACATCCATCGTTATTTCAGAACGGATTTTTTTTATAATTTGTAAATCATTCGATGAATCTTTATTTTTTTTAAACAAAAATCAACACCATATGTATTCATTCATGCAAGTAGACATACAAGTATATAAATAAATGCACGATCATACGTAATATTAATTATGTGCATATAATAAAAAATAACAGTTAATAAGTAGGACTATTCACGGTATAAATATTTAACAGATGATCGTCGAATAAATCAAAACATATACGACGTTACATTACACCACCGTACGAAATGAATGTGAGAAATAAGTAATAAACATAACAGAATCCAGTCCAATAAATAGAATGTGTGGAAAAAAACAGATCAGGTCCACCTACCTTTCGTTTTATTAGCAACTCACTTGCAACGACCTAACAAGTTCACGTGAACTTGCACTGAAACTGAAAAATGTACCTAACTGCAAATCCTACACAAATGCACGCATGCTCCATACGTAAATGGGAAACAACCGTTTTTCTAGCCAGTCGACTCCATAAATATTTACAGCCATTAGATTTTTATTCGAAACCTGATCTCGTTTACTTGTTGCTTCCACTTACAATTGCAATAAATACCTTTTTACTTACATGTGTGTATTTGTATATATATATATATATATACACACACACACACATACATGAGAATACCTGTCGATATATATGAAAGTTCAGATAATCCGAATAAGTCGATTCTAGTTCAACTAAATATTTAATTAAAATTCTAACGATAATGCAATTTATAAGGAAATAACCATGACCTTACATATAATTATTATTATGTTATGTGTGAAATATTAAACACATCCATCAATAAATGTATATTTAGCATTTTATACTATAAAGTGGGTAGAAAAATAATTGCGGTTTGTACGTATTGAGTATAAAGATGCATTTATCAGTTAAAAAATATATTTATTAATTAAAGTAAATACCATTGGCTTGTACACATTTCTCCCAACGAGACACACGTTTGTTTATTCCTACAAGATAGAATTCTGGAGTCCTGGAATTAACTAATTCATTGAAAGCGCTTTGAACTGATGCTTGATCCTTAAAAACGTTCCCTTATAGGAAATTAGTCAATTTTTTTAAAAAAATGATAATCTTTCGGAGACAAGTCTGGAGAATAAAGTAGGTGAGATAAAGTTTCATAACCCTGTTCATTTATTTTTTTAAAGTCATTTGTGAGACGTGTGGTGTCATTTTCATGAAGAAAAATTGATCCTCTTCGATTTACTAATGCTGGCCGTAAACGATACAACTTCTCATGCATTTTTTTCAATTTCCTGATAATATTTTTCTGTTATTATTGTTTCACCAGAATATAAGAAGTTTTAGTGAATAATACCACTTGCCGACCACCATACAGTGATCATAATCATTTATTCATGAAGCTTGGGTTTAGATAACTGTTTTGGTGTTTCTCCTAGGTCTAGCCACTGTATTATGTATCCATATCCCAACTACTGTACTTATTTGTAAATAAGGTATAGTAATTTATTATATACTGGATAGTATATGAAGTGTCTGTTATGACTATGTATTTTTCAGATCCCTGTCGTGATCGATCTAGTCACACAGTTAAACAAAATACAATATTAGTATACAGTGGGCAGTATATAAAAACGATAATTGAAACCTCATTAAATGAAAATATTTTCCTGACTCACACGCAAAGACAATTCAAAAATTTCATGTAACACATACAGTTTTTCAAACGCGGATAACTACCGGAGACGGTAAGGATCCTGCACGAATGTCATGTTAACAAACTGTCCCCACAAGGCCATGTATATTTAATACCGAATAATAAAATTCTTTACTTCTTATTATCTCAATAATCAGTCAAGTCAAGTAACAGACACGTGTGGTTACATTCATTGTAGAAATAATTAGTCATAAATATTGTAACAATTAAACGATAATAGTAAGTACATTTTTGTTGTTCTTATTTTCAAACCTGCAGCATTTATGTTATTAACATATATATATATAATATATATATATATATATATAATATAAAAATATAATAACTGCGATGAACGTTTCCGATTATTGTAGAGAATCCACTTTTCATCACATGTAACAATGCGGTAAGAAAGAGATTATTTTTGTTTCCCAAAAGAATCGCACAGCAGGCCATAACGATCCTACTTCTCGTGCATTCTTTCAATTTCCTGACAATATTTTTCTGCTGTTATTCTTGCACCAGGATTTAAAAAATTGTAGTAAACAATACCGCTTGCCGACTACCAAGCAGTGATCATAATGTTTTTTTCATACAACTTTGGTTTAGGAAACTGTTTTGGTGCTTCTCCTCGGTCCAGCCACTGTGATGAAGATTTCCGATTATTTTACAGAATCCACTTTTCATCACATGTAACAATGCGGCAAGAAAGAGATTATTTTTGTTTCCCAAACGAAGCGCGCAGCAGATTTCGTATCACCGAATGCTTGATATTCATTTAGTTCATACGGTACCCATTTATCCAACTTTTTTGTTTTTCTGAGTAGGCTCAAATGTCGAACAACTGTCGAATGATCAACATTGAGTTCTTCTGATACCTCTCGAGTGGTTTTACGCTTCAGTTGGGTCCGTTTCAAAAATGGTTCTTAAATCATTATTGTCTATAGCTGAAAGACATTCACGACCCTCTTCATTATCAGAGCTTTCGTTTCCAATATGAAATTTTTGAACCAGCGTTGAGCTATATGTTCACTAATTGACTCTTCGCCTAAAAATAATTTGATATTTTGAATAGTTTCTGTTGCTTTATGTCCCAATTTAAATTCAAACAACAAAATCGCGCGAGTTTGCTTTTATTCCATGACTAATTTAAGAGGTTATATCCAACAACACTAAAGAATGAAAACAATATACATAAGCTGAAATCAATAATGCTAATTTAATTGTTTATAATGATATGTCGCATGATCTTAACAAATGATAACGGTAACTAGAAAAATCGGCGCCAAACTTAAAATGATAAAAATCACAATTATTTTTGCACCAACCTAATATAAATATCGTATTTCATGCATATTTTAAGTGGATATATAAATATAAGCGGGTAGAAAAATAATTACGGTTTATGCTCTTCAAATTCATATACATTTTTCTCTTTTTTGATTTTCCTAGCTGCTTTAAGTAGTCCAAAACTGTTGGATCACTAATGACTAAATTTTTTGCAAGCTCTAGAATTGTTGTGCATGGTTCTGAATCAGGTAACACGTTCAGTTGGTCATTATGAACTAATGAAGGATGCCTGCGACTCTCTCATCTGCAACGCTCTCATCCTCAGCACGAAATTTTTGGAATCACCACTGCACTCTTAACAGTACCCACACTAAAGATATCATTTGGTTTACGAGCACTTTGTGCTGCTTTATCACCCGTTTTGAACTCATACAAAAAATTGCTCTTATTTGCTTCTTTTAATTATTTTTTTCAGTAGCCCAATTTAAAGCAAAATCAATAATAAAACCAATGTTGATTATACCAAAATACAGACCGAAAAATGCACTTTAAAATGATTTTAACATAAACATGATGAAATTACAGTTTTATTGAAAAAAAAATTAAAGATAGAGTTCAGAAAACATGCATCGCGGAATAGAAATAGTAGGTATACGTATGAATGAATTGAAGTAACACATCTATTATTAAAAAAAATCCAAATATCGATTGGGTTATTGAGATGGGAATTTTAAGAGACAAAGAAAATAAGCTAAATAGGCTATATAATAGATGCGAATGCAATATTAACATACTCAAAAACTATAAAATGTTAAATACGTCGCAATATCCATTCAACTAATGTTAGTGACTTTATGAAATCAACACTTTTAATCAATCTAGCAAAATTCGAAAATTTCACATACATTGTTTTCACTTATCCCACAAACCATCTTTTTTTTAAATCAAAAATATTCCAAAAATATATAATTATAGATAATTTTTAATTATTGTTTATGTGAATTTCGATGACTATGCCATCATTTTCAGAACGCTAAGATGCTAAAAAGTATCCATCAGGCACTGTCATATATTTTTAATATCTTTCTGTAAATCTTAATTAACAAATCTAATATTTCATTAAACTTATATTTTACACGGCTCGAGTATCTGAATCTTAATAATATTCTTAAATTACTATTTAAGAAAACAGCGTATCTCATCGCAAGAATTAAAACCATTAAAAAAGAATATTTCACACACATGATACGTTTTAAATGTTTTGTTAGTAATAGAAAGTGCTTTTTATAATACAACATTAAGATTTATTAAATAGATACAGTTAATTTTTACACGTATTGTAATACATCTGGTTAGTAATCTTTTTTCTTGTAGTACAAGCACATGTGTTCTCCTTAGCATACATTTTATTCAATTTACATAATTAATCAAGACACTCAAGACTGTCAGATATACAACTACAAACATTGAAAATCGTTGTCAACAAGTACTTTTAAGAAATGTTAATAAATTATTAGGAAAAATAATTTTATATGAAGTAAATGGTTTACAAAAATAAAGTAGGAAAACAGATATCGAATAAGTTTTTTTCTATTATATTTTTATAAAATAAACAATAAAACTTAGAACTGAATCTTGAAAATTATTTAAAAGTGTATTAATTTTTAAGTAAGTTGAGTTGAAAAAATGAAACTGTGTTAATAACTTAAAAATACTTCATGATGCTTCGTTGAAAGTCGTACTAGTTTTTTTTTTTTTGATAAATTTATTTGTCATAAAAATATGATTTATTTAAGAGAATTAATTATTAATCGTAAATTTTGCAAAGACTTTATTAGAAAATAACATCGAGTGAAAATTATAGCTCATTTATGATTCGTTAAATGGAAAGTGAATAATAAACGTTGAATGAATAAAATACATTTACAACCGGAAGTACATTTAAACCGTATTGAACGAATTACAGAAAATAACAAATGTGAGAATTTAATTGTAAGTTTCTATTACTTTTTGTTAAATATGAATTTTCTACTCATAAAACTCAAAAATAATAAAAAGATAAATGTAAATATGGAAATATAGAGTTAACCCCTCAAGCGTTTTGTTTTATTTTGAGAACGTGTACGGTGTGCTTAATTATTTCTAAGCAATGACGAGTATACTCGACGAAAACACAGTAAATGCACTTGATGTAATATTGAGTTAAATTATAAGAAAATGATCAATTTCAAGCAAACAGGAGTGCCAATGACCACCTGGTCCACCCCTGGCTACGGACTTATCTTGTAACATTAATTGAGACCATTTTTTTATTTTGATTAAGAAATGGGGAAATGTCTCAAACTTCATTCAATGATAATGGGATTACTAATAGGAATTGAAAAATATCAGAATTGGGTTAATTGAGAAATAGCAAAATAGCAATGAGCAATAGCAATAAACTGTAAGAAATATTTTTTTATCTCAGTAGGGAAGGTTTGGATCAGAATTAATGTAGCTGGATGATACGGACTTAGATCGTAATAGCATCTGTCTGGATTATAAATTCGTTTGATTTCATTTATTATTTTGAATGTTGAATTTAGAACCTAAATTTATTTATAACAGTTTTCAAGCAGATTTCGTATCGCAGAATTGCTTGATGTTCGTTTACTTCACACGGCATCAATTTATCCACCTTTTTTGTTTTTCCAATTAGGCTCA
This sequence comes from Acanthacorydalis orientalis, assembly GCA_034766995.1. Lineage (NCBI taxonomy): Eukaryota > Metazoa > Arthropoda > Insecta > Megaloptera > Corydalidae > Acanthacorydalis > Acanthacorydalis orientalis. The sequence continues at coordinate 6,436,465 of CM068317.1, read as the reverse complement.
AATGTCGAACAACTGTTAAATGATCAACATTGAGTTCTTCTGCCACCTCTCGAGTTGTTTCACGTGGGTCCGCTTCAAAAATTGTTCTTAAATAATTATTGTCTATAGGTGAAGGACGTCCATGACCCTTCTTATCATTAAGACTTTCGTTTCTATTACGAATTTTTTGGAACCCGTATTGAGCTGTACCTTCACTAATTAGCTCTTTTCCAAAAACAAATTTCATATTTAAAGCAATTTCTGTTGTTTTACGTCCCAATTTAAACTCGTACGACAAAATCGCGCGAATTTTTTTTCCATGACTAAGTTAAGAGGTTGTATCCAAAAATACTCAAGAATGAAAACAATAGACATAAGCTGAAATCAATAGTGCTAATTTTATTGTTTACAATGATATAACACATGACTATAAAAAAAGATAACGGTAACTAAATAATCGGTGCCAAACTTAAAATGATAAAAACCGTAATTATTTTTGTAGCAATCTAATGTATCCATAATTCATTAAATTTTATGTAAGTTTTGTGAAAAAAATGTATATTTTTCTCAATTCTAACTCATTATATCTTCTGAATCATTTATGATAACCGATTTTTTTCTTAATAAATACCATAAAAAACGGTAAAACTGGCTTCATCGTTTTATTCGAAGTAGCCATAACTGAAAAAATTTTCATTGAAATTAAATAATAAATAATACTGAATATTCGTGACCTCTATAGATGAACTGTGTGCGTGTATCCTAATTATCGTCAATGGCTATAAAATTCGTTAATTTCCCAATTTCCTACATAACTGTACTTTTTTCTAAACATGAATAAAACATTATTAGTAAAATTTCATAATACAGGTTCAACATCAAATCATTATATAATAACACTATTAACACACTTTAAGTGATCATAAATATCAAATTATGTATTGATAAATTCTTTTCCACATTCCAGAACTCTTCAAAATAACATTTTTATGTTAAAACAAACACCAATATATTTAATTGTAAATAAAAACAAACCGTTTCTTCCATGTACGAAATTAGTTACCTCATAAACAAGCTTAACAAATGCATAATTCCCGTTCAATATACGAGATATAATATTTTCTTCTTTAATAGGAAGTCAACAAATATCATAAAAAATATTACGAACCTATATATGCGTATATAACTTAGAACTGTGTCTTAGTTAAATAAAGCTAATACTTCTGACTGTTCTATGCAATAATTCAAAGTTCACAGTTAGGTGCATCGTATTAGAAATGAATATATTTATTGAATGCGTGTGAAAAGAAATTCTAAAAAATGTGAATAAAATTTATATGCTATAAAAACAACAATTAAGATAAAATTGATAGAGGTAAATTTAGCATTTTTGTATAAGTTCATTTGAAATGGCGTAATAAACAACACCAGTTGTAGATGGAATAACGCATGAAATATTTTGTATTTAAATCATATGCGTGTTGTTTAGTAACACGATTTAAAATAGTATAATGTTAATGCATATTATGTGAGTGTGGTTTTATTCAATTTATCTGTTTGGTACTTGAACTCGAATACTTTAATGAAATAATAAGTCAGGCTGTCACACATATAATAAATTTATCTTGTACTCTTTATAATTTACAGTTAAATAACATGTAATTTACACTTTTTCTTTATTAAGTGATTCTTGACATTGACAAATAACGAATATCATGTTATAATAATGCTGTACGTTTCACATCACCCACATACGAGGTTTGGCAATTTAATTCCTCGATTATCACAATGAAAAGGAGCACGATTTAAATAACACGAAAAATGTTTGATATTCATTCAATGTGATCACCGTTTACTTTAATACACTTATTGCAACGTTCTAGAAATTTTTGAAAACAATCTGCAAAGACGTTTCAAGAAATTTCTTCCAATTCGGGTGGTTGCATTTTTTTAATATCTCTTACGTCCTTAAATCGTTTCCCTTCAAAAACATGTTTCTCTTTATGAAAGAGAAAAAATTTCCTAGTGTCAATTCAGGTGAAAAGGGTGGGCGATTGATCTCAACAGCACTATGTTTCATGAGAGATAACGTCAAAGTCAGTCCAGAATAAACAGGTTCATTAGCATGCAAAAAGAACCAACTGCCCTTTTTTTGAAATTGTGGCTTCATTTAAGAAATTGGTTAAAGTATTTTTTTATCGCTTCAATGTAGAATACACTATTAACTGTTTGTCCTTCAGGCAGAAATTCTTTACAAATCACGAAATCTGAGCACAATACAACTCTTCTCTGCTTTTTCTCATCGGTCTTAGACTTTACAGAATGAGCTTTGTACAGATCTTCCTCTTGCCCAAATATTTATGTAAAATTAGTCTAATCGTCTCGTTATTGGTGTCCAACGCATCTGCCATCATTCGGAGGGTCATTCGGCGATCTTTTTCCACAATTTCACAAAATTTGACTATCGAATCTGCATTTTGATAGATCGACAGACAATTCTGTTAAGAAAATTTGCATTCTCTGAAGTCTGAACGAATGCCTGACTATATATATATATATATATATATATATATAGAAGAGTTCATAAAAGTATAGTATGTTAATTTTAGAATACTTATTTTTATCCTAGGGAACGACTTCTATTTCGAAAGGCCAATAATTGCGTTCCGAGCTTCGTTAGAGTGATTTTTTAATATGGTTTAGTGTTTTGATCTTCATGTTTTAATCTATGTCTTTATGCATGTTAAGTTTAAACGATTTCTGTTCGAAAAATCTGGGAAAACTATTAGAATCGCACAGTTTTTGAAATGTGTTATTGTGTTTAACAACACAATGTTGCGTATACACAGCATTAATTTTGGAATTTTTTTTCTCTGGTAAAATATTTTTTTTCAAAACTTTCTCATATAACAGTAAACATTGATTCAATAGCAATAGAACTACATTATTATTTTTTTTGATTTTTGTGAAATTGAGAAAAAAAGCGGAATAGATGTAGACTTTACAAGAGTCAGACCATATATATATATATATATATATATATATATATATATATATATGTATATATATATGTTTGTATGTGTGTATGTAAAAATTGCAACGTTTTTTCCACCTGAAGTGTTTTAGCAACTATCACGGTATTTGAATCGGATATTAATAAAATAAATTGATTTAACATTTAAAACAGACTAGTTTTTGTTCTCTTTTCAATTTTTTTTCGATAATTTTTTTTATTTACCATTAGACGTTGTAGTTGCGTATATAAAATAATATCACTATGGAAGACCAAAATTTTTATTTTTTTTTCTTTTTAACGTCGAATTTATAAGAAGAGACCTAAAACCAAACCATGTAAAGCGTTTTCAAAAATACCTACGATTTTGAGTAGCGACGTATAATGAGTTAAGAGCTTATTAGCTCTGTTTTGTTCTAATTATTAGTTTTGTCCAATTAATATTCAGATCTGTCTAAGATCTTTTATATTTGTTTATTAACTCTGTCAAAGAGTATTGTATATAATGTGTTTTTAACGTTTGGAACTCAAACATTTTTCGTTCTAATTAAGAGATGATTCGAAGACGAGTGCGGTTAAACAGAATGTGCTTTGATTTTATATTTCAAGTGCTAATGATTTTATTAGCGATAGGCTTTTAAACTTCAAATAATTAACAAACTAAAATATTTCTATCCAGAGAACTTGCACAATAATTCTTAATATTTTATGTTATTTACTAATAAATGAAATTAAAGATATGAGAGTAGATAAATGCAATAATGTACATGTACATTTTTTAAATAATCTTCAATTCGTATTTAAATAACTAAACAATAATTATAGTAACAAATAATCATTTTTTATTTTTTTTCACTGATCATACAATTAAAATATATTTTTGGAGACATATTCTTTCATTATATCAGAGAATGTTACATGCATGGTAACTTGTTGGTGAAGGATTTAAAGAAATTTGATAGAATTCGTTTAT